>VZRZ01003563.1:65-21658 GCA_013398175.1 Climacteris rufus | reverse complement strand
GGGGGGGGGGGGGGGGGGGGCTGTTTCAGAAGGACAAGCAGGACAGTTCAGGGAGTTTGGAAGCTGTCAGTGATTCCATTCCGCAGCCGATGCCCTTCCCACCCTCTGCTATGCGACCAGGCTCTCCTAAACTGGACCCTTCCGAAGTCTACCTGAAGTCTAAGACAATTTATGAGGACAAACGTAAGTACATCATCTTTGACTTGAAAATACTCAATTATGAAGGAATTTTTTCTTTTGTTGTATGTGCAGTAAAACTACCGAAACTTTGTTGCTAAGTTTGTTAACCTGCTGTGGATAAAACATTTCAAGAAATGCATAATTCATATAGCAATTACAAAACCAAAAAAGATAAAACGTGTTTCAACCATATTTTCAATAAAACAGTTAATCATGGAAGTAATCTCAAGGATGGTTCTGAAGTAAACTGGAGCAGACCTACTCATTTCAGAGTTTATAAAAGCAGCTCTGAGTTGTGTCACAAACTGGCTTTTATACTGGTCTACTGCACAAAGGTAGTTGTGATTTCTGCTTTGAAAAGGAATTACACCATTTTGGAAAGAGAATATCACTGAAGATTTGACTATTTGATTACTGTGTTTTGTTAATAGAAGACTCAGAACGTACTACCAAAGCATAATCCTTCAACAATCCAAGGTAGCTCCTTACATGTTTTGAAATACTATTTCTTTCCCTTAGCTCCAAACACAAGAGATTTAGATGTTTTCCTGAGAAAACAAGAGTCAGGCTTTGGTTTCCGGGTGCTTGGAGGGGATGGACCAGATCAGCCTGTAAGTGAAACTGCTCACAGTTATCTCATAGCATTGCTGTTAGAATGATCCTACTCTGTCGTTCTCATTTCCCATCATTCCAGGCAGTTCAGTGATGGCAAAATTGATCGAGTCACTAACCGCCTTTCCGAGATCAGGGATTTGTCCAGATTACCTTTATTTTTTCCCCTCTTTGTGGACTCCAGTCTCCAAGGCTCTGTGCTCTTTCTACCAACTAATCCATCCTTGGCCACGGTTTTCTGTCAGGCTGAGGACACTGGTGGTGTTTCTACACCGGTTGCTGTGTCTCAGAGCCCTCGGAAGGACTGTGTTGGTGCCCAGCCTTTGCCCATTGCCACCTGATCCCAGTGGTGACCTTGGCACAAGACGTGCCTGGATTCAGTACTCGGTGTGCTGTGCACAACAGCGCATCCCAGGAAGCAGCCAAGTGGAAGGAAGTGGTTGCTTCTCCTGTCAAAATTTCAGCAGGCTGTTCTTTCGCTTGCAGACCACTGAAATCAAGTTTGGGATGGTGTCACACCCTTTATTCCCTGCTTCTTCCACTGGATTTTTAAACATGCATTGAGTTGGAGGCAGCTGGGCAAATGCCAGCGGAGACACCCCTGGATTGTCTGTTCCCCAAGGGCAGGTTTTAGGAGATTCCCCTATATTTTCAAAAATGCATAAATTTCTCTCTGGGAAGAAACACTAAAACTTGTACTGTATATTAGGAACCTTTCATTAAACTGTTAAGTGGAGAGGAAGAACTTTTGGAATAGATCTGCATAGATTGTTTTCTGATTACAGTGAAGGAATTAAGTTTTTCCATTCCCAGTTGTGATCCAGTGCTAGCCTTCTCCCCCCCCCCCAACAGGCATTGAAAGTAAGAGCAATCCCGGAGAATGTTACTTCTTCTGTTGCACTTTATAGCATTTGTGGTGTTTGGTTTCCATAACAGCCATAGCTGTTAGGAAGTGTAGAGCTGATGTCATGAGTGCTGTGTACTGATGAGCTGCCCACCATTGCTTAACTTCCAACAGTACTGGCTATAATTATCCTTAATCTTCCATTTAGTCTGAAAGTAATTCTAGCATATGAACTAGAGTATAGTGTTCTTATCTGTGTTTTATTTAGTAGCACTTTCTGAGGTGGGGTTGATAGAATTGATAATGTTTAAATTCATTATCTAAACACCAAGAGCTGAGCACTGAAGTAACTTCAAGTGTGGAACTGTCTAAGCAACTTTTCAGAAATCAACTGGAGTTCTTTCAAAAGCTTTTATTTCTTCCCCAATCATTCTGGCTCAGACTTGTTAAAAAAAAATAAAGTGGAATGAATGACAGAGGCTTTTGTTTCATTAATGTCTGGGAAATCATATATATAATAAGTACACAGTGTGTGCTCATTTCAGAAGTTGGGCTTTTTAATAAACTGACAAATACGTTCAAGAGAGCAGAACTGACAAATATATGGATTAAAGCTTTTTAAAGTATTTACCGAATGGTTTGAGACCCCCACATTGTTTCCACTGGGTCAGCTTGTGCAGAGTACACTTGCTGGCCATGTTTCTGCTAGAGCTGGACAGTGAGATAATCTTTAAAAAAGTCTTCCCAAAAGACCTCATCTACCCAGATTCACCTGGATTCCAACCATTATGTGTTTTGATGAATTTACGTTCCCATTCAAACCCCCTGGCTCTGCTCACAGATTTACATCGGAGCCATAATCCCATTGGGAGCAGCGGAAAAGGACGGGAGGCTGCGCGCAGCGGATGAGCTGATGTGCATCGATGGAGTGCCTGTGAAAGGGAAGTCACACAAGCAAGTTCTGGACTTAATGACCGGTGCTGCACGGAACGGGCAGGTGCTGCTCACTGTCCGGAGGAAGATCTTTTTCAGTGGTAGGTGTCTGTCTGTCTAGAGGCTAAAGAACACTTAGGGCTTGTTATCAAACCCACTGAAGCCACTCTTAGTTATTGCACTGGGTCCGAGCAGCCTGAGATTGAGGAGCGTCAGCTATAACTCTTAAGTGGAGAAAAGCAGAATTTAATAAGCTGGGGCTCTGGTGCTCGCTAACTTGCACTGCTCGCACCGGTAAGGCTCTGAAAATTATGATGCAGGGGTGATTTCTTCAAACATTTTTGCAGATAGTAGTGCTGTGGAAAATGCGTGATAACCCAATCTGTTTTCTCTACATCCCAGAATGGTTTGGGTTGGAAGGGACCTTAAAGCTCACCTCGTTCCACCCCCTGCCATGGGCCGGTGCACTTTTCACATGTTGTATTCTCAGGTCCTTTGGCATCAGTGTGTAGCAAGAATAACTGCATTCAAACGAGAGCTGATTCAGGATAGCATCTTGTGATTCTGCAGTTTTAGATCAGTGTCCAGATCAACAGTTTAGAGAAGATTAGTCCATGACTTCATGAATGACAGAGCTGGGATGGGATTTAGAGCTGGCAGGGGTCCTCTGCTCTGATTAGCAACCACAGTTGCCACCTCATGCTGGCACTGACACTGAGCTTCACAGTTGTGCTGGAGTTCCTTGGTGTGGTTTGTTCCTTAACTGTTGTCTGTCCATTCCCTGCAAGGGGAAAAGCAGGTGGAGGAGGAGGAGCCGCAGCATGTCCTGACGCAGAACGGCTCTCCCCGGCTGAACCGCGTCGACTTTGCCAGCCAGCCATGCCCGGACGTCTATGATGTCCGTCTGCAACGGAAGGAGAATGAAGGATTTGGCTTTGTCATCCTCACCTCCAAGAACAAACCTCCTCCTGGGGGTAAGTGTCATATCCTGGTGGCTCTGCCCCTGCCCAGCCTCGCTGTGCCTTCTCCAGGGATATCTCTTCCTGTGCAGTGCTGGTGTTTCCCTCATAGTCACCTTTCTCTCACACTGGCACAGCCCAGCCAGCTGAATCTTGGTTCTGTCTCGCTTCATGTTTATGCTCTTTTTCACTCAATTGTGACATGTGTGGGGAACAGGGAACGTATGTCTCACACAACCCACACCCAGGAGTGTGCAGTTGTCACAGGGCAGCCTTTGGGATGTAGATACTTGTCAGGCTGAGGTGATGATGCATTAATTCATTGGCATTTTAATGGAAGCATAGTTTCAACCTTGGTTTTATATTACCTAATCAGATAAAATTTCTTATTTGGGGGATCTGAGGAAGTAGAGTCTACAGTACTTCATGGAAAGCAATGAAGTTGTTACTGTCATTGAGTGTGTTTGTCTAGAAAGATCATCAAAATGAAAAAGTAGCCTGGTCTGGTATTGTGGTTGTGAGATATGTACGTGGCTCAGGCATATTTGTCTTTAGTTTTGCCTCTGTGTTCATCTCTGGGAAAGGAACTGAAATCAGTCCTTCTTCCTTCTACTTCTCATAAAATTTCCAGTTTTCTCCATTCTGTCTGTTCCTGCCCCATAGCTTTGGCTTCTGGAGGAGTCTGTGCACAGGGCACGGTGTCACTGTGGGGTGAACTGAGGGAACCAAGCCAGGAGAGCTGGAAGAAATTTGAGACAATTATTACAAGTGCATGTTCATCTGAAAGACCAGGAAAAGGGATCAAGTCTGTGCATAGCTGACGTAGCACCTTGCTGGCCGTGCACACACAGGGTTCCTGCTCAGGTCCCCACCTGACTGAGTCAGTCCGTAGTAGGAGAAGTTTGGTATCTTTTTAAAGTGTGTTTAAGGGTTAATTTTTAGTTGCAAGGAGGAAGAGTTTGCCTGTGCATCTGGATCTCTGTGTTACACTGGATGACCATAACTCTCTCTGAGCTCACACTGTACTTCAGGGTCGATGCATGAAATGGAAAACTACATTATATATAGCAGAACCAACTGCTCTGGAGCGCTCCAGGGCCACACGGTCTCACTCGTCCCTTTTCAGATGTGACCCGTTTCCTTGCCCTGTTTTCCTTCAGGCACAACCCCCTGTACATGACAAGGCTGTGCTGTTGGGTTGGCATCTCCATTTACTCACAGTGAAGCATACCTCATTATTTGCAGGTTTTTCCTGTACTAGCAGTGCCACCCTTTGGAGCAGGAGAGGAGGGGTGGACGCTGATCTCTGCCCTGTGGTGACCAGTGACAGGACCCAGGGTGCTGCGGGTAGAAAGTGGAAGTAACGCGGAGTCTTTTGCATCGGTCCCGTTTGCCTAAATAACGTGACTCCGGCCTTATCTAGTCTCCAATCAGAGGCGAGACGAGCATCAGAACTCCCGCAGAATCTTGGCTTAGCTCACGCACAGCGGTTTAATTTATGCAGGGAAATAAAGAGAACGAGAAAGGGCTCTTTCCGCTTATCGCCAGTAGGTTTTATTCCTGGAATATGCTGCGGAGAAGACAGCTGAAAATGGCGACCGGGGCGTGTTATAAAACGGGGGGCAAGGGGAGGGCAGTCGGGAGAGCCAATCACTGTGGAGGACCACAATGATTGACAGGGGCGTCGGCCAATCAGTCGGCTGTCTGGACCCGGCATGGGAACCAATGAGCTGTTCCCCTGGGCAGGGACAGCCCCTGCTGCCCTGGGCCGGGACGGCCCCCGCCAAGCCGGGGCTGCGCCACCCCAGCTGCCGCGCAGGGGCGGGGAAAGGACCAACACCGCGCGGGGGGGAAAGGACCCGACGGTCACGGCCGCAAGCCACGCCCAGAGGCACTACAACACCAGGGAACGGCTGGAGATGTGCCGGGGAGGGTTAGGTTGGATATTAGGAAACAGTTCTTCCCCTCGAGGGTGGACGGGCACTGAATGGGCTCTCCAGGGAATGGTCACGACCCCAAGGTTGTCAGAGCTCCAGGAGTGTTTGGACAATGCTCTTCAGGCACAGGGTGGGATTTGTTGGGATTTTGGGGTACTCTCTGCAGGGCCAGGACTTGGTGATCTTTGCGGGTCCCTCCAACTCAGCATATTCTGTGATTCTGTGACTGGCAATTCTGGCTCTGTGTGATTCTTATCTGCTCTGGACATGGTGGGATTCTTGAGGTTGCCCTGTGCAGGGACAGGACCTGGACTTTGATCCTTGTGGATGCCTTCCCACTCAGGATATTCCATGATTCTGTGAATACTAATGGTGTTGCTGTGTCTGTTCTTGGTACCTAGTGATTCCTCACAAGATTGGGCGGGTTATTGAGGGAAGCCCGGCTGACCAGTGTGGGAAGCTGAAGGTGGGCGACCGAATCTCTGCAGTGAACAGCCAGTCCATCGTGGAGCTCTCCCATGACAGCATCGTGCAGCTCATCAAGGATGCAGGCAATGTGGTGACACTCACAGTGGTGGCTGAGGAAGGTAAGGAAGGTGCCACCACACTATCAAATTTGGGTGTTTGTCACTGCTGAAGTTTATTTGCTTAAATGGAGTGTTTAAAGATGCTTGGAAATTAAAGAGAGTGAATTGTAGAATATCCTGAGTTGGGTGGGACCCACAGGGATCATCAGCTCCTGGAAGCTGAGTAAGTTGGAAGCTCATTTGTTTGCCCAGGAAGAGCTGGTGGAAGGCGGGTGGAAGAGAAAAAAGCAGCTGCCAAGGTGACTGTACCCAAAAAGAAGATAGAAGTATTAACAGCATGATGCAGAGTGAGAGAAATTCTCATGTGTGAGAGAAAGTGCTGCTGACATAGAAATGTGCTGTCCAGACCTTGTATTCTCCAGCCAAGGAGAAATGACTCCTCCTCAAGGGGCTGCTGCACCATGGGATGATGCTTAGTGAGAAAATAATCTCATGGCCCAGCTCCTGCTGCTGCAGGTGCTGCCAGACCTTTGTTCCCAATGAGACCAGTGCTCCCAGGATGCTCTGTCCCTGCTCTAAGGACACAGGGACTCCTGCTTTCCAAATCTCTCCATTTAAGCCCCAAGTTTTTCCTTTCTTCCACATTAAAACACAAATTCTCTTAATGCTGCATCCCTACAGCAGAAACATCCTGCGGTTCTGTCTGCCAAAACGCCCCTTTGGAAAAGGGTAACATCCCACCAAATGGGGAAAAAACCTTTACAGGGTTTTCCTGCAAATCCTGCACCTGCAAAACCTGCTGTGTCACCTGAGCAGCCAAGTGAGTCCCGGGGACTGCAAAGTCCCACCTTCAGAGACTGTGATTCAATGACAGCTCCCATATACCACTGCATGCACTGTGGTATTGTTTCTAAATAAAAATGTAAATATGTAAAATCCAATACTCTGCAGAGAAAAGCTGTTTTCTAACCCTGCATTTTTCTTGACTGCTGCTTACAGGTTTAATTAAACTCCCTATCATTATTTTGTCAGAAAGCTGGCTTGCTTCACCTTTTAAACAATAAATACCTAAAGCCAGGCTGTGAATAAAGCCAGCAGATGATTCTCTAGTTTCACATTCATTGCAAGTATTTAAAATGTCATCTCAGCCTGTAACACAGAATTTCAAAGACTTAATGTTCCTTCTTGTTAGTGCTTGAAATAGACATACCTCTATAAGTTGTTATTTTTCTATTAAGATTTTTATTTTTATCAAATCTGATTAATTCCAGTTTGAAGGGACACACTTCAAAGCAGTTGCCCAGGGTGATGTTTATAAAGCAACCAAAGTGTCCGTTGGTTGAATGAGATGTGTTTCTCTGCAGCTTTTAATTATTGAATCCCAGACTGGTTTGGAAAGACCTTAAAGCCCATTTCAGTCTACCCCCTACCATGGGCAAGGACACCTTCCACTTGTTTGCAAAATAAGTTTTCTGAATATCGTGTTTCTACCCATTACTTTTGCATGACCTTACATGGACTCCATGTAAAAACCTTTCCCACTGCCTCAATTACAGATTTAGAGCCAAACGGTAGAGATAAAACCAGAGCCTGGAGAGACTCATCAAAGAGAGGGAAAAAACCCTCAGTAGCAGGTGGTAAAACCAGAGTGCAGATCAGTCAGAAAAAATCTGTGGCTCAGGGAAGCTGGAGTTGGCGTGTTTCAGATGTAAAGAGAATTGTGACAATGAAGGAGAAAGAAGCAGAAACTGTTCCACTCGACTGGGAATATATCTCCACTCTGAAATTCCCCTTGATGTAGCTGGAGAAACAGAGTCCAGCTCACAGCAGAACCCTGTGTGTAGCGGGGAAATCCAGCATGGATGTGGGCGAGTCATGGCTTCAGGTACTGGGGGAGAGATGCCTGAGGGTGCCTCACAGGACTGGTTCACACCCAGGAGAATCCAGGATGCAGCTCCAAAGAAGCAAAATGCCCTCTTTGCTGGAAGCTGTTGAGCCTCACAAAGCACAAATCCTGACAGTTTCCTCTTCCCCAGCTTTGTCCTCTGAGACTGGCAGCAAAACCTCTGCTTGGTCCCCTTCCCTCCCTCCAAGCCTTCACAGACCTGTGATCTTTGCTTTTCATGGGAATGAATTAATTCCCTTCATGCATCAGAAGAGATTCTTTTTAACATTTTTCACAAAAGCAGGAGCCTGTCAGCTTTTGTCATGTATTAGCTGGGAACACACAAGAGGAGGCTGCAGAGAGGGCTGCGGGATTCATACAAACAGATGGCGTTTTTCTTGTCTATGCTTCTAAATTAAAAATCTGAGGATAAACCAGAAGTAAAAGTTGACATTTTGTCTCTAGACAGAAATCTCTTTAGGGCTTGTCGTGGGAACAGCACCAAGCAGTTCTGTGGAGGGCTCGGGAGGTCTCACATAGCTGAGAAATTCAGTTAAACATGCTTTAAATTTCCCTTCCCTTAAGATTCTTGAGACCTTTTTATATTTTAATGGATTTTTTTTGTTCTTAATTAAGAAATACAGTAATGTGCTGCACCTTATGGGACTGGAACATCTCTAGTTTTGGTGCTGGGAATTATTTTTTTTAAACCTTTTAGGGAAAAGGAGTTTATTAGTTTATAGTTCCGCACAAAAGTCCATCTTGGGCCACTACTTGCAATTCAGGCTCTAGCTAAGAGGCAGCTTTTTGCATAGACTGTGGTTCTTTATTCTGAAGTGACAGTGTCATTTTGTATCCTGAAATAAGGGGGTTTTCCCATAAATGCACTGGATCTATTCTAAAGTGCACAATAACATTGTTTTCCATGGAGGGGAAAGTAATAGGAAGTTATTTTAAATGGTTTTATTAAAATGTTATTATAATTAATTTTTACTTAGCTTTTGGGAGAGGGCAAAACACTCTACAATTCCACTTGGTTACCTGCCAGTGAACTCGTCCTCCCCAGTGTAGCTGTGGGACCAGTTCCTCATCTTTCCTGGAGCTGGGAAGTGGAAAACTCTGTTGTGCCTTAAATGAGTTGGCAATTTCCTTCCATCAATGGGGCCTTCACCTCCAAATCCCCATTGCTCCTGCAGATCCTCATTCCCTTACCTTTACAGAGTGATATTTCTCAAATGGACATGGTTCTTCATCTCTTACAGAATTTTACGATACTGAGTTTCCAAACCAATTTCAAGGATCTGATCAGCCCTGATCCCCTCTGGCCTTTATCGTGTTACAAACAGGCTAAAAACCTTCTGTTCGTGTCGGGATCCATGAAATTTTGTTGTTTTCTTCGGAGGAAAAACAGAGTAAAAAAATAAAAATAAAGAATAAAATTCCTAAGAATTTATTGCATGGAACTAATGAGCTGTGATTGTGTTCCTGGCTTGGAAAATCCACTCTCTGTTGTGCCCACATGAGCTCAGCTCAGCCCAAGGTGTGACGGCTGCAGCTCTTTGGGAGCAGTAGCCCTAGCACTGGTGGTAACCATTGTCCAGATTGTAGATTTGGAAAGTTTTGACTGTTGATTGTGTTTGGATTTTAGAGCACCGTGGTCCTCCATCAGGGACAAACTCGGCCAGGCAGAGCCCGGCCCCACAGCACCGACCACTGGGATCGGCATTGATCAACCCCGACAGGTTGGGAAAAGGGCCTGGGAATGGTGGGAAAAGCTTGGCCAGAAGGATTATTGTGAAGGTAACATCCACATCCTTTCACCTTTCCGTAGGGGAGCTACAGAAGGTGAAGCTGGAAAAGAAGTTTCTAGTAGTTACCGGCTGTCCTGGCCTGAGCACAAGCACATGGCACAGTCAGATGCTGCTTCAAGTGTTGGAAGCCGTCATTCCCAGGTACAAAAATCCATCCAGAGGGTCTGGAGACCTGGGGAATACTCATCCATCAAGGCACTCTAGTGCATTGCCACCGAGTTCTCAAAAGCAGAACAGTAAAACATTTCCCTGTCGGATGCCGCGGGTAGAAAGGGCAATTAACTCAGAGTCTTTTGCGTCGGTCCCGTTTGCCTAAATAACGTGACTCCGGCCTTATCTAGTCTCCAATCAGAGGCGAGACGAGCATCAGAACTCCCGCAGAATCTTGGCTTAGCTCACGCATAGTGGTTTAATTTATGCAGGGAAATAAAGAGAACGAGAAAGGGCTCTTTCCGCTTATCGCCAGTAGGTTTTATTCCTGGAATATGCTGCGGAGAAGACAGCTGAAAATGGCGACCGGGGCGTGTTATAAAACGGGGGGCAAGGGGAGGGCAGTCGGGAGAGCCAATCACTGTGGAGGACCACAATGATTGACAGGGGCATCGGCCAATCAGTCGGCTGTCTGGACCCGGCATGGGAACCAATGAGCTGTTCCCCTGGGCAGGGACAGCCCCTGCTGCCCTGGGCCGGGACGGCCCCCGCCAAGCCGGGGCTGCGCCACCCCAGCTGCCGCGCAGGGGCGGGGAAAGGACCAACACCGCGCGGGGGGGAAAGGACCCGACGGTCACGGCCGCAAGCCACGCCCAGAGGCACTACAACAGTCGGATATGGGTAGAAGAGTTGTGTATAAAAATGTACTAAGGTGTCTAACAGAATGTTTTTGCTCATATTTTAAATCTGATTATCTCCTTAGGGTAGTTGAACCCTCATAATAGTAATGAAAGAAACAGAAAATGCTTGTGATAGAGCTACTACAGACCCTTCGGCAAAGTTTCTTCAAGAATTTTGTACCTATGTCAGACTTAGAAGGAAAGGTGTTCTGAATGTTTAGATTTAGATTAAAACCATTACCCCAAGTCACCCCAGAGTTGGGATGAATTCAGTTTAAATACTCAAAATATAGAAATATTGAAATTATTGTCCTGGAACAACAGAAGGTTAAATCTGCCTACAGGTCCTTATCTCTTTCTTTTTCTCCCCCCCTCCCCCACCTCTGACTTCCTGCACAGAATCCTGGCTGTTTCCCAGTAGAGTTGGAAAGGGGCCCTCGAGGGTTTGGATTCAGCCTCCGAGGAGGAAAGGAGTACAATATGGGCTTATTCATCCTCCGTCTGGCTGAGGACGGGCCGGCAGTCAAGGATGGGAGAGTCCATGTGAGTTTGGTTTCTCTAATCAATTTGTTGATGAAGTTGACACAGTAATTTACTCAGAGTGGCAACAAACTTGGATTTTCACAAGCTCAAGGTCCCAGAACAGCACCTGGGCCTTTGCGCTTCTTCCAGATGTCCCTGTGGCCGTGGGCATTTGGAGGAGAGCTCCGTGAACAGCTCTTGCCATCCCAAAGGAACTGTCCGCCTTGCTGGGGTTACAGTAGCGTCTCTGGCCTAGGGGGTGAGCAGCAACTACTCGGGGGTGTTTGAGGAGCCCCAGCAAGAGATTGCAGAGTGGAGCAGAGAGCTGGGCAGAGAATCACTGTCCAAGTCAGTGAACTTTTAAGGAATGTTTGTGTGTACATTGTGCTGTTACTGTTCTGTGCCATCTCTGGAGATACAAACCTAATTTTTTCCCTAATATTGTGTTATTTCTTATCTTTGTGTAAGGAATTCACTCTCAGATATTGTAGTAAAAGCAAAGTACACAGGTACAACAGAAGGAATGATGGTAGGTGAGACTCTGTGGATACTGTCCAGAGCTGGATTTTCAGAGGCTGGAGCATGGAGCTGAGCCAGGTGCCCATGAAATGCTATCCTACTGCAGTCCTTGTGCTTCCCTGCTGCTAGCACACAGCTTTGCCTCTCTTTGTACTGTATTTGCAGAACAGGGCTAGCACAGATACTTGCTGAGAGGCTTAATTAGATGTGGAATTCTTAGTATTGTTAATTTCTCTTATCCTATTCTTCACAGTAATTAGCATTTTTCCCCTTATGCGTGAAAGACTACACAAGTGTAGCATTAAGTGCTAATTTTTTTCTCATATCCCTCCTTCAAGTGGTGTCACACTGAGCTGCAGGGCTTTACTTTTTGGGCAAAGCAATCAGAAGGTTGTTCAGCCCAGAGAAGAGAAGCCTGAGGTCAGACCTCACCAGGGTCTGCAGCTTCCTCCCAGGTGGCAGGATCTGTGACAAGAGCCAAGGGAACGGCTGGAGCTGTGTCTGGCGAGGTTTAGGTTGAATATTAGGAAAAGGTTCTTTCCCCTGAGGGTGGTCAGACAGTGAAACAGGCTCCCTAGGGAGCTGTCACAACCCCAAATCTGCCAGAGCTCCAAGGATGTTTGCACAACGCTTTCGGGCACAGAGTGGGACTGTTGGGGTGTCCTGTGCAGAGCCAGGAGTTGGACTGGGTGATCCTTGTGGGTCCCTTCCAGCTGAGGATATTCCATGACACTGTAAGGTCCAAGCTGACTCCTCTCTGCCTCACGTGTCTGACCTGTGCCAGGGGTCACTGGGGTCTGACTGAGACCTGACTGAGACCTGGAGCTCCAGCTCCAGTTGCCACGGTGACACTCCCTTGGGGCGTGGGTACAGCATCCTTGTTTAAAGCCCCTTCCCACCTTTGGCACTGAGCCCGTCCCAGTGCGGGGGTGTACCATGTCCCCAGCCCAGCTCAGAGCGTGGATGGGCTGAGCTCGCCCAGTCTGTGTTTATTCACACTTCGAATTTCTTGTCTTCTGTACATGGTGTCACTTTCTGGCTGCGCTTCAACACTGTCAGGAGGAATTTTTCACCCAGCTAGTGGCATCTGAGTTCTTCCGGTGTCTCCCTGTCCCAGCCTGTCCATGAGGAGCCAGCAGTGACCTCCTTTGACAGCGTCTTTAACAAAGCCCTAGCAACCTCTTTAAGCTGCTCATGTTACCACTGACATCTGGTGGCTGTTCTGTGCAGTGCCAAGTAGGCTCCCACTCCCTTTTGCCTATTTCCCTTCCCAATTTCCCATAATGGAGAACTCTTTTAGGGGTATGCTATTCCAGCCCCTTTCCAGCAGCCTGGGAGGTTGCTGCAAGCTGAAATTACCTGTCTGGTAGCTCACAGTTTTTTACTGGCTCAGAGACCTCACCACTGATCTCTCCAACCTGAAGTAACAATTCCTTTCCCTACATCAAACCTGTTGTGCTGTGTGCAGCTCTGCAGTGGATGTAGAGAAGGTGCTGTGTCCTTCCCTGGATAAAGTGACCCCAGACAGTGTGATGTGGTTCATCCATGTGCTCCCTCCACACCATGATCCAGAATGAAAATACATTCAAGCACATCCTGTATCTGCCTCATCACTTGTAAATAAATAGAAGATGTGGTTAAGATCTCTGCTATCTTTTCCTGAGCAGAAGACCTCTGTGCACCTCTGAATCCCCAGAGTTAGGGGTCACATCCTGCTCTTCATCCATGGAATGGTGTCACTGTTGCCCACTGAATTTTAGCATGAGAGGGAAAACAGAAGCATCTGCCTCTATTATTTTTTTCTTTCTAAATTAAAAACCAGTTCACAGTGTCAGAGATTCCCAAAGACTAACCTGCTGCTCTTTTTTCCTCAGGTTGGTGACCAAATTGTGGAAATCAATGGAGAGCCTACCCAAGGAATCACTCATACACGAGCCATTGAGCTGATTCAGGCTGGAGGGAATAAAGTTCTGCTGCTGCTGAGACCGGGGACTGGTTTGATACCAGATCACAGTACGTTTTCTCAAGGGCTTGTTTGGTGTTGAGGGTCCAAGGCAGGGAAGGAAAGTGGGATAAAGAGATTCTGGTGCTTGTTCACTGCAGTACTTGGCAGTTGCCTTTGTGACAGCTGTGCAGCTGCTTATTTATGATTGAATTAAATTAAAAATTAAAATATGAAAGTGGAAAATTTAGAAATCTACTTTAAAATATGAGGAATATTATGGGGTAAAGTGAACACATGACAAGTGTGTAGGAGTATTGCACAATCTGAAGTTATTCCATAATTGTAATAAGTTTCTCAGCTGTGTCCAAGCTAATCAAGTTTTTCTTTAAAACTCTGCTGATTAATCCTTTTGATTGCCTTATAATTTTAATTAAAATTCTCTGTGCTATAGTACCGTTAAAATTTTATTTCTGTACAGATTTACTTCTGGTTTTAGCTTTCTGAATTACGGAATGCTTTGTTTTTCCTGCCAAAATTCAGGAAGTGGGAAAGGGACAACTCTGCTCTCCAAAGGGATTCAGTTTGATTAAGGGTGATTTCTGCATCTACCACAGGAAACCACAACTGTATAGGCCAAAAAAAAAAAAAAAAAAAGAAAAAGAATGACAGTAAAGCAAACACTTGCAGGAGCCACAGAGCTACCAACTGATGACTTTGGGCCTGACTCAGACCCAAAACTGCAAATCAAAGACTAGTGGCAGCGTCTTAAAGCAAAGAATATTTTACTTCCTAATATGCATTTTAGTCTTTTAACCCGATGCTGACACCAAGATGCTGATGGTTAAGCTTCCTAAATTGTAGGGTCACTTTTTCTGATAAGGAGTTTTTCAGTCACAATGACCAACCCTGAGTTTATCCTTTCAAAATCCCAAATACACAGTTTGAACTACGAAATACTCTGTGCATTCAGTCGCTTACTGGCGTTCACGCAAAAGGTAAAATCTGCTCAGAACTGTCTTCATTTCTTTCCTTCTGAGAGCTGGAAAAGGGTCCTGAACATCACTGCTGGCCTTGCTGGTCACAGAAATCCCCTGAGCTTGAGGGAGAAACAGAATCACACAAAAGGGAACCTCTGGAGCACATCCAGCCCTCTGTCCAGAGTGGGGCCTGGGATGAGGTGAAGGAAGTGGTGGAGTGGGGAAGGGTTTGTTACTTCTTGCCTTGCTGTTAATCCCCCATTTCTGATTGAAATCTTGCTTGCTGTACTCTGGTTTTTTTTGGTATGTACTTCTGGGCTTTTTCTCTTCCTCCTTCAGGTTTGGCTCCTTCCAGTCTGTGTCCCTACGTGAAACCTGAGCAACATTAAGGGCTTTCAGTGCTTTTCTTGGTTTTTCCTTAAAGACTGGGTAAATCTGCATGCCTTGTGTTTCACCTCTTCCTATTATTGAAGTGCAAAGCTATGAATAACCCCAACTTTTCACTGTTTCAGATTTCTTTTAGCATAGCAGTTATAGTTCATTTTGTTTTATTAAACAATATAGGTCAGGGACTTTCTAATTTGCAATTTTGCTGGTTAGGCTCTAAAATTGTTTTGATCCAAGACTGTGTCAGTCCTGCAGGGATCCAGAAATCTGAGCACTAGGTTTTTTTCCAAAATCACATCCTCTGGATTGTTGTAGGTTGTAGAACACCACAATACAGAAATCTGGCTAAATAAAGCTTTGAGAATATGCCACTCCGTAATGTTTTTTGAATTGAAGTGAGTAGTTTGCTGCTGAGGTCCTGAGTTTCTGAAATTTTTAGTGATTATTACTTTTTGTGTAGTTACTTAGTCAAATCTTTTGCTGTTCACTTCCAGGTGATTGGGATAGCTACAATCCTACTCCATCAAATGTAGTATATGAAGAACAGTCACCATTATCTTCATCTTCCCATTCTGCTTCCCCATCTGAAGTGTGTTATTTTGCAGTACCAGGAGAAGCTTTAACCAGAGTTCAGCTGTCTGAGAAACTGGAACAAGCAGAGAACACTGTGCCTGACAACATAAGCACTTTAACTGGAAACCAGTGTGAGAGGAAGCCTCAGTCTTCTGCCCAGAGAACAAAGAACAGATGGGAATGTCCCTCCGGTCCTGGGCTTGGAATCACTAAAGGTAGTTTGGAAGCAGGGACCAGAAGGGACAAATCTGCCAGTCCAGCAAAGTCAGGGGCTGCTGAGGGACACCCTCACATGGGATTTCACAGCCCCAGGAAAGGGGATCTTGAAAAAAACAATCTCTCACATAAACCTGACAGCTCCAGGAGTGAGAGTAAAACCACAGAAATAGGCATGAAGAGTAGTGACACGAAAGAGTATTCCAGTGGAAATGGAGGGAGGTCAGCCAGTCCCCAAAGGCTTCTCAGCAAGCCAGGAAGCACAGAAATGGTGGGAAAGATCCAAGAAAGAACATCCAGTGCTGATAAGGCAACTGTTGAGGAGCTGTCAGGCGGGAATGGTAAAATAGGAGTCAGCAGGAAAGAGATGAAGCAGAAAACCACAGGAAAGACAGAATGGTGCTCTGCAGAGCAACATTACGCAGTGTTTGGTGGGAATAACCTTCCCTTCATGGACTCCAGAAGAAACACCTCTGAGGATGATTTATTGACCAAGTCCAACTCTGAAGATGCAGGTTCCAGCAGATTCAAAACCTCTAGCCTTTCCAATATCCCACTGCTGTCCATGGAGAAACAAAGGAGGGTTGAAACACAGGAGGCTGTTAGGCTGAACAGACACCGTGGAGACAGAGATGTGGAGCTGCCCAATGAAGCAAAAGATGGAACTTCCCAACCTCAGAGGAATTTTCCAGTAAGGAAAACGCTGGTAACTCCTGGGCCATGGAGGGTCCCCAGTGGCTATAAGGGCACCGCAGCAGCAGGAGTGGCTGGAAAACGGGTGTGACTGACTGACACTGTTTTTTAGAACATGTTTTGATCAAGTTTCCAATAAGGGTAATTTAAAGCATTGGTTCTTCTCACACAGTTGATTTCTTTTTCTTTTTTTTTGCCCCTCTTTTCAGAAACTGGTTGGGGGTGGAGGGGGGAAGTATTTGATTTGTTCTTAAATTACCTAAGCTGCATGAAGGACCTTTCAGATGACTTCAGTGACACCCTTCTGTGAGCTGCTGTCCATGTGTCCATTTGCAGGCTAAGTCTGCTGCTCCCAGTGTTGCACTGCTGCAGCTTCTCCGACTATTGCGAGTTCTGAGCAAAGTTATTTAATGCTTCTATTGCCAGTGTGATCCTGACTCCCATTCTGTTCTTGTGCCAAGCTATCTACTGTATCCAGTCAATCTAATCCTTCCCATGTAGATTCCAGTCACAGACAAGGCAGGTTGGGGCTGAAGTGGGTGTTTTCTCCAGAGTACGTTGCATGTTTATGTCAGGAAACCGACGTGTTCTTGCTGGGTCAGCGAGAAGACTGGCGAGTTGGTTCTGTCAGTTCCAGGGCAGCAAACAAGCCACTGATGCCGCTCAATTGATAAGTTTCCTGGAATTTTTATACCTAATACAAAACCCTGTAGCTAAATATGGTATTTGACATAATTTTGTAACTTTGCTTTTTCTGAACACAGCAAAATCACTTTAGTTTCTTGATTCACAAGGATCTGGGTTGCAAACATCTGTGAGAGGAAAGAAAATTCTGGGTTCTGTTAAATAACGTAATTACTTTGATTTCACTTGTGGCAACATGACATCTTCAGCCTCGGTGTGGAGCTGATACTGAAGTCCCACCTTTAATTATTTAATACTAGTTAGGAATTGATGTTTTCCCTCTGTAGAGGTAACAGCTGACCTTAGGACAGACTCAGCTGTCAGAGCAGCTTCTTCAGTGAGATTCTTGCCTGCGTATTTTAGAAATGTCCCCTGTTTAATATGAATGTGTGATTAAAGAAGGTTGATGATACACAGGATACAGGAGGCTCACCATCTATGGTTTGGGCTGGCACAGATATTTTAAAGAGGGATGTTACCACCAGAACCTATGGACTCGTCAGTCCCATGGCCGTAAGAACAACAGAAACTGAAGGGGTTTATTTTATTCACAGTTTTAGTGATTATTTCTTGACATCTGAGGTTTTTAATGTCTGAAGAAAAATGGTTAAATAAGCCCATTGGCCCAGTGTGCAGGAGAAAGAAAAGTAAATGACTGAGCTTTACTTACTCAAAATGCAAACTAATAGGATTTGCTCTTTGAAAGTGAGTATCTCATTTTGGCTTTGAAACATTAAATGTTTTAAAAGGCTAACAAAGCACAGTGACAAAAGCTCTGAGTGGAATTCTTCACAAGTACAGGTGACTGCTCAAACAGCTTTTAAACAAAGACTTTGGGAATTCAAAAGGCTTTAAAGCAGCTCTGACCTGTGCTCAGCTGCTCGACACCAGGTGAGCCATTGAGGTTTGCTGTGTAGCATAATACATACAAATACTCCCTGGGTGGAATATGACTGTGAAATATTTAATGCTCTGAAGTAGCCTGTGTAGCTATTACCCCGTGTTCTTCTTGAGAAGCTGGTTTATGTTGAGCTGTGTGCACTCACCCTGACCAATGAGTACAGTGAAAAATCCAGTCCTTTAATTCCAGATGAATTAGCACCACAGAAATTACTTCCCTGCCATCAACTCTCCTCTGTTTTTCTATATGTTAATGTGACCTGATAATGTCTTATCTGTGTGTGATTTCTCCTTCCATAGACCTCGTATCTGTACTTCCTATATCAGACTTAGCCATGTGGCCTTGGAATGCTACGCAATGTATGGATGTACTGGGTGTAAATGTTTATATATTGTACAGCACCTTTATACAGACTTCTGAGGTTCTGACTACAGAGAGACCTGTAAATCGCTCATTATTTTTTATATAGATATTAAAAACAAACTCCAGTTTGTGGCCTGTTGGTTCTGCACTGTCGAAACCAGGTTCTTCGTTGGCATTCGGGGTGTGATCCAGCTTTTACCCACAAACACGCTGCTCTTCTGGAAAACAAATGCAATTTATTATTGGAAGTTTCCTTGATCCCCTGTTCAAATAACAAATGTTCAACAAAGATGGTATAGAAATCATTAAGTCCTGTAGAAACAGTTGATAATGATGAAGTACTTGTCCTTACTGGTACATTTTGCTATATAAAATTGTCAGCTCCTTTTACATCTCACCACCTTTCCTTGTACAGACAATAGCTGTAAACAATGTAGTACCAAAAACTTTTCTGCCATCTTACCCTCCTGTGAAAGAATGACGCTCTGATTAGTCTCGTTAAATTCTGCAGCCTGGAGCGTCAGGCACTTGTGCAGCTGGTGTTGCTGCAGAAGACTTTGGATTCAGCAGGAGACAGCACTGTTGTGGCAGTGTCAATTCAGGCAGGCAGTTGGTTCCCCTTCCCTTCGCAGGACAGAGCCTACAATAATTACACTCATTTCAGTCCAAACGCAACAACAATCAAACCCCCACCTTTGACACAATGCAGAGATAACCAGCAATAATCAGCACTCGTCAGTCTTCAGCAAACCTCCTAAATTGGGGTTTAGGCAAATTTTAAGTAAGACCGTTTGGGACAACTGTCTTTGTAGCTGGGGAGGGACCAGTTTCATACTGCACCTAATATTTGCATGTATAACTATTTCCAGGTGTCTCGATGGTTGTTTTCTGAAGCAGGAGGGAGAGGTTAAAATGCCTCACAACCCCCTGACCCTGCTCATGATAATCCCACTGATCTCCAGCACAGACATACCCACCTTCTTACAGTCATTCCCTTCCCAGATGAGAGTCACTTTCCCAGTCACTTTGGCAGACTCACTTTGGCTGGTGTTCTGCAGCCAAAACAAACGGCTCTGTAAAAGACGGAGGAATGCAAAAGGTGGGTCATTTCTTTCTGTCTCGCTGGTAAGTAATGCCTTTTCCTAAAATGCATTTGGATTGAGGGGAGAATTCCATATTTGGGTGAAATACTTTGTTTTGGGATGAATAGTGGTCCTGATAATACCAGTGGGGAGGAAGGAACTGATCATTGATACTGCTTAGATTATTCCAGACTTCCATGCGATTCTAGCTGACAGAATGGTCTCCTCCAGGTTGCTCACCTTATATCAACAGCATTCCCATGTGCCATTCATCTTTGGGAAGACAAGGGGAAAAGGGAAAAGCTACTAGATCCATATCAACCAATGTGCTGGAAAATATTTTCCTTCAAATCCCTCCATGAATCTCTCACCGTCACCTCCTCACTGTCACTGGTGAAGGAGGAGCAGCATTCGGGCCTGTAGAGCAGCTCAACCCACAGCATGTCCTCTCTATCTGGCGAGTGCTTTCCGAGTCCTGCAGGGTCATTCTACAACTCCACGATCCCACACCGATGCAAGACCTTGAGTCCTTTGAAGAGCAGCAAAATTTACACATCACAGTCCCACACCCAGTTTGTAAAACCAACACTTCCTCCTCCTCCTTTTCCCCCGAAAAGTCAGTGGGTCAGTTTCCCAGGGTTTTGAGTGCTCCCAGTTGCACCCACCCAACAGAAATGGTTTAAAACAATGTTGTTCAGGGATAGTTTTGCGAAAAAGCATTTCTACACCAGAACTCAACAGATCTCATTAGTTCCCCACTTCCATTCCCAACTTACAAAATAAAAATTGAATTATTTGTTCTAATGTAAGAGTTTTCTTTTATATTCCTTTAGCATAGTCTTCCAAATTTATTTGATATCCAGTTATAGATTTTAATATTTATAATTTGATATTCACATATTTTATTTTTAGGTGGGGACAGTGTCAGGGGCAAAACAAATAAACTAATGAAGTGACTGAGCATATCTCATAGAATGGATTTCTTTCTTCATTATAGGAGTTCCACTTGATCCTTGCAGGTCCCTTCCAACTCAGAATATTATATGATTTTAAAATCAAAATTTATTAGCTTAAAAGCTAACAGCAGAGTGCTGCCGCCCAATCACAAGAGCAAGTGCAGCAGTTCCACAGGAGCAATTAGAGGTTGACAGCAGAGTAATTTGTTTGGATTTTTGGGGTTTGTTTAACAAAGCAGCACCGTCAGAATCGCCTACAGCTCCAGGAACACTGGGGCTGGAAAAGACATGCCAAAATGAACCCAGCAGGGCCCCAGAATTGCTGCTCCTACATCTCTCGGATGTGGACCACCCATGGTGATGGGTTTAGGGTAAGGGTTACGGTCTGGGTTAGGGTAGTACTGGTTGAAAATATAATTTTTGTATCAGTAAATTAAACAATAAAGGGCTTGAAAACAGGGGGAAAGGCGATCTCTATGAAGGCAATACAGAGCTTTTTGTGTGTCACTGTAACACGAAGGCTGAAATCTTGGCTGGGACTTAATAGCTGCAGCCACCTGGGGATAAGCACAAGGTACTGCGCAGGCACACTATTTTTAATGACTCAGTAGAGTCACCTACAGATTAAAAGTGGTACTGCAACTAAGAAATGTGCGGACATGCAGTGACTCGACAGTGGCTACACATGTGCCGTGACTTTTTACAAGTGTTGCTGCTTCCCGTGAGAAACATTCGGTACCGCGATCTCCCACAGCGCTTTCCGGTCTGGGAATACGGACAGTGCAAGAGCAGGGTGGGCATCGAGGTCTGGGTTGGGTTCAGGCAGCCGAATAAACGCCTAAACACCGGGGACCTAGTCTACTTCCACACCAAAGATGGCGGCTCCGACCCCGGACGCAGCTCGACCTTCCCAAAATGGCGCCGCAGAAAGGCCCCGCCCCCCGACTAGGCGTCTACTCAGCTGCCTGAACGAAACCCCGACTCCGACGCCGGCCCCGCGCCTGCAGCGCGATGTCGTGCGACACATTCCAGTCCGGGTACACGGATAGTGCTAGAACAGGGTCGGCATCGAAGTCGGGGTTGGATTCAGGCAGCCGAATAAACGCCTAAACACCGGGGACCTAGTCTACTTCCACACCAAAGATGGCGGCTCCGACCCCGGACGCAGCTCGACCTTCCCAAAATGGCGCCGCAGAAAGGCCCCGCCCCCCGACTAGGCGTCTACTCAGCTGCCTGAACGAAACCCCGACTCCGACG
>VZRZ01003560.1:560055-600854 GCA_013398175.1 Climacteris rufus | reverse complement strand
GCCAGTCCCCAGCCCTCGGCAGACCGCGTCCCCAGCGCGGCTACAAAGGGGGACAAATGAATTCCTTGCCTTGGGAAAACATGCAAAGTAAAGTTGTACAAAGTAAAGGTGTACAACTTGCCCACTTGGTGTCTGTGTGGAAGTCCACTTGGAGTGCAGAGTTGCCTTAGTTATCCATAACACTGAGTCCATTTGATCTGGTCATTTGTGCCAGAGAAGTCAAAAACAAGACTTGGGGTTCATTGGTAGGTCTAGCTTGACCAATTGCATTTGCAGGGAAGTGTAAGTAGTGCATTAGTCATAATGAAACATCTGGAATATTTGTGGGAGAGAGTTAATGCTTTTGGACATAGAGATTGTGATGTAGTGGATGTAGCATTTGTTCCCACAAGTCTGCTGCATCAAGCTGGAATTGGTATGATGGCTGAGGCAATCTCATTGACAAAAGGGGTTGTTGGTTGAGTTAACCATTTAATTAGTGTAGGAAGTTGTACATGTTATACATCTCAAGTTGTGTGGTGTAGTAAAAATGCTGGGTCTCCCATACCTATGGGCCAGTATTGGTCAAACGGAGCAAATGGTAGCAGCCGTGCTGAAAACTGGACTACCCTGTGGCGGTGAATGTGGCTGAGTGACGGTCCCGGGCGAGGAGCTGATCTGCGGTGAGGTACCCAACCCACAGTTTTTGTTCCAGGATTGGCGTTGGATCTCTTACATCTTGGTTCCTGGGCCCTTCTACTTTAGTTCTCCCTTTTTCCATGGGTTGGGTTGACTTGCGGGATGCAGGATATTTTTTGTGTCTAAAATGGGTCTTAAACTGTCGGTGCCCCAAGGAGAGGTTTATGTCCAAGTTGGGGACTCCCTTAAGGCAGGTGGGAGTAAGTTTTCAAAGGGGTTGTTGAAAAGGTTTGCCCAATGGCTTTTTCTGTATTTCCCCCGGGTGTCTCCTGCAGACTTGCACAATTTGGAATTTTGGGATTCAGTCAGCAGCCAGGTGAGAGTGCTGTGCGACAATGGAGATACCTCTGCAGTGAAATTCTGTCCACTTTTTGTTCAGATTTATGATTCTGTAGAAAAAAGGGGAAAATGAGAAAAAGTTTACGAAGTCATCCCTGGTTCAAGATACCTCTAAATCTTGGCAATAATTGATATTAAAGATTGCTTTTTCTAAATTCCCCTTCATCCCGACGACACCCCCCAGTTTGCATTCTTCCATCAACCAGGAAGCTCCCAGGCGGCGTTCCCACTGGCGGGTGCTGCCTTGGGGCATGAAGAACAGCCCAACCATCTGCCAGAGGTACGTTGATGATATCCTGTCCTCAATCCACCAGCAATCCCCACAAGCCATTATCCTACATTAGATGGATGATGTGCTTGTGTGTGCCCCAAACCAAGATGCTCTGGATAATACTCTGTGGGCTGTAGTCAAAGCCTTACAACAGCATGGCTTCAAACTACAGCCTGACAAGGTGCAGCAGGTGAGTCCGTGGCGGTACCTTGGCCTAAAGATCACTGAGTGCAGTCACTCCCCAGCCATTGGTCATTAATGATAACCCTTGGCCCCTGGAGGAACTCCAACAATTGTGTGGGTCCCTTAACTGGATGAGGCCATGGCTGGGCATTTCCACAAAGGAGCTCACCCGCCTCTTTAACTTATTGAGGGGGAGTGACAGTGTCTCCGAGGTCCCTCACGGAAGAGGCCAAGGTGTCCATACGGAAGGCGCAGGAAGCCTTGTCATCTAAGCAGGCACACAGGTGTTCACTTTACCTCTTGTTTCAATTGACCATCCGGGGGAAGGTGCCACACCTTCACGGCTTCTTGTATCAATGGTACGAAGGGCAGAAGAATCCCCTCATCATCAATGGTGGGTGTTCCTTCTGCACCAACAGTTCAAAAGCATTACCATGCCACAGGAACTAATGGCGCAGCTCATGATGAAAGCTAGTGCTTGTCTGCTTGTGTTGGCAGGATGTGATCTCGCATGCATTTATTTACCTGTATGCTGTAGACAGTTACCCAGGCCGAATTCCGGTCCATTATCCAAAACACAAACTGTTTAATTCGGCGTTAAAACTGATTCCAAAGCAGATATAAAGTCTTAAGCCTCTCAAATGCCTGACTGTTTTACCGATGGCTCTGGTAAATCCCACAAGTAAGTCATGACTTGGATCCCAGGATGCAGCAGTGGGAAGCTGACATCAACATGGTTCATGGCTCACCTCAGGTTGTGGAGCTTGCTGCAGTTGTCAGAGCATTTGAAAGATTTAAGGAACCTTTTAATCTGATTACAGATTCAGCATATGTGGCTGGGGTAATTATGAAGGCAGAGAATGCCCTCTTAAAGGAGGTCTTTAATCCGAAAGTCTACGTATTGCTCTCGGAACTTGTTGATTTAATCTCCCACCGAAGGCAACCATGCTATGTGATGCATGTAAGATCACACACAGATCTTGCTGGGCCAGTTGCGAAAGGCAATCATCAGGCAGATGCCGTAGCCATGCCTGCTCAGTTAGCAAACTTAGCTGACACCTTTGAGCAGGCAAAATTGAGCCACGCCATGTTCCACCAGAACGTTCCAGGTCTTGTCCGCATGTTGCGCCTGACGCAGGAACAAGTGAGAGCCATTGTAGCAACATGCCCCAATTGCCAAAAGTACCAGCTTCCATCTCTGGGCAGTGGGGTCAATCCTAGAAGCCTTAACAGCTGCGAGGTGTGGCAGACTGATGTCACCCACTTCCCCGAATTCAGGAGGCTCAAATGTGTATTGGTGGACACCTTCTCTGGAGCAGTGTGTGCTTTGGCCTGTGCAGGGAGAAGGGCCAAGGACATGGAAAAACATCTGATCCAAGCCTTCACCACCCCTGGCATCCCCTGCGAGATCAAAAGAGACAATGGGCCTGCATACACCTCGAAGTGCCTGCAGAGCTTCCTGCAACAGTGGGGGATAACCCATACCACCACCATTCCTCATTCCCGCACTGGCCAGTCCATCATAGACCAGGCTCACCTAACCCTTAAAAAGACACTGCATCAGCAGAAAGGTGGAATTGAGATCAATATGCCTGTTGTTAGACTGTGCAGAGCTTTATTTGTAATCGATTTCTTGAACTGTTTCTTTGAGGTGCCGTGCCCTCCTGTTATCCAGCACTTCAATAACGAGAAGTTACAGAAGTTTAATGAAAGGCTTCTGGTCCTGGTGAAGGACCCAGAGACCTTGCAAGTATGAGGCCCTTTACCCACTCATTACCTGGGGGTGTGGGTATGCGTGTGTATCCATGCCCTCAGGACCTAAATGAGTCCCCAAAAAATGGGTTAAACCTTATGGTCCATCCAGTGGTTCTAATGTATGGAAAGTACATCTGGTCACAATGCAGGGTGGCTGCCAGAAAGACGCCGCAGCAGAGGCCTGGAGGTGGTGCTGCAAGGGGTTGGCAGGGAACCCCATCCCTAAACCTGGTCTATTTTTCCGAGTCTACTGTCATCCAGACTGCCGTTCCTAAAAACCCTTACCCACTATGTTTTCTTTTGCAGAGCACCCATCCTGATGGCAGTGGTTGGTTCAACTCTCCTTTGCCTCCTGTGGTGGGGATGGATTGTCTCGATGCCGCTTGGAAGCATTGCCTGGATTGTTCCTCAACCTCGTGCCAACGTATGGGCGGTGCTGGCCAAGACCATCAGTCAGGATCACGTTTGTCCATGGACAGCATGAGCAACCCATTATCATCATGTCTGGTGGGGGTCCCCTTTAAGAGAAGCGAAATGCCAATCCCGGACCCAGTGGTAAGCTGGGATGACTGGATGCATTTGTTAAAAATTGTGACAGACCCACCCCAGGAACTGGAACTGCAGGGCTCGGCCAAGTGGAATTTTGGGTTAATTTGGTATATGGACTGGTAGCTGGCACTTCTTACAAACTCCTAATAAGGTTTAGTCCCAAAGATAAAAGTTACAGCTTCAGAAATTGATGTAACATCACCCAGGAATCCCAGTTCAGGAGCCGAGTCCCCATCTCGAGCTCCGGTACACACCACTGGGAACTCCCTGAGGTGATGTTCTTGATTTGTGGCACAAGAGCGTGGGCAGGCATTCCATCTTATCTTAAAGGAGGACCATGTACACTTGGCAAGCTTGTGCTACTCCTATTAAGACTTAGCTTCTCCAGTGGCAGAACCAGACCCAGTTGGCCCACAAAAAGAGACCATAGAATTGGACTCACATTGCGATGACAACGTCCATTCCTGGTCCTGTGTGGAGAAAGCAGCTGCTTCTATCTCTTTTCCTTGGGTAGCAGTGGCCAAAGCCTTAGGTGAACTTTCTCACCTGGAGTGCTGGGTAGCCAAGCATGCCAACTTACCTTACCAGGCCAGACACCACCAGAAAGGCCACACTGCAAAATAGGGCAGCAATTGCAATATCTGCTGCTCGTCTGTGGGCGTGGGTGTGAGGAGTTTGAGGGACTCTGCTGCTTTAACCTATCCAGCCACAGCAGGAGCATCCACGCTACCCTGAAGGAAATGCAAGAGCACATCAGGAGGATCCGGCAGGAGATGGAGGAATGGTTCAGCAGCCTTTTTAAGAACTTTAGGCTGTCAGGATGGGCTGCTGCAGTCATGCAAAGTGTGTTGTGTTTCTTTTTGACCATTTTTCAGATTTTGATTTTACTGAATTGTTTAAAGAGAATTTTGGTTAACACCCTAACCAGGATTCTTTCTATAAAAACATAAAAAGGGGGAGATGTGGTGTGTGTGGCTGAGGCCACAGCATCCAAGCCTTGGGACTGGTGAAATAAGACTCAGTCCACCACTCTCTAAGACTCCTATTCCGGTTAGGATGACACTTTGCGTTCACCCCATGATCCCTTGTGGTTACAGTTTGTGTGTTTGTTACTATTGGTTGGTTCGCACATTACTTCATGTTCTGTATATTTGTTCTGGATTTGTTCTGGAAAGTTCATACCTCTTCTTTAGCGTTGGGGAGCAAAGACACATGGACCCCCTTTAAGTCTCAGAAGGAGATCGTTTATTGTGGGCAAAGCCGGTCCTATTTATACCCAAACCCACACTGAACTTAATAGAACGCTTAACAGAACTTAACTAAAACCTAACAGAAGAGAGCACTCATTGGCTGCACACAGCTGCAGTGACACTGTTCATGCGTCCATGCATCCAGTCAGCTTTCTGCACACACACATGCATCTCTTCAACCAATCACTGACTCACTCTTAACTGAGTTCCAACACTCTTAACTGACTTGCAACTGACTCAACTACTCATCCTGCAGCTGTGCTTGTTTTCCAGAGTGCTCTCTAACAAGCAGAATCGAATAAGTTTAATAAAATATCCTAGTCCCTACATCTGTTCGGTTCTTCATTGGTTTTATTGTAATTTCTGTATCCCCATTGGCTGTATTCCCTGCTCCCTTTCTTTATTTAACCCCTACCGGTTCCCCAGACCCGAGTCTTTCCCTGAGGAACCCTCAGCTCTCCTGGACCCTCATGCCGTTCCTGATCTTGCTCCTGGACCCTCTCCTGGACCATGCCCTGCAATCCTGCCCTCCCGGGCCCCCTCTCCTACCCTGAAAATAAAAGAGCTGAAATCCACCCAAAGACCCCTCTCTTGGTCTTATGCCGCCCACCAAAGAACACCAGGCTAGGGGCAGACCTGCTCAGCAGAGAAGCTGGCATACCCCATATAGCCACTGCTGGAACACTGCGCTGGGGGAAGGCGCTGCTGACGCCTAGCAGCCATCCCCCACTCCACCAGGGGAAGTGTGTGCAGGATGCTGCGTGCCCTCAGGCTAGTCCCCAGCCACTGGCGAAGCGTGATAAGCGTTACTGGCCCTTTCCCTGCAGGGAGCCTAGCTTCAGAAGAACATTATATGATTAGGGACAGTTCTGCTTCTAAAATGTTACCAAGAACTGGACTGGAGAATGTGATGTTGGGGCCATCCACCCGTTGTTCTTCCTCCTCCCTAGGGAGGAGGAAAATCAATTAGGAGTTACAGTTTGTGATCGTTTGGAACAAATAATTCTTAGATATGTCTGTAGCTGGAAATAGTGCCCAAAACTGGAAAGGGGATGAGTGGAAACCCAATGTATGATTCAATATTATGGCCCAGCCACATGGAACCTGAGAGAAATCATTTATGGGACCAGAGAGCAAATTTACAACCTTGATTGTATTATAGACATATGTGTGTATAAATTAGCTCATGTCCCGGTTCAGATTTGGGATTCCTGGAATTGGGACCCATTTGCTTGGCTGCCTGTGGGACCCTGGGTGAAACATGTTTTGAGTTTTGTGTTATGTAGTTTAGCAAGGTTAACTTTTTTACTGTGTATAATTCAATGTTTGTTGCAATTGATTCAGCATGTTGTTGGAAGAATGGCCTCGGGAATCATTAGAACCTCCGAGGTCCTCTCCATAATGGGACAGGGTGCTGTGGGAGTGCCTGGAGCCCAGGGCTATGTGCTGGGGGCAGCGGTCCTGCTCTGGGGGGTGGCTGCCCTGGGGATTTCCATGGGGGTCTGACAGGAACTCGGAGGGTCCAGGGCTGCCTGTTGGGAGCTGGGGGTGTCCAGGGCTGGTGGTAGGTGTGAGATGCTGGATGGCAGCTCCTGGTCACAGGTTCTCCCTCAGTGTGATGAGGCTGCAGCAGTTGTCAGGCGCTTGTCTGAGCGAGGAGGAACCTGACGGGGTGCCGAGGGAGATTGTAGCATAGACAGGACAGAGATGTGGGGATGACAGGTGAACAAAGGCACGACATGGGTTTGGGATGGTTTTGTGATGTCAGCATGCAAGTTGTACTCTTGAGGCGAGTGCAGGGACGCTGGGATCATCAGGAAGATATCTCCAAGTAGGCTGTGGGTCTCCATGATGAATGTGCTCAGGGTCTTAAGGGGCTGGGGTTCCTTGGGATTTGTGTATGGGCTGGGGAGGTGTTCTCAGGAGGGATGTCACTGTGGGTGCCAGTGCAGACCAGTGACCCCAGTGTGCCTCAGATGGAGACCCAGCCACAGAGTCCCCATCTGAAGATGTGGGTGGCAGCTACTGCATCCACAGGAAGTGGCAGTGCCTGGAGCCAGAGCTTCTCCGTCACTTGCAGGTGGAACATCTCATGGCTCTGGGAGTGCAAGGGCTGTGCTGGCTGGGACAGCAGCGAGAGGCAAAGCCCTCGGGTGCCCCTGGGCTGGGGCCAAGGCCTGGCAACAGGGCCTGAGCGTGGGCTGGGCTCCAGCAGGGCCGTGGGTGCCACAATGGCCTCCCCTCCAGGGGCTGGGTGGCTGTGCCACTGACAGTCCTGCTTCTCCTTGCAATGCAGAGGCAGTGCAGAGCTTGTCAGCCCCAGCAGCGCCTGTCCCACAGTGTCAGGGCTGTCCCACAGCACCGAGGTGTTCCAGAGGGACAAACGCTCCCAGCCTGGGCCCATCAGGATCTGCTGTGTCCTACAGCACCAGCATGGGGAGAAAGCGCCCTACAGCTGTTGTGGAGCAAACTGTTGACCCACTCCAGCCCCAAATTTTGTCTGAATAAAATGGTCTAAAATTCATATGCACTAGGAGAGTCCACACTCATTTTCCTGTCATCCTCTGCTGTCTTTTGAGACTACCTAAAAACGGAAGGCAGATGAAATTAGGAGAATAAAAAAGCAGTCATATTTATGAGGGGCCTTCAGGTAAATATAGGGCAAAATGAAGCCACTCCAGGGGCTTCACCCAAAATGGACTAAGGGTCACAGGTTTTCATACATCTGTAAGTTTGGTTCATTTGCATATTGGGGGTTAATCTTCCAATTACAGCTTCAGGTAATGAAGTAATTTACCCCCAGTTTTTTCCCCCCATCCCACTTTTGTTTACATTTCTAGGGGCCTGAGACAGTAAGGTGTCCTTGGTTCCCAGGCCTAGAAAACAATTGTTTTGGCCGACTGAAATGCAAAAAAAAACCAGTAGCTAACACTGTATATGGAGATTAGAGCTATACACTAAAGAATTGCAGGATTACAAATATAGGAAAAATATAAAAGATTAAATTGTAAGGTATCACCTCCAGTGCCTTTCTTGACAGCACTGCCCTGGGGGATTGTGTTCTCCACCACAGCTGGCAGCGCCTTCCCCAGCGCCTTCCTTCATTCTTCCTCTGTCTTGCCTGTAGATGGAATTTTGCTCTTTGCCCTTTGCAGGCTTGTAATTTTTTCATCTTTCTATTCCTGGTAGCATGCTCAGACTTTGTTCTGCTGTCGTGGTGGTCTGTGTGGAAGCAGCACAGCTGTAATAGCTGCAATTCCATCTGTGGGCAATATCTTCAAATTGCCAGAAATTAGGAAAAAAAAAAAAGGGATAACCATGATATCTTGGTTATCTATTATCTAACTCTAATTGACATAATGGCTGTTCTGTTTTGATTTGAAGCCTAATGGATTAAAAAAGCCCTCAGAAACTGAACTGGAATGACTTTCTAAAAAAATATAAATTATGATGTCTTTGTTCTGGTTTGGTTTCGAGTAAGAAGAGCTTTTAAATTATTGCATGGAAGAGCTGAATTCTAGACACTGAGCAGAAATCACAGGGGGAGTTTGTTTGACTGTATCAGCATCTCAAGGCATTTATGTACACTCACATGAGATTATGAACACACATAAGTGACCCTGGGTAGTAGTAAAGCATCAGAGGGAAAAGCACAGGTCCTGGAGTGGAGAAGCTTTGAACACTGTCTGGTGAAAAAATAGTTATATAAGCACAAAATATACATGTATATAAACAGCTAAGAAAGTACCACCTATATATATATACACCTATTCAGTATTTTTCACTTCTGTTTACTTTTCCAGACAGATTACCTGATAGGAAAATAACTAAATGTGAAAATATGTAACATGACTCACCCACGTGGTGCACAGAGAAGTTTTTTTTCCAATATAGTTAATTTGCAGTTAATGCAAAATTTGCAGTCACAGTCCAGATCATGTCTACAATTTCATACTGTCATGATTTGACCATGAGATAGTTCCTTTTCAGAAGATGGAGAAGTGATATGAGCTGCAGATGGTTTCATCATCATTCAACGTTGAAGGAATGGGAACACAGTAACTGTGCTGCATTCCCTGAGTGCTTCAAGCTTACACTGTTTCTCAGTGGTAAGTGGAGTGGTGTTTGCTTTGAAACTGCATTTGCAGGGAAGAGGAAAAGTGGGAAAAGGGGATCACTGAAACCAGAATGATCTTTAGAAGACCAGGTTGAGATGAAAGGGTGATCACAGTCTGGCCCTAGACTTCAAAGTTAAAGGTTCTGGGTACTGGAGAACAGAGTGTAAAAAAGAGAAAGGAAGGAAGGTGGAAAATAAATATAAAGATAACAAGGAGTAAAAAGCAGAAATAATAAACCAAAAGAGAAATGTTAAGCAAAATAATATGAAAAAGACATTACAAGAATGGTTTTTGATTTGTGAAGTTTTTCAAATCCATTGTGCATTTCAGGACAGACAATATTTTTTAGGCATTTTTTAGTATTTTACAGCAAAAGTATTTTGGGCGGGATCACTGGTGGTAGTCTTGGTATGGTGTGTAATAACTGTGTGATATAAGAGAGAAACAGGACAATTTAAGGAAAACAAACCACTACCACTTCCAATGAAATGCAGGGAAAAAACCCAACACAAACACAATTTTTTTTTTTGTAATCTCCTATTTTGAACATCTCAGTTAAAAATATGGTTCTAAGAGTACTTCTTAGTTAAAATCCTTTTTAAAACTTTTAAGACAGCATAATGTAAATTAACAGACTGTAGTGTAGAAATAAACAGAACAGATTATCACCATTGCAGAGAATAAAAATACATCTTTTTTCCTTTCACTGTTTCACAATATCACGTCTTAAAAGTAATTTTTCATCCTGTTAGGAGTAGACTTCTAGTGCTTTGAAAAACATGGCACAAAATTTGTGATTGCAGTAGATTCTGACAACCTGCCACTTCAAATCCTTGATGCTTGCTAATAAAATTTTATTTCTGCGAAAAAGCTTGCCCTTCTGCAGCAATAATTGTGGCGTTTCAGGCTGATACATTACACAAGAATGGAAAAGAACATATGTAAATGTCAACGAAACCAAGGCACAGCTCAGATCCAGTAGAGCAATTTTCATTTGCGTGGTGACAAAGGATGAACCTCTGCTTTCTGTATTTTGAATAATTTAAGTTGGAGAAGACCCTGAAAATTATCGAGTCCAACTTGATAAATCTGGAAATAATTGTTTTCTGCCCAATTACCAACCAGGGAACGTTGCCATGAGAGACAAATATGACAACCACTACACCACAGAAACACCCCTTGTGTATTTGCTTACATACTTTGGAGATGTGCTTATAGTCAATACAATCGTAGTGAGCAGTCTTATTTATTCAGTGTCTAGTGTAAAACTGTAATTCTCCTGTTCAAATACCAGACCCTATGTGTATGAATGGCATATATTAGTATATTTTTTTGAGATGTCAGAAATAAGCTCTGTAATTTTCAAAAAGTTCCCCAAACCAGGTCTCAAATGCAGGTTTCAATAAGAATATTAAGTTCGTGTAACCAAACTGATATTTAGATTCCACAGAAAGGAAAAAAAAAAGCATTCACATAAATGAAAAGCCTTGTTTGAAGTGAGATCTGATTTGTGCAAGTAACATTTAGACACACTGGTTGCACCACATTCAGCCAAAGGGTTTTCTTGGGCCCACAAGACAATACAGTGCTTCTCTTGCAGGTTTTAATACCTTACAAGAGTATAGAATTAAATTTAGCAGTTCATTGTGACCTCGTGATTGTGATTACATTTGCATATGGAAGCACAGGAAACAGATTTGGTGGCAGAGGCATGCAAAATTCTTGAGATACAACTCTGCTACAAAAGCCCAGAAGTTGATGTGTTGAGTAATTTAACATTAAAGAGAACTTAGACAAGAGAAAAATAAGGCAAACCCACACCTAAATTGGCAGTTAAGAATTTCCTCAGTTCATGCTTTTTAAAAAAATTTTTCAAATCTAATCAGCTTTACTGAAAACTAAAAGCAAAATAATTAATTATACCCTTTTAAAGTGAATTCATCCCCAGAGCAGAAAAATTAAGATGCTGGGAGCCTCATAAAACTAAATGCAGTGTAAATCAATCACACCTCTTACATGCAGCAAACAGAAGAGCATCACTCAATTAGGTCACAGACTGGAGCAGCTACCTGGCACTGAGTGCTGCCCTGCCAGCTGCACTGGGAATCGTCAGATATCCCTCATGAGTTTAGCTCACAGCTTAAATACAACATCCTGCAGCATTTTAAAGAGTGGAGGATTTGATTAACCCTCCTCGGAGATTTAGTGCTTTCTTGTTTACTTTTTTAAAAAGAAAACTGTGGTTTGGGATTACCTCCTTTGAATTGCAAGTTTAGCTTAAACACTCAAGGGGGTGTTCTTCTGGTTTAACACAAGTGCTGTGTGTTAGCAGCTACATTTTCTGGCAGAGCTGGAAATCTGGAAGACCAGAAATGCCTGCCAGGATAGAAAAGCAAAAGCAGAAAACACTGCCACGTTCCTTCCAACGTAATTCAGTAGCCTGAAGTTCAGTTAGATGCCGCTGGTTATGTGCTGTCATCACTCTGCTTTATCTCAAATCTTCAACGCCCATGGAAATAGGATGGCAAAGAAAACGTAGAGATGTCACCTGAAACCCCTGAGACATTGCAAGTCGTGCCTGTGTTTATCACAGCTCTTCTCTCCTGCTGTTCACATTGATACCTAAGGGGAGAGAAATCGATAAGGCAATTACATTTACAGCTATACATCCTTGATAACAAAATCACAGTGCTTTTGGGGGCAATAGATCAGGCACAGAAGCTTCAGTGTGTGTCTGGACTCAACAGCTCAATATTAATTTATAACTTTATGTATTACCCGTTGGGGTTTGTTTATTCATGTATTTATTTCACCCTTTTAAAAAAATGATGTACTACCCTCATATCACTCTGGAAACTAGGCTGTCACCTTTGCTTTCTCCCACATAATAAAGCAGAAAGGACTAATTGTTTTTACACTTCAGCATTTGAAGTATGAAGCTGATGTGGTGCCTTGGAGATCCACAACCAGAAAAGATAAAATAAAACAGAAGGACAACACTTGCACAGTACTATCTGTGTGTTCGTTGTGCTGTCTCAGGAATGATTGGAGCCAGTCCAGATGTTATAATGAATTTAAGTACATATAACAAGCAAAATTCATGGCAACCATTTAGTCTTTAGGGCTAGGGAGACTCTTTGGGTAGTTTCTCCAGGTGAAAGGAGTCAGGGCTATTATGCAGAATATACCAGTTCATCCCCAAAAACTGCAATAAACAAATCTAAGCAATTTAGAGGAAACAATGTCAGCATGGGCATCTCTGTGTTGATTTTTAGGTCCAGGTGACCTGCACTGGCAGCCACATTTTAGTCTTGAGCCACCTGTCCTCTGTGTTTGCAGTGCACAGTTCAGAGGGTGCTGGTTGAAAGCCAGAGATAGTCACACAGCAGGGACACTGCACAGCTCCTTTCTTCTGGCCACACTCCCAGTGGCAATTTAGACGGGGCTGATACAAAGCTGCTCAGGGGATGTGTGAAGGACACCTTCAAGTGTTGTCCTGGCAGGTGCAAAGCAGCCCAGGCACACCAACACGGAGCTCTGCAGAGGGCATCACCTGCAGTGGGATGCATTTCTCTAAGCAGAGCATCAGATGACAATTAAAATCATTAGTATGCAAGAACCTGGCCAGAGCTACCCCAGCCACCCCTGCATGGCCTGAACTGCCAGGGAAAGGCGTTCTTGTTCCCTGCTCCTTGCTAGGGGACCAGGTGAAGCAGCAAGCATGAGCTGAGCCTATGGCCAAGCATCTCCAGCAGCACCTGCCTGGGAAGGACACCAGGATTTTCTGTATATTCCAAAAACCATTTTGTCATGGCTTTTTCCATCATGTTGCTAGAAAGATTACCAGAAGTCTGAACTTTGGCAGTTACCTCACATCCTGGCCCTTTGGGCTGTATGGCTTCCAAAATACACTCTAAAGCAGACATTCCTGTCTCATGTAGAAGTCTATGTGAAAAAAAAAAAAGAAAAAAAGAAAAAAGATATTTAAGAGAAGAGTTCTTATTTTGAAAGCCATTTCTTGGTGTTTTTGTATCTGCAACAAAAGGATTCTATTACAGTTTTCGTTTTTGTTCTCTGCAAGAGTCTATGAACAGAATATTACTACTGCTAAAGAAATACATTAATCCTCATAAACCACTGCTATCATGAAGCAGAAATGTGTCTACAGACAAAATTATACTCTATTAAGCAAGTGTTTACATTTATTTACTTAGTAGTTTATTTTAATAGTTTTCTATTGACTAAAGTTCTTGTGGAGTCACTTTTCAAATTAAGACAAGAATTTTCCAAGCTACTGGAGTTTAAGGAGTTTAATTTTCCTCCTTCAGAAAAAGGAGGGGGAAAATGGGGTTTTTAGTCTCTAAAAATAAAATGTGCTTCTGCCTGAAATGTCTCTGTGGTTTGCCTGGCCTGGATTTCTGATGAAACATCCATCTCTCTCATTCAGTTCATTGTTAGCTTTATTAAAACTGGATGTCCAGACTTGAGTATGAGCTGCTGTCCACAAACTACATTTGCAAGTATTTAGGCTTCTTTCAATTATAATGCATATGATCCATTACAGCAGTTTATATTTTTACAATCAAATCAATGAGATGGTGGCACTTTATACACCTCAATATTTTTTTTCCATGGAATAACATGCTCAGAAAAATAGCTGAGATTATGATGGAAGACAAAAAGCAATATTTCTGCAGTTTTTTTGGTCAGGAAATTTTCAGAGAACATATAAATCAAGAGTAAATTTTAAAGGTTTTTTTTCTGTTATGAAATACCTGAAGGTTACAAAGCAGCTGTTAGGTCTGTGGGATTAATATAAATATCTATACATACATAAATTAGTTTATCATTAAATGATTTTTTTTTTCTCAGAAAGAAGGTTTCTATGTTAGACAGTATAAGAATCTTGGTTTAAGTTTCCAGCAATTTTTCCAATAGCCTAGGAAGCCTGTAGTTACCCCTTGCATGTTGCACAACACAGGAAGCTGTACATGCTTGCAAATGGTAAAATATATTTTAATATGAAACACAACTTTAATTTTTACAAAAAAACCCTATATATCCTACATACTGTATTTTGAATATTTGATTTTTTAAATTACTATTATTTCACTATCACCTTTGTACATTTTAAGTTAAATACAAGCAGATTTGACCTAAAAATCTTCTTCTACACCATTTTCAGACTTTTGTTAAGGTTCAAAGGACCTAATTATGGAAAGTTTTGAACTGCTAATGGCTCCATCCAACACTAGCTACAGACAGGATGTAGCACAGTTACTGAAATGTCATACTGACAGATTTCAGTTCTGTTTCCTTCTAATGTGTCAAAGTCATTATTTCTGTTCTACATTAGAACTTAAATGGATAAATGATTGCAAATGTACTTATGAAAACTGATGTTTATTTCTGAGGCCAAAATCATGCCTTCCATTCACAAACCCACTTGAAAGCACAGGACAATGTTGGTTTTTTTGTGTTTTTTTTTTTTTTTTTTCCCCATGATCTTTTCATTAAATTTCTTGCTCTGGAGTTGCTTCCTTAGCTTTTGACAGCACATCCAAGAGCTTGAACCTGAAGGGTGTTATTGGCATCAAGTACTGAAAATATGTACCTGTGAGCAAATGCTGATAACAACACTCAGCAGTTATTAGTATTTAAACATGCCAGTTAATTTATCTTTGGGGCAAATGACTCCCAGAACCCTGTAATGGTGTAGCTAACCTGGTGCAGATCCAGTGCTGTCGTTTTAAAGAAAGTCAGGTACCTCTGCTGTGTTGCTGTCATTTTTCTGTATAGAAGGATAATCTGATAGATAGCTGACAAAAATGAAGAAAAACAAAATAAAAGGATCTTCTTTCTTCTCACACAGTTGTACACCCACTAACCCACTCCTTCTGCTCTCTTCCTCTTTGTTTCCTTACATTTACTTGTCAGGTTGCCCTGGAATTTCTTGCCTCAGTACTGTTGCCTCCCCCTCCAGCCACAACTGGACTGTCAATTTCTGCTCTTGTAGTTCTTATTTGAATATATCTGAGGAATAATGTCAGCAATCAGGGCTATTCAGTGGCTGCTTCAATATCTAACACAAAACCCTGAAATACGGGTGCAAAATCAAGATGTGGCCTATGAAACAAGCACCTCCAGCATTACTGCCTCATTGTTGAGAGTCCTTAGCACTAGCAGAACACAGAGCCTCCAGAAATTAGTAGCAGGGCCCTTATTGCAGAACTGAATTAAAATAGAACATACTAGGTTTCTAAATATCAGGGGAACAGGTTCACAAAGCCCTACATGAGGCACCACTGGAGGTCCAGGTCAGTCCTGACTAATTTCAGTCCATATGAGCTCAGAGGTGGCTTCATGGCTTTCTGTGAATAAAGGAAATAACACAAATAAGTTAACTGTAGAGGGTGGGAGCTATTCCCTTTTAATAACTTCTAGAAGGTGGAATCACGTTCCTGTCCCAAATACACTCACATGCAGAGCACCGAGGTTTCCAAAACGAAATCTGCTGCCTTTCATGAGCGAAAATAACGTGTAGCTTGTGTTATAATTACAACCAGCAAGCAGCAGAGGAAGTTGGGGAGGTTTTACTGTCGGATTTTAGGTGTTGCAGAGCGGAGTCAAGCAGAAGCCACAGGGTGCCGCTCTTCTGCCAAGGAACGAACCCTTTATGCGTTTCCCTTGCCCGGGGAATTTGGGAAAACAGGAAAAGTTGCGATGGTACCTAGGAAGAGCAGAGGAGGGGGTTTGCATCCCGATGACTCTGCGTGCCGAATGTTACGATCGCTTCACTGCAATTAAAATGGGGAGCGAAATTCAGCATGAACAGAACGACAGAAGGGAGTAAAACACAGAGGCAGAGCCAGACAAGCTCCGAACGACTCTTCTCTTTCCGCTCCATCACCACACAAAATTCTGCTCAGATGCTTTAGTCTGTGGTTTAATTAGTGTGTACCGTATTTAGACAGGCTCTTAACATTTTGAAGTTGATCCCCCAAGATCACAATGCTCCACCTGTTCTAGTACTATGCACAGATTTCTCCTTAGTTTAAAATCTGCCTCATTCCTGAGCTGCAAATGCCTTCTGGCAGCCTTGCCCTCCTGTACCTGGGAAATATATGAGATTAAGTTGTTAAATGGCTCTTCCGAGTGTTGCTTCAAGAAAAACTGGTCTGCACTGATTGAATAAATCATAAAGGAAATGTCCTTGGCAGAGATTAGCTCTCCTTGATCAATAGAAATTATTTATTCAATTCCTTTCTAACCAAAGCTGTGAGTACCTTGTTAAAGAAATTATAATGCTTCTTGTAGTAAACCCAAAGTGATGAAGTGCTTCCTCATCTTTATACTGACTTTGTAATAGCTTGCAGTGATAATTTTCAAGAATAACAGATTCTCATAGTTTTTAATAGCTACCTTGCTGAGGAGAATTTAATTACTTTTCCATAAACTGCTGTAAAAACATGACAAATAGAATATTGTCCTACTTGAGCTCACTGTAGTACCTCTTTTTTTTTTGATGTAATAATTTCTGTTGTTTACATTTCTCATCGTAGTTGTCAGATAATAACTGGAAACTACCTCTCATACCTTTTACTGAGGTCCTAATGTAGGAATGGAAACCAGTCCTCAGCACCTCCCTGTGGCAAAGCTAAATTAAAAAAAATTACATTTCAAGTATCTTTACTATGGATAGAACACTGTTATATTTACTTCCAAAACAGCTGCTGGGGAGAAGTCCTGCAGAGCAACAGAGTGGGATTAGATGGGCTAAAATATACCAAAATCTCCTATGTGGCATTTGGTCTTAAAAACTTAAGGGGTGGCAAACACTAGAATAGGTATTGAAGCATAAACAGATAAAAGTATTTTAATCTTGCACTCATTCCTATATAAATATGTAATTATCTTCTTTACAAACTTCCCACCTGTCTGCACAACTCAACATCATTAAGAGAGACTGCTTTTATTGCATTCAGTATCATACAGTATTTCTAGAATCATCCTATAAAATTCTGCAGAACTGCCCACCCCTCTGAAACTATTAGGCAAGTGTTAGAGTACTACTACTAAAAATAATGAAAGTAATAATAACAACCCACTATACATTGTATGGGCACACCATTTCAGCTACTGAAAGTAATCAGGGGTGGAAAGTCACTGGGAAAAATGTGATGTCACTGAAGCAGAATCCTCACTATACTGGCAGGCAGGATCAAAATGTCATAAGAAAGGGAGGACTGTAGATTATTAGTTAGGTTTTACTTAGTACATAGGGTATGATATTCAGTAGATTTATCAAAGGGCAAGATTTACCAAAGGGCAAGGTTTTGTAGCACTTAGGCTCAACAAGGATTCAAAGACTTTCAGGAGTCTCTCATTGCCAACTATTTCATTGTCCAAATTTTCAGGCAATGCTAATTTACCATCAAAATGCCTTCAAGTCTGATGTCATTCTGTATGCTAGCATGCTGTAAGTATGATTAAACCTAAGGTTAAAGGTACTTCAAACTTTCATGGTTGTATGAAAACTCAACAAATACAAGGAACATTTGGAAGCTCAGTAGATTGTTAATTAAAATTACAAATTACACCTGAAAAATGTGATTCCTTGATGGATTTATACTGTCTGGCTGAAGAATCCTAGACACATTTTAAAAGAATTAGATCTGTACTGGATATAAATTTTGAAACATGGTGTAACTGTTCTGTTCTGACAAACTGGAACTCCTTGAACAGATAATAATACACAATTTTTGAGCCTCAGTTTTGCCTCTTGACAATACTCTACTTAGCTCAAGCCAAAGGGACATCACAGCATATCTTCTGAATCAAAACTGGGCTTCCTTGAAATACAAGGAAAAACTTAAAAAGAGACCACAAATGCTGCATCTCACTCATGTCAGTTTCATTTTGTTTTTCAGTTAAAAGAAAGAAATTACTACAGCAAAGTTACTAACACTGCACTTGAAGTGTGTGATCAGCAGCAGCAGATGATTCATTACCTCATCGGTTATTTCACTTATTTGATCAGTAATGTTGCATTGACCAAGTACTTGTGTAGGAATAAATTTTGCAGAGTTATTTAATAAATTAGATAAATCAGGGAAGAAAGGGATTTTTCACTGGGAAGCTTTGGTGGAGCTCCTTTTCCACGTAGTCTGACTCACCAAATGCCTCTCTACACAGCCCCACTGAAGCAGAAATAAGAGCTCTGCATTTTCTTTTACAACTTTCTGCTTGTACAGCTCAGATTAAAGTTTTCCTTTGCATGGCAATACTAACCCAGAGTTCGCTAATTAAACTTGCCTACTTGCGTATTTTTTTACCTTGTTCAGAAGAACTGCTTCAATATCTTTCTCTCTTACCAAAAAAAAAAAAAAGAAATACAGTGCATCACAACATGCTGACACAAAGCCTCGAAATGCAACTGCAAAGGAGCTTCTGCAGGTGTTCTTAAAAATCAGCTTTGTTGAATATCTGCTGTATTGTTTAGATGTCTGGGCGTATCCAGTGCCAGTCCAGATATGTTTTATGTCATACCACAAGAACTTTTTTGAAACTACAGGCTGCTTGACAGCAGGGGCCTTTTTTTTTTTCTTGAATATGAAACAACAGTTGAAGTAGAAGAAAACCACAGAAAACCAGAGAAAAGTAAAGGCACCAGCTGTTAAATGGCACTGCTGTTAAATGGCACAGCTGTTAAAGGCACTGCTTGTTAAATGTCCCATCAGTTTCTGAAATACTGAAAATAGCTGTCTTGAGCACAAACAGAAATTACAGAAAGTCTTTCTAATGACCTGAATCACTGCAGAAAATCTTAAATGCTTAAATAAATAGGACATTGTCACTTGGACAGTAGAGAGGTCTAGAATAAAGAATTTTCAGCTTAAAAGAATAGCTGAATCTGTGTTTGTTTGAGAATTCAATCACTAACACACAAACTGCTGAGAAAAAAAAGAGGTGAATATTGTGCAGCCGTCCCTCCTTTACCTCTATTCAACCCAGTAATTCACACACACATGCACAAATGCAGAGCTGATCAGAAGCTGAAGGAGTCATTAGAAAACAATAAACTACTTAAGTGCTGGAGGAGTCATTAAAAAACAATTCTTTCTCCCTTATTTATACTGAAAGCCACACAGTCGTGTTAAATGTTACTTCTGGATTAAAAATTGACTTTTGGGTAGAAAGAACAAGATGACTGTATGCTGTCTGTTTAAGTTGTAGGAACTCCGGTGTAACCTCTCCAGTTAAGTGTTGAATCTCAAGTCAAACAGGAACAGTGGGGGAATGGGGAGAACGGATGATATATCTGCATTAGGAATAAAATGAGAAGTTCATATTTTATAGCATCTGTGCACAAGTTATGATGGAACTGCTTTAATTGGAAATGCTGCTGAAATAAAATTGGCATCCTTTCTGGCTTTTTATTTTATGTAGATCTCAGAACAGTCAATAAAGCATGATGAGACACTTGATATCATTGTCACTTTGCAACTTTTCTGCTGTGGCATCGTGGTTACAGCAACACCCAAGGCATGAGTTAGCCCATCACGTTTCTCTGCAGTACCAGGGGCAGTCCTGCCCTGCATGGGGGAAAAAAAACATTATTAGAAGCTTGGTTCTGAATAGAGTTTGAGATCAAATCCACTCAGAGATCCACAGACCACGCTGTGATTCCTGCTGTGCTCAGACCAAGTTCTTGGGATGTCTTGATGAGGACAATCCCATAGCTCAACACATTTTTGGCAGCACAAGCTTTACACAGAAAGTCGGAGCTCTCATCTGTGGTAAAAAAATCATAGTAAAATCACATTTTGCTGGATCACATATTGGGCATAAAAACAAACCAGGTAAAGGCCCAGCAACAAATTATGAAGATATTTTTGCATGCCTTTAGGTACCTATTTAAGAAAAGAACAGTAAATACACAAGGTAGCCATTCCCACACCTTGGAATAGTTCTCTTCAGGAGACAAGTTCAGTATGAATATTGAAGCTGCATCTATTTGCCTTTGTTAATTTTCCATCTCACTGATAAAACAAAAATTGTATCATAAAAATGACTTGTCACATTCCTAGACCTGCAGTCTCCTTCTGCAGCTGAACCACTACGAGTAGTTTGGTGTGTCAGGGTTAAATGCCACATTGGTCCTCTAAAATCTTCCCATTTTGACTTCTAAATCAGTTTTTAATTGATTTGAAATCAACACAACACACAGGACCGCTGCTATTATGAACGTGGACAAAACACTTATCTAAAAAAGTTCGTGAAAGGGAATGGGTTACAACATAGATTGTGCTAGAAGACAGTCAATTATTTAATGGGTAGCAAATGAGGAAACACTGATATGAAACAAAATATTCCTGAAAAAAACAATGTGAATAGAATTTGTATGCCACTTGGTGATTTTAATCAGATGATAGTTAGATTTAAAACAATTCTAATTTCAAATGTAGAGCCACCGCTTTTTTATTCAGATGAGGTTCAAAGTACGGAATTTTAACACTCTTAACACTTCATGTTAACTTTTTAGCAACGGGGCAGACTGTGATTTAATTGTGTTTCACTATAAAGTAATCAACTTTTGCACAATAGTAACTGTATTTTGCATTCATTTGAAAGAAGTGTTAATAGTGGAAGGTATTAGAAGATCCATTTCCTTTAGGAACCTGTATTATGTCAGAGAAAATAGAAGAAACACATTTTATATTAGATAGTACTTCATTACTTAGCACATCATTGCAAAGTACATTATTATCCTGAAAAATACATTGTTTCTTCTTCATTTGAAGACCATACTAGAGCCTCACACTCAGGGTTTTTTTTGGTTTTTTTCATTTTCTTTCAAGCTGTAAATGCTTTCTCAAGTGATGAGTGTTTCAGGATGTTACAAGGAGAGGCTTTTTGCCTTGAGAGATAAAGCCACGTAAAACACGGGGAGATATTTCTAAGAAAAAGAGATGAGTGTAGAGGAGTAAAATGAAATTTCTTCTGTTCACTTTATAATGCCAAACAACTGCTATTTGTTCATGTGTCACTTATGTGCAATCACAGGCAGAGCAAGTACGTGATGGGAAAGTTTTGGTTAGCAAAGTGACTGCTGAGACTCTCATGTAATTTACATGGACCAAAATTATGCCCATTATTTCACTGCCCTGCTATTCTTCAACTGTATGATCTCAGGGATGAGGGGAGTAGGGCATTTGCTGACACCATTTACCAGAGCAGCTTTAATTTATTTGAAAATAAGTGTTTATCCTAGATGCCATAAAAACTTTCATCTTCCTCAAATGCTCTCCCACTGAGATGGAATTTATGTAAAGTAAATTTGACTGTTAAAAAAGCTGTTAAACACAACCATACTTGCTTTTTCTTAGCACTCAGAGCAAACATACCACAATTATTTTCTGTGCTGCACACAGAAGAATGGTCTGACCCAAAGCTTTTTAAAGAGAAGGGAAAGAATACCATTGATTTTCAGTGAGCTCTGGCTTAGCCTGGAACTAAGTGCTCTCCTGGTGCTCAGTAAATTAATGTGCAGGTCCCATGTGTCACCACAGCAATGTTCCAGTAGAAAGCATCAGATACAAAATTAAAGTCAAAGTGCTGCCCAAATCACTCTTACACAATGTCATTCATGTGTCACCATGTTAATTGTTCAGATGATCCTTGGGCTAACAGCAAAAGCTCATGGGCAGCTGGGACTCTCCCTTCTGTAGGTCATTCAGGCAAATGAAAGTGCCCTTCTATTGGCATCATCATTCAAGGAGGCACATTTTGGGTTTTTTTTAAGTATATTCCTCAAGGTGCTGTGCCTCAGGCTAAGACCTCTAAAAGCTGTTCTTTGCACTTACAACATATTGCAATAATTTGCTGTAAGAATCAAATTCTCCAATATATTTTTCTGAAGTTCAGCCACTTTTTTTTGAAGTTACCGAATATGTGATGCTCTGATTATTTTTTCAATGTGTTACCTCTTCCACACTTAAGTTACCTGAGCATTGAGAATTTCTCTTTTCACCCATACAAAACGAATCCTTCCCCTTGACAGGCTGTTCCAATGCTTGATAATCCTTTAAGTAATTTTTTTTTCCTAATATCCAAACCTAATCTCCTAAACCTCCCCTGGCACAGCTTGAGGCCGTTCCCTCTCATCCTGTCGCTGTTCCCTGGGAGCAGAGCCCGACCCCCCTGGCTGCCCCTCCTGGCAGGAGCTGTGCAGAGCCAGCAGGGCCCCCTGAGCCTCCTTTGCTCCAGGCTGAGCCCCCCCAGCTCCCTCAGGATTCTCCAGCCCCTTCCCAGCTCCGTTCCCTGCCCTGGACACGCTCCAGCCTCTCAATGCCCTTCTTGGAGTGAGGGGCCAAAAACTGACCCTAGGATTTGAGGTGTGAAATAGCTTTAAGCTGAAAAAGGGTAGATTTAACCCAATTATTAGGAAGAAATTCTTCCCAGTGAGGGTGGGGAGGCCCTGGCACAGGGTGCCCAGAGAAGCTGTGGCTGCCCCATCCCTGGCAGTGCCCAAGGCCAGGTTGGATGGGGCTTGGAGCAACCTGGGATAGTGGAAGGTGTCCCTGCCCATGGCAGGGGCTGGCACTGGATGGGCTTTAAGGTCCCTTCCAACCCAAACCATCCTATGACTCTGTGATTCTAAGTCAAAATAACATAAGGAAATAAAATAGAAGTCTGGAAGAGAACCTAATGGAACGCTGTTGGGAATGTAATCCGTCAGAGCATGAGCTCTTTTCAGTTCAAATTGTGAAACCATGTCCACACTTTAGTTAAGAGATATATTAAAGAAAACCTAAAAAGCAAAGGAAGAGTTGTGCATGGTACCTAGGCAGCACATTTAACCATGGAGTCAGGACTGCCCTTGAAATTCAAAGATATCCTATGTGCCATAATGAAAAAATAGCATAGAGGTGCACTACCTTCAGATCTCAGAATACATTTTTAAATCAAACTTTACAGCAATCCATCTTATTCCTAAGCACAGCAATAGTGAGACATATTCTAAGTAATAATTCTTTCTGCATCTGTCACTATGAAGACTAAGAAGACTCATCTCAGAAATACTGGATTAAAACCAAAGCTAATTTTGTGCTGTCTACAGTAGTGTATCAAAAACCTGCCAGAAATGAAACTGGTCAGTTGCAAAGCATCCTAAATAGTAAATTCTCTTTGCAGATACTTGTGGTGTAAGGAGACCTCTTTCTTGGTTTTTTGGGGGATTTTTGCGGTTTTTGTTTGTTTGGTTTGGTTTGGTTTTTTGCATGTTTTGGCTTGGGCTGGCTTTTTTGTTGTTATTGCTTTTTTTATTGTTGTTATTTTGCAGGGGTTTTTTTTTAACATACTTATACTGTTATATACACCCTGATCTGAGAGTGAAACCAGTCCACACCAGGTACACTTAGATGCACAACAAATATACACAGGTGATAAGGTAGGACAATTCTGAATCAGCAGGGCCAGTCAGTTATTGGTTACCTGACCTGTGTTAGGCAACATGACAATCACACTGAAACCAGGACAGAAACACAGCCAGGCCACTTCTTGACTTTAGCAACAATTCTGTTTAAATAAACTGACCATTTTGGGAGCGCGTGCCTGACTCTTCCAGGTTCCTCTGGGAATTTTAGACACACATCCCAGAGAAGACTTGCTTTTGAAGGGAGAGGGATAAAATTAATCACAGACCTGAGATGTCAGAAGTATGCCTATCTCTTTATTTAAGCCTGCTTTCCAACCTGCCTCTGCCCGCTCTCTGGATGCCCTCCTTGTCTCAGAAAGTAAAGCCAGGTGAGGGCCAGCAGTTCTCCTGTGTGAGGCTTGTCAGCTCAATCCTACACCAGTGCCAGACACCCCACTCTGACACTGGATTTTCTGATGCTGAGAAAAAAACGAGCAGCCAGTGTCAGCTGCCAGCATTACATCTCTGCTCAGCAGCAGGGATTAACATAGTGGTTGAAAACGAGTCACTGGGATCCGGAGCTGACTACCCCTGATGTTAATTTAAATGCCAGTTAATTAAATATGTCACATCAGCAGGGTAAGATTGCTCTCCTGGAGAGCCTTCCCACTACATGCTGTTGTACTTCTCAAAAGCACAAATGAAGAGAGGAAGCTGACTTGAGCTTATGCCCAAAAGATTTGTCTCCCACTCTCAGCCTAGGAACAACTACTAGGGCAAAACCAAAATCCTGACAGAAATACAGCCACGAAAGGAACATGAGCTTGCAGCTTTAGTTGCCCAGCAGCAGAAACTTGCTATTTCTTATTTAAAACTTTTCCTGAGAAAGCAAAACAAACACATCTGACAACTGAAACACTCAGAGCAGTCAAAAGGAGCATCAGGAGCACCCTCTTGGCACCCACCTTGGAGATATTTATATGCACTAATCAGATCCTATCTCAATCATTTCCAGAGTAAACAGGCCCAGCTCTTTCCCTTTCATTGTTCTGACCCTTTGTGCTCTAATGATACACTCCAAAAATGTGGATTTTTTTGCCATTATCTCTAGAGGCATTCCTTCATCCACTTGAGTGGGTGCCCAAAAGCCATGCTGCAGGAGGAGGGAGGAGAAGATGCTGAGGCTGCTCTCCACTTTCTGGTACATAACAGAAGGCATGGAGCAAGGGAACAGGGGCAGCTGCCAGCCAGGATCGCGCTTCTCTGGGAACACTGGAGCACTGCTGGTGCTGGCCACGGGGAGCCTGATGGCAGTGGAGCCAACCAAGGGTTGTTGGTACTAAGACACTGTAAGAAAACACGAAATGTGACTGGAAAAGGGGTCTTGTGGAGGTAGGGCAGCACATTTTTGGGACAACCATTCTTCTTCTAGTGCACAACAAATAAAAGGCAGCATCTGCACAGAAGTGGGTGTGAAGTGTCGGCCAAAGGTTGATCTGTAGGGGGGATGAGACCCCTCAACACCCTCAATGCCCCAGCCCCTTTAGCTGGACTGACCCTTTCCCTCCCTCCCCTTCCTTCCTCTCCCCTTCCCTTCCCTTCCCTTCCCTTCCCTTCCCTTCCCTTCCCTTCCCTNGCCCTCAGCCCGCCCTCAGCCCGCCCTCAGCCCGCCCTCAGCCCGCCCTCAGCCCGCCCTCAGCCCGCCCTCAGCCCGCCCTCAGCCCGCCCTCAGCCCGCCCTCAGCCCGCCCTCAGCCCGCCCTCAGCCCGCCCTCAGCCCGCCCTCAGCCCGCCCTCAGCCCGCCCTCAGCCCGCCCTCAGCCCGCCCTCAGCCCGCCCTCAGCCCGCCCTCAGCCCGCCCTCAGCCCGCCCTCAGCCCGCCCTCAGCCCGCCCTCAGCCCGCCCTCAGCCCGCCCTCAGCCCGCCCTCAGCCCGCCCTCAGCCCGCCCTCAGCCCGCCCTCAGCCCGCCCTCAGCCCGCCCTCAGCCCGCCCTCAGCCCGCCCTCAGCCCGCCCTCAGCCCGCCCTCAGCCCGCCCTCAGCCCGCCCTCAGCCCGCCCTCAGCCCGCCCTCAGCCCGCCCTCAGCCCGCCCTCAGCCCGCCCTCAGCCCGCCCTCAGCCCGCCCTCAGCCCGCCCTCAGCCCGCCCTCAGCCCGCCCTCAGCCCGCCCTCAGCCCGCCCTCAGCCCGCCCTCAGCCCGCCCTCAGCCCGCCCTCAGGGGTGCGGGCCGCGCTCGGTGTTCGGCTTTCCCGGGCCTGGCTCGGGGTTTGGTTCACACGGGACGCCCTCGGGATTCGGCTCCTCCGGGCCCGGCTCGGGGTTCGGCTCCCCGGGGTGCTCCTCGGTCCGCGGCCGGTCCCGGAGCTTGGTGCCCGGGCGGGGCAGGGGGCACCGGGCTCCGGGGCGCTGAGGGGCTGCGGCTCCTTCTCCCTGCGGAGGGTGTGGAAGTCCCAGGCGGGCTGGCTCCGTGCGGGAGGTAATGCGGAGGCCTCTGGATGCACTGTACCCTGCTGGGCTGGCCGCCGCCGCTTGCATCGTTTAGCTAAAAAGTTTCCAAATAGAAGTGTTTAAAACTCTTGTAATACTATTTTTATTGCATTGTATATATGTTTTCTATATGTTATCTAGTTTATTACATATATACACCAATACATATCTTATATGCATACATTATTATATATTCATATGTATAATATGTAGTTATATATTTTGTACGTTTGTATACATATATGTATATATATATGCATGCATATATATGTTTAAGTGTGTATATAATGTATATATAATATATGTTAATATGTATGTATATGGATATATGCATGTATGAATATACATGTACAGGTGTTTGTATATATATATATGTATATTCGTAAAATACACGTTACATACATAATGCAAACATAATACCCAGTAGCATTAATATAATTAGCAATATCACGCACGAAACTAATACTACTTATTAATGATATATTAATACCACCTTGTATTGATTCAAATGTATTAATGTCAACATATTAATAATTTAATATTATTGACATTTATTGATGTGATAATGTTAAAGGATGCAATGCATAACATCTAAGATACTAATATAATTTAATGGGATATATGATTATATATAAACTTACTGTATTATGTGATACATATGGTGTATATACTATATTATGCCATTATTGCTATTATCTTTCAAACTGTCTTGTAAACTTTACATTATGGTAGCATTCTCTTGCATGTGCCAGTTCTGTGTAGTATTCAGAAAAGGCCATTACAGCAACCTGTTGGGTGTTATTTAAATTATCTGAAATTTGGAGGGTGGCTCTGAACCGGATTCTAGGATGTCTGTTTCTGGAGGGATTACTGAACTAAGTGTGTTGCACCTTGGGATGAAATGATACTTTTATCCTTTCTGGAGTGGAATGTAATGTGTTTGAGGCATTTTCCTCAGGTTACTGTGCTTTGGAGTGGAAAATGCATGGAAACACACACTGATTGATACATAACGTCACCCCACAGATACAACGGGTATTACTGATGGTGTTTTTTAATTTAGAGTTGTTGCAAGAACCTGATTCTCCCTGAAAGACCTTTAGAATTACGGGCATGTGCAAAATGAAGATGTTCTTGTGTTTTGCAGGCCTCCTCTGAACGTCTGGTGGGGTAAAAGCCGTGTGGGGACCTCCACAGCTGCAGGGTTTGCTGTCCACACCCACACGTGCTCCTTGGTCTGTTGCTGTGGCACTTCCTTTCCTGTTCAGCATTGCCGTGGTAGGTAATCAAAGGCAGACTGCCAGGAAGTTTAGTTTCCTTGATGGACACAGCTGGTTTTGAATGAGGGGCAACAGGAGAGTGTTTTAAACCACCACTGACTTGGGCCATCAGCATGTGCTCTGATATTTGCCCCTACTTGCTTCCCCCATTCTCTTTCAGTTGTTACTTAAAAGGAACATACTTGGAGACAAAAAATCATCCATGCTTGTCTCTCCTTGATTGATGCTGAGATAAAGTTTAGACAGATAATTATCTCATCTGTATAATGGATATTTTTAGTGTCACAGCTTGCTTTACCAGCAGATGAGGATTTATTAGGTGATGGAAATTCTATTAACAGGGAGTGAGTCCAATTTGGCATTGCAAAACAGAGCATGGGCCAAGTCCAGACTCAAAAACATCATTTGTTAAATTGTGCTGTAGCATTGTAAGGTAAGGGAAAGTGAAAGGGAGAGTTCTCAAGTTTGCAAGCCGCCTTCTTTGCATTTATGTATTCATTTTGTTCCTCAAAAAGATCTTTATAATTGGGCTAGTCTAGAGGGAGATCCAGAATAATCATCTGGGAGGTTTTGTGCATTTTATTGACTTCCTAACGAGAGACAGATAGGATGGGGGTGTTAGCAGGACGTGAATGCTGCAGGGTGCAGCAACACTTCCTTTTTGTCAGTGATGGCAGCAGCAGGGCAGTGACCTCTGGGGCTGGAGCTCTGCATTCTGGAATTGCTCCTCCTCTTGGCAGAGGCCAGTGTTGGAAAACCACTTGTCACCGTGGTGGTGTGCATGGGCTCGACACCTCTGTGGCTCTGGGATGCTGCTGCTGCAGGTTTGCCTGAGGAGGTACTGGGGATTTGCTTTCATCAGCTCCTGACCAACACTAGTGATACAACTGTAGGGTTAAACCCTTCGCAGTGCTAGAACCTTTCAGTGTTTGTGCAAAACTGTTTGTTTTTTAGCCACGACCTTCTTCATCCAATACAGTAAAACCTGTAAATTCTGCTGATTAGAACCATATTTCTGTGGGGGCAGAACCCTAGGTGCAGTTCTGTGGAGATGAAGTTGCACTGTCCTTTATTCTAGGCAAATATAGCAAGTCTGGCTGTTTGCCTTCCTAATGGTGCTGTCAGGGAAGTCAGGCTGCCTCCTCTGTTCTCTGGGAACACGATGCCATCTGACAGCACCTCGCCTTCCCCCAGGGCTCCATCTCAGACCTCTCTGTGCTGATGCAAGAGCATGACTGGGGCCTGGGTGGAGACTGGCATCACTTTATAAATCAGCATTAGTCCTTTCAGTCTTTTTGTAACTGACAATTCAGCATGGTCTTGGTATAATTCTGTTTAGGTGAATAAATAGGCAGACAGGGCTCTGTATTCCTTAGGTTATTTATGAAAACACTCAGCCAGCTGGAAACAGCTGATTCTTTTTTCAGTAGTAGTACTGGTGAAAGAAGATTTGCTGCTGAGTTCCAAAGATAGAGTTATTTGTAATTATATAAAATTGGTAAGGAAGTTAAGGCACTGCTAGCTGATTTATTTTTTGTGAGGTCTCAAAGCTTAGGTACTGATATTGTTTTATTGATTCCACCTTAGCTGATGTTTTGCTAGTTGCCCTCAAGACTCAAATTTGCCTGTTTTGTACAAATATGTGTGTGGAAGGGAGAACGTGATGTACAGAAATCTGGACTTTATTCATTCTGCTATCCACAAAACAACTTGAGAGCATCTTCCTCATATTAAAGGCTTGCTAGATTGGCAACAAAAGCATTCTTTTGTAGTCAGAATGCAGACTATTTTCTTGTTTTCCATTTTTATCTTGCATGTGAACAGGCTGACATGCTGCAAGTACTTGGTGCCAAAACTGCATCCATTCTGGGCATCTGTTTATTGTGGATTTAAAAATTTGTGCGTATGACCGAGGCTCTTACTGTCACCCAGATCTGCATTTTTCCAAAAGGTTCCGAGCTGGTCCTTACATTTAATAGGTAAAATCCCAGAGAGTTCTGTTTCTACCTGGCTGAGTGAAACAAGTGCAGGAGCTGCCAAGGACTGTGACCTTTGGCAGTGTGTGACAGGAAGTTTACTGCTCTGCCCCTGCACCGGCTCTTGTTAATAACTGCTGTCTTCTGCCTGTGCAGGAAGATTAGTGGAGCAAGTGCCCCGTCACCCATTTGATTTTCCTCGTGGTTGTTGCTTAGAAATACAGCAGTGAAGTTTAGAGTCCACTGCAATGTTCTTCCTGAGTGGTTATGCTGTCTGAACTCTTAAAGCAAAGCTTGGTGACATTGGTACTGAGAGATCAAGTGAATGCACTGGGCTCTTTTTTTTTTTTTTACTGAACATGCTAAAATGTGCTTACCAGTTGCAATGCAGTTCTGCTCACACTTGTACTGTTTGAAATTGTGACATGACATTGTGTGTTAGTGGTTAGCTTTACTTAATAGAACTACAGGCAAGTCAGGCCTCCAGAAACTGAAACAGAAGCAGTTTGGCTCTGTGTAAAAGGGACTGTACCTGATTTTCCCAGTGTAAATTCTGATATCAGGTGTCATGTCTGCTGATAGTCACCATGCAGACTCCCTTTTGCTTCTTTATTTTTATTTTTATTTTTGCCCCTCAGCCCTAAAATGCCTTGTAAAAGGCATATTAAGACAAAAGTTTGGAGGAAGCACTGTTGTTGTTAGTGTCATTATGAACAGCTGACTTCAAGACTCCAACACCAAACGTAGACTCTCTCAAAGAAATCACAAACCCATCAATCAATTTGCTGTTGCAGGAAGGACTCAGGGCAGTGTGAATGCTTTCAGTATTACCAAGTTAAATGCTCTTGGCTGCAGCTTTTTACTCACTGCAGAACACATTATATTAATATTCTGATTAGGTACAGATTAGTGTTTTGATGGAATAATTCAGGCCAAGTAGAATATGTCAGACACTGCAGCAAGATTACAGAGGTTCAAAGCACAGCACTTTGCATTTTTAAATATGTGATGCTGATTGGCATCTGTGGAGCTGCAACAGCAAGATGTCAGCATTTGTGTTAGGGAATTTAAAAGAGGCATTTCAACAATAAAACAGGTGTTTTGTTGTTTTTCCTTAAATGGAACTGCTGGTTTTGAGCTACACAATGTTTCTGGCCTTGCTGCAGAGTAAACCACCTTCCTGATGAATGTGTTGATGCCGTGAACAAAAAAAATCCTGGGAGAATGTTTTGATTGTGTGTATTTTAGAACTGCGACTGAAGTATCGCATTTATCTTAACATATTAAATTTCATGAGCTGTAACTTGGCACAAAACAACTCAGTGTTTTATTTTTGCCTGAACAGGATGATGGTGCTTTGTTTTCTGAGCAGAGCCCTGCCACGAGTGAGGCATTCACTCAGTCCACTGGGGAGACAACTCTGCTCAGCCAGCACAAACAAACCAGTGTTGACTTTATTCACCAAGGTAAGAACTGTTTACAGAATAAAGCTGGGCAAGACTGTGTGTTTATCAGCTTTGATGCACTTGAATCCCAGATTAAATGGCTTGTCCTTGCTTTTTTCCCCCCTTCAGAGTAGCACTGGGCATTTTACTTTGTTGGTTTCTGTACACCAGGCTTTGCAGCACAGTCCTGCTCTCATTATAGCAACAAGAATTAGCAACCAACAAAGATTTCAGTATAGCTTTGCCTCGGTGGCACTATGGTTCATTTACTATTGGAAAACTGCTCCAACTGTTTCACCTTGAGAAGGGGGAGCAGAGATGAGTTGTTACACATAACCTGCTGAGCACAGGCATCTACAGTCTCTTCAAAGTACTCATGCTTAATTTCAGCATTACTTCTGAGACTGTAAAATAAATCCAAATAATGGTGGTAGCACGTTAGGAAAAAGATTTTGGTTTACCCTCTTTTTATTTCATTGGCAACAGATAAAATGCAGGCTTTGTTTGTTTGTCTGTGTCACAAGCAGGTAGAATTCTTAGGCGTATTTAGAAAACAGATGAGATGAACAGGAGTAGTCATTTGTGAACTGCCACATTCCTTGAATTGTTTTCAATTATTTCCTGCATAGTTCTGCAGTTTTATGAAGGATGGCACATGCTGCATTTGTGTGGCTGGTGTAGCCTTCAAGAGGAGAATAACTACAAATGCAAAGCACTGAGAGTGCTGACATCAGTGTGGTGGTTTTGAATGTGATTAGAATAATTTCCTCTTCCTGCACAGTGTTTGTTCATTCCATCACTAACCATACAGGGGTGTTTAAAGTGTGTAACAAATGAATAGGTTAAAAATAATAGGATTGGGAAAAGAGTAGTGGATTAATAAATCCATTTATTAATCAGAACTATACTTCAAAGTTACAGCTTTCTCTCCTCCTGCCCAGTTCAGCATCAAGTCATTCATAATGCAAATGAGATAAGGTAGGAAAGAATGCACTTATGTTTGGGTTAATAATTGGAAAAAAGGTTCTTTGTGTCTTAAAATTTCTAACTAGTAAGGCACTGTGTGAAATCAAATTTCCTAATAGCAAATTTTAAGCAGTTCTCTAAAATGGCCTTTTGTTAAAGGTGTTTTTAACTTTAAATGTTAACTGTTAACTTCAAATGTTCTCTGCCAATTGCAAAGCAAAGTGCAGACTATAAAAAAAAGTTAATTCACAGTGTTAGTTTATGCTAATTAACTGCTTTTAAAACTCCTCCTTATTTTTAATGAGGAGACAAGAGGAGGAGAAGGCAGAAGGGAGCTGTGACTTCTGCAGCAAACTGATAGAAACTACCAAATGGGATTCCCCTGCAGTCCCCTTTTATGACAACACAAGCATTTGTGCAACAACTGCTTCAGGTTAAAAAAACCCAACTGCTTGTTTTCCTTTTGCAAGGTTGCTATTACCTCAGTTCTCCTGTCCAGCTTTACTGTGCAGCTCTTTGAGTGCTGATGGCAGCACAAAAGAAGCAGTGACAGGAAGATGGGTCTGCTTCCTTCAGCATCAGTGCCAGCTTAAAGTGGCCATAGAACTTCAGTTCACTTTGGATTTTAAAGCAGTACCACCCAGTGCCTAAGCCTGCATGAGAGGCAAACCACATTATTTCCTAAAAGTTAGCCTAGTTTGTCAAATGGATTTATGTGACTGTTCTGTTAAAGTTCTCCAACAGGCCTGGGGGAAGCAGATGTGTCTTACTTTAGCTGGAAGGAGCCTGGTGTGCTGCAAAACTGATGTGCAGAATTCTGGGTCACTCCTTTCAGTCACCACTATCTGTTAGACCAGCCCCTGCAAAAGCAACTAGAACTACCAAGAACACAGCACTTTAGTGTCCTGCCCAGTTTCTCAAAGCACAAGGGGTTGTCTGTGTGGGAAAGACAACTCAGGTTAGATGTGAATAAAAGTATTTAATCCAAAGTAATTCACATGCAGGAAGTAAAAAGTAGCTGTTTCAGGCTAGCTTTGTATTTAAACAAGCCCTAGGAAGACTTTTCAGGGAGAAAAAGAAGGTCTTTTCCAGCTGTGAAAGGTGTTTTGTGCAGAGGGACAGAGCCATCATGTTCACCACAATACACTTTGCTAAATTCTGGCCAAATTCTGCTGTTACACACCTTGAAGCACCTGCCTTCACGTGAGTTACCTCTTCAGTTGTGGACTGCATGATCAGCAGAAGTCAGATGTTCAGCTGCAGTGGAAAACCAAGGAGTTTTCAAAACTGAGAGGTTTTCTCTGACCCCATCACAGGTAGAAGCAGGCTGAAAGTTACTTGTGTGACTTTCCCATTCCTTTTCTAACAGGAATGCTGCCTGCAGTTTTTTTTGATGACTGTGATGACTGTGCTTTGAATACACATTGCTGACCAAAATGAAGGGTCTGTGTGAAAATCCTTCACTTGTTCCATGAGAAATAGAATAACAAATGAAAAATAGTTAAATTCAGTGGCTGGATAGTTTTGGGTTTTTTTTCATCCATACTGCACTGGTAAAGCAAAGGTTCAGAAAGCCCAAAGGCAGGGTGCTTGGCAAAGGGAAGGGAACCTGCACTTACAGAAATGAATGCTCCTCTCTGTGTGTGTTGCTTTACAGTACAACCAACCTCTGTGTTTTACTATGTGCTTTAAGCTACTCTGAATGTTTTCCTTTAGAAACCATGCCCTCTGTGTGATGAAGCAAAAGAAGTTCTTGAGCCATATAAGAGAAGGGTAAAGTATGGCAATATGTTTTCTATATAAAAAGAACAGTTAATCAGGATTCTTTCTTTGTTAAAAGAAAATTGCTTGGATTTATTTGTGTCTGTTATTCTTTCATGGATGACCTCTTCAAGACAATTTCAGCACTGATTTCCATAAAACTCATTATCCAAAGGCATTTTGCAGCAACACTGATCAAATAAGTATTGGCAAACTAAGCCAACATACACCATGTTGCAGCAGTTCTTGAAACCACTGCTTTTGTAAATACTGTTTTCTTGTCTGAATAAGGAGTTTGCAGCTTTTAAGAGGCAGGTATGATTCGGGAAGGATGTTATGAAATGGGTCTCCAAATATTTGAACTATGTGTGATTGGAATTTTTGCCCTTTCAACCAGGTTTTGACCTCTCTGTAGCTGTTTTGTTCCCACCTGCCTGTTTATTGTGGTTACTGCTCACAGGAGAGTGGTTCTGCACGGTGAAACAAGAATATTCTGGGCTAGGGAGAGAGTCCTCAGTGGACACTCAGCCAAGGATTGTGGCTGTGTATTTTATACTCAAAAAAAACAAGCACTTACCTACAACCCAAAGAGTAATTCCAGGAAAACAGCCTTGCATTTCTCAGGAAAACACTGATCAAAAGACAAGCAGGTACTGTTTTTCAGTGTCCATTAGGAACTGACATATTTCTTTTCTGTCACAGTTTGTTTTGCAGGAGGTGGATATTACCCTTCCAGAGAACTCAGCGTGGTATGATAAATACAAATATGACATTCCTGTTTTTCACTTAAATGGGAAGTTCCTAATGAAGCACCAAGTAGACGTTCAAAAGTTTGAGGACCGACTTACGAAGCTGGAGTTGCAAAGAGATGAAAACCATGCAAAGAGATGAAAACCAGTGAAGAAAATGCAGCTGCTCTGGTGTGGATCTGAAAGCCAAAATACACTGTGCACTGCTTGAAAAAGGCAGTACTAATTGTCTGGCCTTAGGTTTCTTAGAGCATAGAGTACCAGAGTCCAAAAAACTTGAGTGACTTGTGTTCTATTTTGTATTAATCACCCAGATCAGCTGCACCAGGAGCCACCTTTTCTGTACCACTCACTTGCTGCTCTCATGGGCTGGCTCTTCACTGACAATAAATGCTGCTCCATAACAACAGATAAAGTAAACTCTGCTTGTATTGGGTTTGCAGGTTTTGGTAGAAAGGGGGCTGCAGGGGTGGTTTCTGTGAGAAGCTGCTGGAAGCTTCCCCTCTGTCCAGCAGAGCCAATGCTGCTGGCAATGCTGGCAATGCTGATGGAGCCTCTGGCCAAGTCCCAGCCCATCAGTGGTGGTGGTGGTGGTGCCTCTGGGATAACAGATTTTAAAGGAAGGGCAAAAAATCTGCACAATGGCACTGCAGCCAAAGAGAAGAGTGAGAATATGTGAGATAAGCAGTTGTGCAGAAACCTAGGTCAGAAAAGAAGGAGCAGGAGGAGGTGCTCCAGGTGCTGGAGCTGAGATTCCCCTGCAGCTGTAGTGCCCGTGGCAGTGAACAGGGGAGCAGAGATGCACCTGCAGCATGCTCAGGCCCCCGTGGCACAGCAGGTGGATGTGCCTGAAGGAGGCTCTGACCTTGTGGGAAGCTTGCACTGGAGCAGGGTCCTGGCAGGACCTGTGACCCCGTGGGGAACCCACCCTGGAGCAGCCTGTTCCTGAAGGACTGCACCCTGTGGAAAGGGACCCACACTGGAACAGTTCATGTGGGAAGGACTCACTTTGGTGAAGCTCGTGGAGAGTGGTGTCCCATGGGAGGGACCCCATGCTGGAGCAGGGGCAGAGCACGGGGAGGAAGGAGAGAATGTGATGAAATGCCCACCAACCCCATTCTCCATCTCCCTGAATCACTGAGGGGAAGGAGGAAGAGAAAATTAAGAGTGAAGTTAAGCCTGGGAAGAAGGGAAGGGTGGGACAGAGGTGTTTTTAAGATTTGGTTTTCTCTCTTTTTACCCTCCTCTGATTGGATTGGTAATAAACTAATTTCCCTAAGTGAAGTCTGTTTTGCCTGTGACAGTAATCAGTGAGGGGTCTCTCTCTGTCCTCATCTCAACCCTCAGGCCTTTTGTTGTATTTTCTCTCCCCTGCCCAGCTGGTGAGGGGACTGATGGAGTGACTGTGGTGGGTGTGTGGCAGCCAGCCAGCATCAGTGTTTGAAGATGGTTAGCACATGTAAACTGTAGGTGTGTGGGAGACTTCCTTGGAGAAGTCTGTGAGTCTATCCTGAGTGATCATTTGAAATGAAAAATAGGGCATTTACTGTAAGTTAAAAGGACACTTGATTAAAGACCACACACTCTCACTGAAGCAGAATCCTATCTGTAGAACAATCATCACAATTTGGTACAGCTGTTGCTAACACCTAACATTGAATAGTTTATTTTTCACATTTCAGTTCTGTCTGGAGCACAACTGAAAATGCATTTATCGTGTGGCAAGAATGTAATTTACCAAGGATTACTGCAGTTACATTAGAGCACCATTGGCAATGTAGGCATGTGAAGCAGAGAGAATGCCCAAGCTCAATATATTTTCAGGAGGAAAAGAATGACAGATTCAGGAAAAGTCAACTTTTTCAAAGTTAAATAGTTTGTAATAGACTGGAGAAAGTTGCTGGTATTTTTGATCTACTTAATAGATTCTATAACACAGAAACTGTTCCCTACCTGCTGCACTTCTTCCCTTCCTATTGTGGTGATAGTCAGTATTTTCTTATCACTAGGAATTTAAGCAAGTTCACTTGACAGATGTGTCTTCACAGAGGGAAGAATCCAGACACAATGCCCAGCTGGAACAGAAGACAAATACAGTAGGATTCATTATGGACCCTAAGTTTTGGAGTATGGTTTAATAAGGTGTCTGCTGGTCTGCTGTGGTGAAAATGGGCTGTTCTTCGTGGTCTCATCCTGTGATGTCTTTAGCATCTGACAGATAATTTGCACTCCAGTTTTGATGTATTCCACAAGACGAAAAATTTCTGGGGAGTAAGAAATTAAAACGTTGTTCCAGCTTAGCAGCTTGAGTCCATTCATGCTGGGGTCTGAAAGTACCCAAGATTTCCCAGGAGGGAGACCTGTGCCATCTTCCTAACAGACAACTTTAGGTAATTTCAGCAAATTCATCTGCCCAAGGTGCTTTTCTTCACCATTAGCAGGAGAACAGGTCTCTAGAGACAAAAGCTTCTATACTTTCTGGAGTTCCTAATGCTGCAGTCAGACTTGTAACTGTCCCACAAGTTACTGTTGAATAATAGGTCTGAATTACCTCTGTATCAGTGAGCACCACTTGCTTTTCTTCTATCACCTGGGATGGTTTCAGAGGGCTCAGGTTTTTCCTTACTGAGGTTTTGCAATAAGAGAACTGCATAGAGCCCTTGTCAACCATAGCTCAAATGCTTTTCTAAAATATAACAGCATTATCTCACAGATATGGAGAACAGAGGTCATGTGGACTTGCCCCATTTCCCAAAATACATAACTGACAGAGACTGGCATAGCTGTCAAAGAGCATTTTGCCTTTGTTTTATTTTTAATAAAGTCTGTTTTGGGAAGAAAAAAAATGGAAGCTAAAATCAAACTTCTTAATCGTTTTAGAGCTGATGAATCCCTTGTTCCTTTTTCTGTCAGACTGTGGAGATTTTCTTCTGTAGCCAGTGCCAGATACTTTCCCCCCTTTATATTGTGAAGTGAATGATAACAGGATTTCCATAATAGCTTTTGTCTATTGCCTAGCCCTTGTGAGAGAGATGGAGCTTTTCCATTAGGGCTGTGCTGCCAGAACATTCCAGCAACTTTACTGTCCTACACTTTTAAGGGAGTGGAAACTTTCTTCTCATCAGTTTGGACACGGTGAGAGGAGGTAGGAACATGTCAATATGGAGTGTTGGTGGCACAGCTCAGAGAAGGAGCTGGGCTGTGATTGTTTCCAGATAGAAGCACCGAAGGACAAGGTGAGGAGCAAAGGTCTGACAATTCATTTTGGATCGTGGGTGCTACTTCAGCTTTCTCATTGCAAAGTTAAATTGTGTTGAGGTTTCTACAGATGTTACTCCCTTCTGTGTTAACTTCTCTAAGGATTACAAAATACTGAAGCAAAAACTCCAGGAGGCCACCCACCCTCTCTTCCAAAGCCATCAGCCCTGCTCAGTGGAACAAGGCATTCAATTACATCTTTACACGTGAACTCTGAGAGCAGCAGATCACACAGAGAAGCATTTCAGTGCCATCTTCTGTTTGCCTGCCATTAGCAGTCCTAAAAATAGTAATGTGAATTTGTGATTCCATAGGCAAAATAATTTATTAACCTGAGCGAGTCTAGAGCTTCACCTCAAATAGTTACTTACCTTCCATTTCTCTTGGCATGTGGGGGGACTGTGTGACTTAGTAGTTTGCCACCTTCATTTTCCAAAAGCAAGAAAGGATGCATCTACATAAATCTGAGGGGTTTTTCCTCATTTTGGAATATAAGAAATACAGCAGTCTCCCAGCACATGCATCTCCCTAATCAAATGTGTTAAAGTATAACACAGATATTAAAATGAGAAGGCATATGCCCCTGCTGAATATATATTTATGGAGCAATATGCAAAAAACTGGCAATTTACTCTTTTGACAGCGAGTATTGGCAGGAGTGCAAAACCTCGTAATGCACTATCCCTGTAATGTAAAAAGAGCTTGAATACAAAATGGATTTATTTCCTGTTTCTGGCCAATTAAAAAGCTCATACACAATGTCCTATCTGCTTCCAGTAACTATAAAAAACAAATACCCACCAGGCTTACTTGCTTATATGTTCTACTTCTCTGACTCTTTCTTGTGTCTTCACATTATACATGGTACATTGAAGAAAATGTCTCATTTCTTTAAGCAATGCACCCTGGGCTCAGTGTCTTCCTGTCCAAAGTGGCCTTTGATACATAATCTCAGAGTCAGCTTTAATCATGTGGTCATCTCAATTAACTACACATGGAAGTAAACAAAGCCCCATGTGCAAGTGTCTACAAGATAATATCTCCTTCTTTTTCTGTTTGTTTCAGTGACAGCATCACTTTACAGGCAGTTTTGCTTTATACTTTACCAATAATATTAACATCTCTCTCTTTTTTTTTTCTATCATGTCCTGCTGGAAAGAAGACTCCATCCCATTCCTGTGGAGCTGCTTTACCTTGTACACCCAAACCTGAGTTTTTGCAAGTCAGGACTGGAGTTGTGAGAACAGAAGAGTTTCCAGTTAGGGAACTTCAACTGAATACTGCCTTGTGATGCTTTGACAAAAAACAAAAGAACAAAACAACATGGTAAGGACAGCAAAACCATGCTCTGTCCTCTAAGCTCTTGTAGCATTTCAGATCAAATTCTAGTTGCTGTATCTTCCAGAGATAACTGATGCATGACCAGGCTGTCTAAAGGGTGAAACAAGTTCCTCCAGGAGACAGATACTCTCAGCTGTCTGTCTTGTCCATGGAATGAATGCAGGAACTGAGGGCACTCCAGACCTCCCTTATTTTTCCTCAGTGCTGCCTTCTGGGGTGCATATGGTTGATCACAACTCTGTGCATAGAATATAAACTAAATCCCTCCCAGTCATGCACAAATCTTACTGAAATAAGACACAGCTACAGCCACTCACTTCTGGGGAGAAGACAGAAGGACCATTTCTGACATGGATTACTGGAATGCACCTAGATACTAGGTTAGGGTACATAAAATTCAGGGTCTCACTGTAGGCCATGTAGTTTTAGCCTGCCACCTAAAGAAATGAGGCTTGGACCATGTAACCTGGCAGTCCAATCCTCTTCCTTCCTTTCTCCCCTTCCTGAGTCCTTCCCAGGAATGTTTCACCCAGGGACCAGTTCAACACAGTGGTCCAGCTGGGTTTTTTCTTGTGGGTTTTAGTGTTTTTGTTTTGTTTTGTTTTGATTTGATTTGATTTGATTTCGTTTGGGTTTGTTCCTTAGCTGTGACATTCCATGAATGTTCCCTGAAGATCTGCTCCTGGGAAGGTGGCACACATCTCTCCATCTGTGTCCCCCAGTGGAGAAGAGCATGCTGAATCAAACCAACCATGCATTTTGGCCTGCTGGCTACTCCCAAGCCAGCAGCTCTGTGCCCTCTGCAACATTTCACATCCCTCGTCCATCAACACCACAACAAACACCGTGGCTGAGGCAGGAAGTTTATGGGATAAAAGGCATCCATCCACTGGTAACCAGGCTCATTAATTCTGTACCTCACAAAACAGTCTGTTAAGTTGGAGTCAAGTGCTTTAAAAGCATCACTGCATGATTCAGATGATTAAGGGGAAAAAAAAAAGGGTAATCAGAAACCACGTTGATACACATAGGTTTGATTTATACGTTAGACACAAATTTAAGCTTCTACTTGAGGAGGAGGTGAGACATCCATTGCAACAAGGTCTCCAAGGTGCCAAGAGTTGTAACTGCAGGTCTGTTGGCAAGGCTGGGATCCAAGTGACTTCATTAATGTTCCCACTGCAGTAAACATCTATGTTTCTGCCTAATTCAGCTCACCTGCCTCCTGCTAAGGTGCACTGAGTGACTTGGACAACCTGTGCTAGGTTTTTATTTTATTTTTTTTATTTCAGTACACAGGCAGCACCCGTGTGCTGTTTCCAGTTCCACTTGGATGTGCAGCTCTGTCACTGGGGGTGAACATGAAGGTGTAAATTTAGGTAGGGTTTTTCTTCTTCTTCACTGATAGGAAAGCAAACCCAGGGCAATCCCTGCCTGCCCTGTGATTTGGCTTCTAGCAAAATTTCAGTACGTGTTGGTGATTTAGGAGGCAGTTGTGTTCAGGGAACACAGCAGTTTTATGAAACACAGTGTCATCCCTGCAACATTCCTGCATTTCTGAACAAAGCAAGCACGACAAAGGCAGTGAAATGGAGAACTCTAGTTAGGCAAGGAAAAATATCAGCCCTCAGGTTTGCTGTGGGTTATCCATCTCTGCCTCTGGAACTTGGAGCTGTCATTTTAGATGTGTCTGTAGCTGAGTCCCAGCAGCTCGGACGCTTGCAGGGACATCAGCACCAGCTCCGGGGGTGCAGCAGGCTCCGGGAAACCTCCTTCCTCCCCGGGCTAGCGAGAAGCAGCTGCTGCGAGGATGAATCCCTTGGGTCCTCGCCCTATTCCAGCTGCCGCTCAGACTCACAGGGAGCTGCTGCTACCCGGGCGCTCCTTTGTGTCGCTGCTGCTCCGCGGGTACCGCCAGGGAGGAGGAGGAGGAGGAGGAGGAGAAGAGGCTTCACACTCACCTGAGTCCTGTGGAG
>VZRZ01003560.1:510762-559896 GCA_013398175.1 Climacteris rufus | reverse complement strand
AGGAGGAGAAGAGGAGGAGGAGGAGGAGGGGTTGATGGCAGCGAGGTCCTGTGTCCACAGCCGAACCCCAGACTCAGTGCCTGGGTCTCTCGGGGGCTGGCGGCTGCTGCTCGTGGCTCTCTCCTGCTTTTTGGCTGCCTCGCCCGTGTTCTGGAAGGACAGCTGCGGTCCGGGTGGAGGAAGTAAGTGCGGCTGGACACACGCGAATGGAAATGCGTGGTTCTGGGGGGCTCGCGTTTTCTGTACAGGAATAAATTGCTGCTTCTGTCTTCTTATAGCCGATATTGTTGTTACCGTCATCTTTTTCCAGTGGTATAACTGAGGTTTAATTTTAACTCTTTCATTTAAAATAATAAAATAAAAGAAATAAAGCGAAACGATGTAAAGAGTAGTAATGTCCAGCTTGAAGTGGTCCAGCTGAAGGCTCTTTCAGAGAGAATTTCCTTCAGGACTTTGGAGCCGGGGAGAAAAGAGAGACCTTTTTTTTTTTTTCTGTTACAGAGGTTCTGACAAACTGTAGCCATTTGTGGGATTCAGCCTAGAAATTCCAAATCCTTCTGCCTTTTATTTTTATTTTTTTCTTTCTTTTTCCTTTTAATTGCTGGGGATCATACAGCTCTTAGCAGATATAAGGGGTTATGACGCTACTCAGAAATGTTCTTGCACATGTCAGAGGAGTTTAACTTTCAATGTAAAGAAATTGTTTAAACTTAAATTTAACCCAGTGTTGCACCCTCTCTGGACGTGGGCTGCTGATGGTGCATGCAGGATGTTTACCAAGCAGTGTCTCAGCCTGGACTGTGCCGGGCAGTCCAGACATTTCCAAGTCATGAAGCCAGTGAAAGCAGAGCATATCCATCTATTGGAGATGCCTTGTTTTGGCAAGGATGTTTGCAGCCCATCCCAGGCCATTGGAATAAACAGGAAAACTCTCACTGACGATGACTCATGCCCGTGGGCTTTGGACCAGTGCACAGTGTGGGAACTGGGCTATGCTGAGTGGAACACTCCGTAGGTAACCCTCCTACAGTCCCCTTGGCTTGTAAGGGGAGTGGGATAAGGGGGAGAGTGGTGGCAGACAACAGCTTGTGGGTTTGTGGCTTGCTTTACCTAAATACACTTGCTAATTATAAATAGCCTGGCATGTGTGTTCTTTAGGGTTTTACATGTCATTGATCTTTAATTAATTGCTAATGGCTTAGTCTGCTGTTGTTTTCTAGGCTGATGAAGCAAATTGCAGCTTGCCTTTCTGCAGCAATTGTTGTTGTGGTGGTATCTTGGTGTGGGCAGTGTCAGCTCTGAACCTTCCAGGTGATGGAGTACCTGTGTGGGGGTTACAGCTGTCAGACTCACCTGGGAACACACAGATCAGCTGGCTGACAGACTTCCCAGTCAGAAGGGACCTTGTCTAATACCTGTTGTGATCTCTTACCACAGGACAAACAAATTCTGTACCAAGCCTAGGACTTCTGTGAGGTCTCCACTTGCCCTTACGGACAGGCTCCATCCATGGCAGGGGCTCAAGCATGTTTGAGCTGCTGCCTAGTGGCTCACAGGCCTGAGCTCTAAAAGGGTGAGTAATGTTGTCTTCTTAAAATGTCTGTAATTAGGCTGAGAGCTCTTTTGATCTATCAAAATATAGTATTGCATATAATGCCTATTAAAACACGTTGGGATAATTGTATTTCTTGTGGCATTTGTATTGGCAGAGCCACTTTCTTTCTGCATGAGGATGAAACAGTGTCAGGGGCTCCCCTGAGTGACTTTGGGCTTGCCATTGGAAAGTTCTCTTCGAGCTGTAGAGTAAAAGTGATACTTTGCTTTCTGCTGGTGTCTTCTGCTTTCCTGGATTTGCTTGCCGAGCAGCAGTCAGGTTCTGTTGCACTGGTTGTGATTTTAACCATGAGTTAAAATCTCACACTTGCTGAGTGCCCTTTGGGTTCACATGCCTGCTCTGCTCTGGGTGCCTCAGCTGATTCCCTGAGATTCGCTGTGATGCTCACAACCTGTGTGCTTGCTCTGGAGAACATCAGAAGGGAAAGTGGGAGAGAAAGGGAAAACAAGCTCACGGGGGAAAAGAGGAAACTTGGCATGTTGTCACTGAATTATGTGGCTTGTCTAAAAGGACAATTTACCTGTGTCTGCTCTCTCTGTTCCAGCACCTTCCTGAGTTTGTACGGAATCTCCTTCTCTGGAGTAGATACAAAGCCTTTCAGAGACGTGTGTAGAGTCAGAAACTTCATCTACATTTGAAAACACAGCTAACATCTGCATAGTGTGTTCTTTGCACTTCTCCAGGGTCTCTTGATATGAATTTTAGAGGGGCTGTTTTTGAATGGTGTTCTGAACGGATTCATGCTCAGACCACCATTGATCAGATGATAACATTACCTTAAAGATGATTCCAGCTATCTAGAGCAAGCCCAAAAGAGCCATCATGGGCATCCCTCACTTAAAATAAACAGATTAAAAAACAGATAAAAAATAAACAGATTAAAACAGATTATAGACCAATGAAAAGTATGTGAGAGCACTACAAAAGTCGGCACAGCAGATTCCCACGGCCAGGACAGTGTCCTGCTTTCCTTATGGAAGCTGTCAGGAAGAACTGCTGCTGCTGCTGCTGCTCAGACTCACAGTCTGAAAGGGACTAAAATTATTAGTAACACAGTACAGGAAGGCTTGTCACAAAATCAAAGTGCTGAAAATCACCAAAGTATTAATAAGAAGGAGAATGCTTATCAAGGAATTCTTGCATTACTCCCATGTCGTCCTCGCTATGTCAGTTCACTCTGGGCCATGCTGTAGATATTTTTTAGTGTCCTTACTAAGATACAACCCTTCACAGCACAGAATCTCTTATCTTTCTTTCTTGTGATTACTGAACCTGTTTTCACAGGAACACAAAGCAACAGGAAGGGAAAAGGAGCTGGTATCTCTCACTTTTCTCAGTTAAGCTTTGTGCAAGGCAATGTAGACCAGAATTAATTACTAATTCTAATTATACTTTGTGTCTTGGAGATATTGATATTTTCAATTTCAAATTTATGCATCCTAACTTCTTTTTTTTTTTTTCCACTGCAGCAACAAAGCCAGCAAAGCTCTTAAACACATGCCTATTTTAAGCCTGCCAGCAGTCCCTTTGACTTAATTCAGCTGAGTGGCCGAGGGTGGCCGAGGGCATTTGTTTAATATAAAATTCCCTCTGTCCTGATGGCAGTCAAAGTTGTTGTGGGTTTGTCAGGGCTTTGAGGGAAGAGGAGGGAGGGAGAAGCTGTTTGCTCCTGGAGCCTGGCATGACTTGGCCAAGCTCTTCTGGGTAAACTCTCAAAATTAGGATTTTTGTATGTCAAAAATTCGGGTGTCTTGGTACTTGCTTTCACCCTGAAACTTAAGTGTTTTGTGGAAAACTAAAAAAGTTTCCTATGGAAGTATCAGAACATTCTGTTTTGGTGTTTCTAAGGTGAAATATGTCGTTTCCAAACTTTGTGCTTGAGCTCAGCACTAATCCCGGTATGAACCCATCTCTGTTTCTGATCTGGAGTACGGCTACGTCTTGGCACTGCAGCATCCTTCCACACTTCTCTTTAGCTTTTTTTCTGCCTTGAGCTCCTGCATTTTCCTGTTTTATTTTCCCATTTTGCCAGTATTTACCTCACACTTTTTCTTTACTTGAGAGCCTGCTCCTTCTAAAAGGTAGGTGGCAGAACCAGTATATTTGCCAGCATCATCATTCTGCTTTTGTGTTTCCCTCTTCTCTGTTCACTCTAAACAGTTCAGGATGAGTATTTCCGTCACCCTTCTGTGTTTGTCCCCATACTTGGACATCAGCATGCACTGGTGTGGTAATCATGGTGATAATTCTTTGATTATGTCAGGGAGATCAGTAAAGGAGATAAATTTTCGTGTTCCATGTGGCTTTTTTTGGTATTTCTGCTCACTTACAATTTGCTTTGAATTGTGTCTGCTTCTTAGCAGTGTGTTTCATGTGAAGAGCAAACCAAAAAAAAAAAAAACAAACCCAATTATTATGTGGAGAAAAGAAGCACAGAGCAAGTTTTGCCTGGAACTGTTTAATCATACAGAGAGTTTTTCAAAGCCCAAGAAATCTGTACCTGTAAGTCATGAGACTGGAATGAAGTGATTTGGCTGAAAATCATGAATTGTCAGATGTCCTTTGTACATCTCAACAGAGCTGGGCTTCTGGGGGTGGGAAATGGGATTCCCTACTTGGGGAGTGTCTTCCCGTGTTGTAGGGAAACACACACAGGATGTAAACTGAGGCAGAAACTGGTGGAAGAGACTAATCCCATGGGAGCAGACTGGTGCTGGTTCTTAGTCTGTTCCACACAAACTCTCTTGTCTTGCTGGGATGGAGCCAGTCCAGAAGCTTTGTGGGAATTTGAAAGGAGGGCTGGGTATGCCAAAATTGAGCTCCACACCCTGACTTTGTCTCATGTCCCCCTGAGCCAAGGGAGCTTTCAAACATCCTCCTGCTCCAGGACTCTTCCACCTCAGCTTCCTTCCTTTCTGCTGGTTGCTCAGTGCCTGAGTGCTCACAGAACTCCTTGCCAGAAGCAGAGTGGCCCCTTGGAAGCGGAGAGGAGCCTTTCCAAAGGAGCTGATCTGGAGGAATGGTCCAGGGCTGGAGCTCAGCTGGCTCAAAGAGGTGTGCCAGAGGAAAACTTTTTTTTGTTTGTTTGTTTTCTAACAGGACTAATCTGGGGGTCATTCAGTACCCAAAGCTGGACCACTGTAAGTTACCAGTGAAAGGGAGGGAGCAAGGATCAGTACCAAGGTTGGAGGGAATGTAGTCCTGACACTGAGGTAATTTGACTAATATGGGGCAACTCTAGCCCATTTGGTTTGCTGAATATCACCTCCTAAATTTCTAACTCCTGGGACCCTGGCTCTTCAACTGAAAGCTGCTCCTTTCTTTCCTTATTTTTTCCCCTCTTACCTGTGATGTTATTTAGAGTTGAGCTGGGCACATGCTGAGGAATAGAAAGCCTGTTCACAAATTTATACTGCCCAATGCAAAGTAGTGGCTAATGACACCATTCCTATGGAATTCTTGGGCAAGGCAAGTAGCAGCATGAATCTTGCCATTTCCAGTCAGCTCCAGGAAGCCAGGCTGAGTGGTGGCAGCCGTGGCCATGGGCAGGAGAAGTGGCTGTGCTAACTCTGACCAAAATGCAGCCTTCACATCCCTGTGGATCTGTAAAACAGGACCCTCGACCTGCCCAGCTGTGTGTGCATATGAACACAATGCTGAAGTACTCAGAGATTCGCAGTTCCTACAGGAGCATCAAAGCATTTGGACAGGCTTTTCCTGCACAAGCACACACTTTCTCTGCACCTGGGACAGCATAAGCTGGATTTAAGCATTTTTCTGGGCCCTATTCAGTACACATAAATCGTTCTTTTGCTGCCGCTTTCCTCAGATTATTTCACTCTCTTATTTTTTTGCTGTTATTTGTTATTGTTGTTTTGCTGCTGCCAACCAGATTGTTATAAGATGACTTTTTTTTTTTTAAAAAACAGGCCACAGTTGTGTGAATGCTGCTTGGTACGTGGATGTTGCAAAAAAATTCCCATCTAACAGCACTGCATTTGTCCTGTTCTGTTCTGAGAAATTATGATTACTAGCATGCTTTTTCCCTAATAACCTGCTTTCTCTTGTCGTTGTCGCTCAGTTTGATTTGCTTTTACCACAGATTAGTAAAATCAAACTTACTCCCGCTGGTGAAACTCAGTGCTTGACATCATGTTGTCTCAAAATACACAGAAAGGACCAGGGGGCTATTTATGAAATAGATTGTAGCCAAAAAGCTTGTAACCAGCATGAACTGACAAAGAAAACAAGGCACGCTTAAAAGAAGTTATGGCAAAAGAGTCTACAGTTTATCTGTCTTCAAATTCAGTATTAAATAGAAGCTATGAACAAATTTGCCTTTGATTTTACCATGTGGTGATATCCATGAATATCTGGGAGTCTTTTGGCTCATTTATAATGCTTTTCTACTGTTTGGTAAATTAATATTTGCTCCCCGGCACTGAAGCTGTCAGCGTAGGATACCTATATTAAATTTAAAGGTTACTTCCATCAATTTTAACCATCTTCAGTTAATAAATGTATTATGTAAACAGCTTAAAAATGCCATTTCCTAAGATTTTCTGAAATACCTTTAAGCAGGTGTATTGCAAGCTGCTTTCATCTCATTTTGGAGGTTTGGGAGAGTGCAGTTTTGGGAATGCAGTGGCAGCAGAGGTACAGAATTGTTACTTGTTCACAGGGAAACCATCCTTTCTCAGCTCACTTAGGGGTCTGCAGGTTAAAGCTAGCAAAAAAAGAAAACCCTCTGGCATTTTGGGTGGGCTTTGCCAGATAAATAATCAATATAACTTCAGCAAGTCTTCAGAAAAGTGATTTTCATTCAACCAGGTATTTAGAAGGAGAGAGATTTCTAAATTTGAATATCTGTGATTAAAAGGTATTAACATTTAATGCAGTATTTTAGTCCTAGTGATTATTCAAAATTAGTTTTTAATATTGTCCTTTTGCTCTCCAGGATTGTAACTGTTACTTTTCCTTGCACTTCTGCCCGTTTTTGGGTTGAGTTCTGCTGTCTGTGCCTCAGTGACCGTGTAAGGGAATTTGTTCTCATGCAGCCATGGCTAATGTGAACTCAAAGAGCAATTTCTAGACAGTTTTGAACATTATGTCCATAATACTTTTTATCAGAAACACATAAAAATTACAATTCTGCTATCTCTGTCAGGATAATATTAGCAGAGTTCTCATCATCTTTGCACTGTCCTTCCTAGAGTCTTAGCTTTGTGCTAAGAGCTCTTCTTCAGGCATTCAACAAAATTAAAAGATTAAAACTAATTGGTTTCCATGTAAGCCACTGTAAAAACTTGAATAGTAAGTCGAAGAAATTGTCTTTTTGAAAGGTTTTTTGTTTTTTTGTTCCGTTGTTGAAAAAAATTGTCACAGAAGAGCTTTTTCCTCTCCCATTCTATAAAACTTTTCATAAAGGCAAAGAATCACTCATTATATATTTTAAAATACAACGGTAAACAATGGAAACAAGAATCAATGCCATTATTGAGCATCATTTATATCCCCCAAGTTTCAGTAATGCAAAAGCCAATTACAAGAGCACTTCCAGTATCTCATATATTACATTTTGCTGCTATTAGTCATGGTGAGTTTCTGGCTAGAAAGATGACAAATGCAGTTTTCAAATTTCAGATCTGATCTTTAAGCTTTGAAAATCCCTTGTTAAAATTGAATGAAGAGGTGATTCAGTATTGTAGCCTGGGACAGGAAATGTCACATCTTTTGGAAGCCAAACCAGTGCATTTTCTGACCTTTGCTATCATCCACTGGTGTTTATCTGAAAGAGTGTATGGGCTGAATTTCTCTGCTTAGGGACAACCTTAGGAAAAACTTTCTTTAACCATTTCCCACTGTCTCCAGACAGCTTATGTTCATAGTGAAAAAATGTAAGAGTGTTGTAGGGTTTTTTCTTGCTGACCTAATCTTTACAGCAGGATCTTCACTGGGCCTTCTCTGATTTTTTGACCTTCTCATCTCTGCCTCTGTTTCCTCTTGGAGCAGCTGAGTTTTAGTATTTTTATCTGAAGGGACATGTAGAAGGGATTAATTAAGGCATGGGAGTCAAGACACTATTGAAATGCACAGCATTATAAACTGAAATGACTCAGTGCCCCTGTTAGGAATAGTTTTTAATGTAATCTACTCATAATGAAGTAAGAAATATGACCTCAAGGGAAAAAATACTTGCATGTCATCAGGTAAATCTTAGGTAGCTACTTTTATTTAAATTCCTAGGTTGCCTGACATTCTGCTTTACTTAGTTGGTCTTAGCTTTTAGTTGTCTGTTGCTCAGGCCAAATACGTGGCTTGTGTTTAAGTTAAACATGATTACTTGAAGTAATTTGCGAATGCTAGGTTTGCTCACAATTTAATCAGAGAATCCCATGACTATTCAGATTTTTTTCTCTAACATGTGTGAATATTTTAAATGGAAATCTTGCTAGAAAGTACCTGTATATTTAATATCAATAATGGTTTACAAACTGACGTGTGAACCAGAAGGGGAAAGGCAACATCCTTTCTCAGATCCATGTGATCCTCAGCATTCTGTGGGAGAATCTTCAAGTTCCTATAGGAAGGGTTAAAAAAACCCACCCCAGTTTATCTTTGAAATTTTCCTTTAATACAGAGAAAAAAAGAAAAAGAAAAAATAAACTTGATATTAATTTAGGCAGAATTTTGGAGCAAAGCAGAAATCTTTGCTGCATCCCAGCTGCTTACAGGAGTACATTTACTAGTGCCAGACTGAGACTGGCTTTGGTTACTGATAGGAACCATCCCCTCATGCTAAATTAGGTGGTTGAATAGATGCCCAAAAGCCTGGGGTTGTTTGGGTAAGTAGGTAGAGTCAGGCAGTCATGGCTGAATTTTAATCTGCTATGAGAAATACTCATCATTCACCCACTGGAACTCCTGAGCAGAAATAACCCAAGCTGACAGACACAGGGTACACCATGCAGGTGGCTGCTACAGCAACCTGCAGGAACTTCTAGGCTCGTATTTTCACATATAATCCTCTAGATGAAACACTTTTACCTTTGGGCAATCCCTTAATAAATCAGTCTGTCAAGGCCTTCTGAAAAGAGCATTCAGGGGGGTATTTTTCTTGTCAGGGAACTGCCAACGCCAGACAATCTTTTAGTTAAGTTTCAGATCCATAATCTTCATGGTGTTATGGATCTGGTCATCAGGTCTGTAGGCATGACCTGGAATTCCCTCCCTCTCCAAGCAACAGGTTTGTGTTACAACTGCTAGACGGAGTTTGAGGTCTGAGAGTCCTCAAAATCATCCCTGTAATCACATCTGTGGCTCTCCAGCCAGCTCTCCCTGCTTGTGCAGGGTCTGCCTGAGAGGGAGGTAATTTTCTTTGGTAGAAACCACAAGTTGCTGTGATTTTGGTTTGTGGCTGTCGAGGTTTTTGCTCTCTCCCCCTCCCCTTCCCCTTGCCACCACAGTGAGGAGGTTACAGGATTTTGGGGGATGACCTGTGCTGGCCAGAGGATTTTCCAAACAGTGTGGTGTCATGCCCAGCAATAAAGCCTTGGGTAGGGAAGCTGGAATGAGAGTGTTGTCCTGCAACTGGCATAAAGCTTTCATTGACTGTGATATTTATTGGGATGTGACAGTAAACACAAGTGAATAAATACTGTGGTGAAGCTGTTACAGCCCAGGCAGTCTGAAGCTTTTTAGAATTGGTAGTTTACAGACAGCTGATGTAGAAAAAAGCTGTACCATATTTCACTCCTGCAATGGGATTTCGTCCCAAAATTTATCTCTCATCCAACAATCAGGTTATAGCACATGCTGTGGCTGCCAGTCTGCACTGGGACCATCTTCATCATTCCTTTTCCTTCTCTCCAAAGCCCCTGTTTCAGATCAGCTTCATGTTTCACCCATTAAACTGTTGAGTCCTGTCCTGTCCACACAGCCGAGGATCCTGCTGGTCTTGGCAGCACTGGGGACACACCCTGGGCACACAGTGGCAAAACAAATCTTTGTTTTTCTTTGCTGTGAGTGCTACCAATAAACACAAGGTTTAACCTGTTTCTGTTCTGTTAAGTGAAATAATGGATGTCAAGCAGTTAAATGGCAAAGCAAACGAAGGCTGAAATGCCCTTTTGCAGGTGGGAGTGACCTCTTACTCCTGAAATTTGAAAAATTGTTGAGGCAGCAGAGGACATGGTTTGGGAAGTGTGACTTCATATTGATTGAAGTTTGGGATATTAAAAATGGTGGGGTCTCATTTAACCTGAAAAATAAGGAATTATTTAATTATCTCTCTGAGCTGCTGCTTAGAAACTGAATATTCAGGATGGTTAAGCAGAAACGTGCAGCAATAGAAGTGTAACAGTGCTCAGAAATACAGATTTCAGGGCTGTGCTGTTGACTCCCCAGCAGTCTGTGTTCAGTAACTGTACTGCAGAAGGATGAAGATGCTTTAAGTTTGTTCACTGAGGGAGTTGATGGTGTCTCGAGGTGATCAATTGTAAAATGAATGTTCTCCATTCTCTGTGTATCTCTAGAATATATCTAATGATCTATAAACATGTGCATACAGCTTTAAAAAATCTATTTTCCTTCCTTTCTGCACTTACAAATAATATTAAAACCGATTCTGTCTTGGTGCTGTTTGTGACTAAATTAAGTTTTGAAGGGAATCCTTACGAATAAAATGCTAGGATTGAACATATTTCTTAGTTGAAGGCACAATACTAAAGAAACTTGAATTATCCCTTGGCTCTGGTTTCAACAAGGAATCCCAGACAACTTCTAGAGCTTCACCTTTAGCAGAGTGCAATCAGTGTTGCCAAGGAGAGTTCAAGAGTTTTCTGGGCATTTGTAAATAAAGCAGAGTGATCGTTCTTCTTACCTAGGCAGTTGCAGTGAAAAAATTGTAAGAATTTCACCAAAAATCTCCTTTCTGCGTCTGTGTAAAGACCATTTTAAGGCCAGAATTACAGACACATTAGTTTTACTGCCACAGCAGCCACAAGTTACAATACAAGCAGACTGGTGTGTCCTCCCTCATTAAATAAACAGTTTTGTGTGTTTTGTGATCCAGATGGTCTATTAAGCAAAAGCTGAAACTCCTTCCTTTTCATGTCTTTTAGTTTTTGTGCATGGTGCTGGAGCAGCCATCAGACACACTAGCACCAGAGAAAACGTGGGGTTTTAAAGCAGGAGAGAAAATCCTGAACAGATTTCTTCCAGAAAATTGTAAGTGAGTATAGAAAGGGATCCTGTGAACAAACCAACGTCTTCTTCAAGGAAAAGTTCATTTCTGACTCTCTCTGATCCTCCCCACGGCTTCTCATGGCTTTATAAACGTGTTGTGGGAAACAGCAGAAGGTTGGTGTTTCTCCCCTAACTTGTGGTGTATCTAAGTATTCTCAGCCTCTCTCCCTTCCTTTCTCAGGGACAAAGGAATTTGTCAGAACTGAATGTAAGTATTTGCAAATTTTCTTTCTAATGAGATATTTTTCCTTCTCTATCCCCTTTCAGTTCTGAAACTGCAGCTTCCTTGTAGAAAAGGGCTTTTGGGTAGTTTCTGACATGACCTTAATGTCTGAATGAATCTCTGTGTGTCCATGTGCTCACATAGACCTTCACAGAATGAAAATATGGCAGTTTTCAGGTGAAACTGATAGTTTCATCCCACAAGGGATCTGAGGGAGCATGTATGGACAGACTGGGGTGGAACCTGGAATTTGAGCTTATCAGCAATGAACATGAACTGTGCTCAGTGCAAGCTTAGGTGGAAAGCAAGGCTCTGTCTAGAGAAGCTTTGGATTAGTGAAACATTTGTTTCACAATTGACCTTAATTGCTGAGCACAGCTCAGGATACGTGGTGCTCCGAGTGCAGCCAATGGAAGTGATGACAAATGGTCCTACAGAGCCCTTCTATTCCATAAACTAGCTAACTTTTACACTTCATTTGTACTGAATATTGCTGCTGTGGCAGTGTGGCCTCTGGAGAGACCAAATTCAGCCTAGTAGATAAAAAGGGAAACATACCTGCCTATTCCTGCCCCTGCAAATGGGAGAAAGCCAAGCAGTACTTCTTTCCACCTTGGTTTTATTATTCATAGAAGGAATATGACTGCCTGAAAGTGATAGTTTGATTAATATTTTAGTACTGGTACACTTTGCTAGAAAGGTGCAGCAGGTTTGCAAGCTACCCATAACTTCAGTAAAGTGACAGTAGCAGAGTTGCTTGTCTGTGATGGTCAAAGGACCAGATTCCTTCAGGATATCTTCTGAAGCAGTGCCAGGTATGCTGGTTTACTTCAGGGAGCCTGCATGTCATCTGTTTGTAGATTATTACCCCTTTCAGCAGTGATCATCAATCACTAGATTTTCCTTAATGATGGGGAATGAATGATACCCAAAGGCAAGAGTGATTTGTCTTTACTTTAAGTTTGCATTTCACTTCCCTACACTGAAGAAGTTGCATAGTTCACTCTGCTTCAAGGTTGTCTCAGTCTTCCATCTAAAATGATTGTGATCAAAGCTTTACAGCTTCACTTCAGAAAGGGGTTTGAAAAGGTAAAGGACAGAATAGCATTTCTTGATTTTTAAACTTTGACAGTCACTTAATTTTTGTAGTCTTACAAGTGTATTCTCCCTTCCAGAAAAAGCTTTGCATTTTGTTTTTTGGTTATTTTTTTCCTGAATTCTGTTTTGGGTTTTGCAATTGATGAGTTACTGCTGGTTGATTACTATTTCCTTATCTTCCTTTTCCCTCTGCCTTGATTTGTTACCTGCTTTCTCTACTGCTTTCCCTTACCTCCCTGTTCTCTCTTACCCTTGGTGGTGTCCCCATCCACACTCCTCAGGCCTTCTTGGCATTGGCAGCTACCAGCGTCTCTCAGTCCTAGCTCCAGCAATTCGTGTTGGCTACACAAGCTCTGGGACAAAAGGCCCTTTTGCACTGCATTTTTCATGCTGACAAAGAGGTTCTGCAGGTGAACACAGCACTCATCCATAAAGTCAACTGAATATAAGGAAAATAACAGGAGGTAGAATGGTGGTCTTGGCATCAGGCACTCATAAGCAAAGCTGTGCAGCGGCACACAAAGGCTGTTAAATTACACAAGGAAAATCTCTGTTGTTTAGCTGAAATGAGACAAAGCCTTTGAAGGCTGAGGAAAATCTGACAGGGAATGTCCAAGGTGGCTGAGGCTGAAAGTCTGCCCCTTTAGGATGTCAGGATGCTCACAAAAGGTATTGATGTGTTCTGTGGGTTTGAGGTGCACACTCTGTGAGGACAGACTGGCAAGGAAGTAACCTCATCTGGGGTGTTTCAAAGCTGATAACAAAACCTTTTTTGAAGTACCTGTAAGTCCCACATCCTATCAGAAACAAGGCTGTAAGCAGAATTTATTTCATTATCCACTGGGGGAAATAATTGTCCTCTATAGCTGTCTGATAAAATCCAGTTACGGATCTGTGGACCTCTCCAGATGGAGCAGCAGAAAAATAAACACAATGTGTGTTTCATTTAACGTGGTCCTGGATCTAGGCTATCCTTCACACAGAAGTCAGTATTCCATATGTAAAACTCCAGCCACCTGCAGTAGGTCTGTTCTATTAAATTCATCACCCCATTGCAGAGAGCAAATGGAAATACTGGTTTATTATTGAACGTGCTTCCCAGGGCAATATTTTCTCACTGCGTTTTGGGCAGAGATCCGCAAAAATACAACTTTTTAAGTAATGAACCAAATTCTGGATCTCAGCCTTGTCATGATGCAAACTCCAACACAGAGGGCACAACAGCAGAGTCCTCTGGTCTCATAATTTCCTGCCCAAGTAGGCATGGCCAGGAGCATTTTGGGTCCTACTCTGACTTATGGTTGTTCAGCACAGGTTGTTGAAGTGTGTGACTGGTGACCAAAGGGGAGGTAAGAGACCTGTTCTAAGGAGTCTTCAGTTGTAGCATGCTGTTTACAGGAGCAAGAATAACATCCATAAATCCTAGGCTTTAGAATTGTAAATAACACGTATGGGGTGGTGGCTGGTTACACCTGGTTATGGTTCTCTGGCTGGAAGTCTGTGGTGGATTTATAAAAACCAAAGGTGGGGTAGTTGGCCTTGTGCCACATGCAAAGGCAAAAATAATTGTGTGCTTGTACTGATTTGTGTGCCAGCAGCAAGAACAGAGCCATTCCACTGCACTGTAGGTGTTGGATGAGGACCCAGTGCTGCTCTTTCATGATGAATAAACTGTTTTCCTAGAACTGCTAGTTTCTTCATGGGAAGTCAAGTGCATGGCTTCACCATATTCCACGTGGTGTGAATAAAGCACCACTGGCAGAGGCCACAGATCAGTTCTGAGCAGTTCTTTAGCACACAGAAAAATCTAGGGAGAGTTCTGTTAGCTTGCTGTGTTCAGCCTGCACACTGCTAGGCCCCTTTGTCACACTGGGGAATGTATTTAACAAGGAATATAAGACACCACTAATGCATATAGGAAAATCAATAACGCAGGTACCTATCAGCTGTTAATTCCTGTTATTTTTGAAAGACATTTGTATACCACATCAAAGATGTTTGAAGTGTTATGCAACAATACAGGGGTGTCTAAAAGTGTGCACGAGGATGTCATGCTGTTGCCAACAGCATTTCCTTGGCAAAAAAACCTTTTTTCTTCCCCAGTGTGTTACATTTTATAGCCTGGGTCACTTTACAAGGGCTGCTGGCAGCTCTTTAAACTCTGGGAGCCAAAGTAAAGCTGTGCCAAACCACAACTATTGCAGTGTTGATTTGTTCGGTTTTGTTACAGGCACAATTTACACCACTTAGCAGTCATTCCCTGACATTTGCAGCAGTGGCTGAGTTTTTCAGTATTTATATAAAAATAAAAGTAAAAATAAGTCTGGAAAAGCCCAAAGGTGAGTCTTGGGTCTCAGTACTACCCATAAATAAGATAGGATCTGAACCTGAATCTGTTCTATGAATTTGGGTTTGTTCTGCTTTTGTCAGGGCAGAGAGAATTTTGAATATTTTGTTTTTAAACTGGACTCCTTTTAAAAGCTGGTGTTGCTTGTGTTTGGGAAGAATCAGTAGCCCTATTTCCTCCCAGTATTCTGGGATCTCACCAGGAACAGTGGAGTGTATGTACACATATATACTCACACACATATTCATCTTTAAGCCAGACATTAAAATACTTTAAAATGATTTACAGGATGTCTTCAGTATATATATATATATAAAAAAGGAATATTCTTGATTTCCCATAATGAATGGTCCTCATTCAGCCTTCTCTGGGGGCAGGACTTGGGGACTGGGGGAAGCAGCTGGATGGAAGATAGCAGCAGCCTTTTATTACACTCAAAAAAAAAAAAAAAAAAAAAAAAAAAAAAAAAAAAGAGTAGGATTCTCCTTACATGGAGACACAATACTTAAAGGAGAAAAAAAATGCATTTTGTGTCTCCTCACGTTCTGTCTGACAATATTTTGACTAAGCCTTTGGGCTGTAGATGTGGTATTTCTTTTCAGTCTCCTCTTGTGTTTTTTTCTTTTTGCTTGAGGGTTCATTGAAATATACATAAATTGGAGTAAGAGATTGGTCAGGCTCTCCTTGCAAGAACAGAGAAGAGTCGTTCATAGAGCTCTCTGTTCCCTTTATTTTTTATTACAAGCTGGTTAGATTTAACAAACCCACACCCAGTGTTTTAAATCTTTCATCTCTTACTTGTTTCATCTCTTATTTTAAAATATTACAGTCAAAGTAGGGTTTTGGGGTTTTTTTAGTGTGATGAGGATTCCTGCTTCAGAAACAGAGAAGTCAGATATATTTCTGAAAGGAGAGAGAAACATTTTCAGGGTGATAAAACTGGGTCTTTATGTGAAAAGTGAGACTGAGTGCATCAACACATTTTCCTGTTGTTTGTGCATCTTTTTAATGGGCTAAAATCCGTATTGGCAGCCTTGTGTGTCAGCCCTAGGTCTGTGTCATTTCAATCCTGCCTAAACTCTGTTTTCCTTGGAAGAATGACCATTTGTCATTACTGCAGAAAGGGATGGAATCTCTCAGTCCTGTTAAAAATCTCCTGACTTTCCCAGGTCTTTTGAAATGGGGTGTGCGTGGGAGGGTGGAGTTTAACTTTTGGGCACAGAAATATTTATCAGAACACTTTGTGTTTGCAGAGGCTGCTCTTCTTGTGTGACAAGGCCAGGGAGCTGTGCCCTTTCTGAGCTCATTCCTCCCCAACACCTCTGCAAGGCATTAACCCAGGTGCAGTGAGGATTTACAGGAGACGCAGGTTTGTTAGAAACTCCAGCCTGACCAGGGGCCAGTCCTTCCCCTGCCTGCCCCTTCAGCTGATTGTGCCCTCCTATGACAAGACCAGAGTGGAGCTACCATTAAGATGAAATAAGATCAGCAGAAGGTGCAGAAACTGCAGGTTTCAGGTTGGTTTTAATCATTCACAAGGAGAATGATTAAAAACAGCCTGGGAAAGGCAGCGTGGTGGAGACCTGTCCTCCCCCTCCTGTGGCAGCCGGAGGATTTCATGATGGGAGAGGATGAGGGCACAAAGAAATTACCAGCATTGCAATTGTCACAACTTCAGAAATTTAATTTTTCCTAGGAAGTGTTCCTTCCTAGCTGTGAAAGAGGTTTCTACAGAAAAAGAAAAACCCATGGATACAGTGAAAACCCAGTGCTTTGCTCTTTTCCTAGAGAAAAGGGAAAGAGACTTAGCTTTACAAACATTTTCAAACTTCTGTTTTCTCATTAGTTGAGTCAATTAAGCTCCCAAATTTTAAGCTCCCACAAACTGCAGACCTTTTGTGTACATTGTGTGTGGGAGGAGAGAATAGCTGGGTGAAGAGGTGAAGAGAAGTTGCCCAGCAAAGGAAGATTACAGCACATGGAAACAGAGGTTAAGCTTGAGATGCAGGAATAGAGAGGAAAACAGGGTACAAAAACTGTGTATATATGAAAGGAAAAGATGAAACACACTGAATTCAAGTGAGGAAAATATTAAACTGACTGAATTCAACACACTAACATGAACTTAAGGAAAAAAAGTAAAGACAGGAGGAGCAGTGAGAAATGTTAAGGTCATGGTATAAATTATTTATATCTTTCTGTTTTCAAAAAAATGTTTCAGACATGTGTTGACCAACATGTCATAAGGAAACCTTTAAACCTGGAATTCTTTTACAGGTTTTTGTCTGTTCAATGAAGAGCAGGGAAGATGTCAATAGGAATGGCAGCAGGTTTCTAGCTGCCATTCTAGCTGCTTCTGAGCTAATTGTGCAGGCACTTAGGAACAGGGGTCATGAGTCAATCACCAGCCCCAGTACCTGCTAGTCCTGAGCATTTTATTGCTGATAGTATTTTTGTTGGTTTTAAGTCCCCTCCCCTCTCTGTGTGCTGCAGGGGAAATTTCAGGTGTGGCAGTGCCCAGTGCTCCTCTCTATAAGAGATCAAACTTCATCTGCTGGGTAGGGATGTTCCATGGAGTGACTGGTGCTGGCATTTACCAGGTGCTGGTCTGTCAAAATCAGGGGAGATAATGCTGTTCATGCTTAACACACTTAAAAATGAAACCACAAATCTTTTTCACTTTTCAACTAGGATTTTTTTTCTCTCCTTTTTGAAGAAGGGGAAAGAAAAGAGTGACACAGATGAATATTATATCTTGTTTTATGGCATAGTCTTCTCATAAGTATGTATAACAACCAGTTCACTTGTCATTTGAACATTTTTTTAAATTAAACAGACATCAGAGTAAACCATTGCTGCTTGCTGATGAGCAGCTTTTGCAATGCTTGACACAGGGTAGGAAATTACTAAGTGTGCCATACCTGCTGCAGTCCTCAAGACAGACTGTGGCAAGTAAAACTTCCTGTCTAAATTACAAATTTAAAATTACATGAAAGTCAACAACTTCCTCTTAGGAAAAAGCCTTTGGCCATCAGCAGTAACTACTCTGGTTTGTGTGTTTGTTGATTTATTTTTAAGTGATCTGGCAAAGTGAGTTTTTCTGGTTAAATTACCATAACTCCCATCACCATTCATCACATCCTGTTTGCTTAAAAACACGAAGGCATCTAAAATCAGGCTTTTAACAGCTGAAGCTGTGTGTATTGCCAGTGCTCCTGGGATGTGGTCACAGTGCTTTAGTGCTCAGCACAGGTTCACTGGAGAATGCAGTTCTGAGCTTGGCCTGTAAGTCCTGCTCTGTGTGAGTTACTGCCGTGTGTGCTGGGATAAAAGATGACAGTGAACGACCCCAACAAATTCAGCAATTCTCTGCTGTTGGATGTGTGCTGACATGCACGTGCAGGAGGTCTCTGTGTTTGCTGGAATGTGTCTTCTATGGGCTTGGTTAAAAGAATAATAATAAAAAAAGCTAAATGACTTTAAATTTCTTTTCGCTTTGTGGCTTGGAGCCGACATGGAGTCATTTGTGTGACATGCACAGTTCTTGGCATGAGAGACCACCTTGCTTGCTGCTGGATGCACAGTAGGGTGTAGTAGGCTTTCAGGCTTTGGGGGTGAATTATGGACAGGAAAAAAACATTTTGAAGGGGCTGAGAGGAAGCAGGAAGAACCAGTTTTCATTTCCTCTGAGACTGTCTAGCATGGCTTGTTCTTTTGGGCTGGGGTGACATGTGCAGCTGTGGTCCTGCTTTGGGTATGGAGTGACTGTGCAAAACACCCAGTGGTGGAGGGGGTGGGTCTTTTTTCATTGTTCTCTTTCTTGGTAGGAAGGAAAATTACCCAGCTTTATGGACAGTGCTGTCAGAGATGCACTTACTCTCTAGGACAGGGAATGCTGCATTAGTCTTCTGCCTTTTTATAGCAACTCTTTCTGGCCATGCAGTTTTCTAAATGGAGTCACATGCCTAATCCTTTTAGCTGAAAGAAACATTTCAGCATTAAAGGCTAAGAAGGAGATAGGACTTTGTGTGTGCAAGTGAGGATCTTAGGAATACTGTGGGAGGCAGTTGTAAATGCTGTGGCTCCACTGAAAGGATAAGTCTGTAAAGATGAAAAAAGGAAAACAAAATTTTAAGGTGTTTAATGAAACAGAACAAGATTACAGTTAACTTGTGCTCCCTTTGCCATGGGTGCTTATTTGAATTTTTTTTTTTTTTTTTAATGCAGACACAAACTAGGGATTAAACAAGAGCATAGAAGAGCTCAGTTCTGTCCTCTTATGGTCACCTTGTAGCCACAGAGCTGTTAACACATCTGTGAGCTAGAAGGGGTAGGAAAAGGTTTTATAGCAGTAAGCTGTTTCAAAACCCTGAGTTATTTAGAAGAGTGATGCATTTCACAGTGAATACGTTTTCCTCCAGTTGAATATCTCTGTGGGAATAAGTTTGCATGCTGCACAGTTCAAATGCAAAATTAGGCATTGCAGAGGTTTCACAGGTGCATTTCCCCACGTTTTTAAAGTACTGAATTTACAAAGCTGAATGGAGAAATTAAAAAATATAAGTTACCAGGGAGACGTTTGTTAGCTTTGGGACTGCTAGCCAAAGGTACACAGGGAGCTGGAGCACAGGAACTGCCATTCTGGGTTTAGAGGAAAGGAAGGAAAATATATCCAGAGTGATGCCTGCTTCTTCATTTTGCTTTGCATACTTTGCTTTTCAGATGTTGATATTTTGGACTGTGGTTTGGAGAGCAAAGGATTTTTACACAGGATTTGTATTTGTTCTTTTAAATCTTCCCTCTGTGAAAGACAATTATTTTTACACAGTCTACCAAGGTACGTGGGAGAGGACAGGGGTCTGTTCCTGGGAGTGGAAAATGCCCATTTTTTTAGGCGTGCTAAGCTTTGAAATCTCATTGTGAACTTTTCATGGTACATGTGACAAAATAATGTGAAAGTAAATGTAGTAGCTTTGAAAGGCAGAAATCACAGTTCCTGGTAAATATAGCATTTGAAATGTCATTTTTAAATGGAAGGCTGAAGACCAGAGACACAAATAATAGTGGTGGATAAGCTGAAGTACATTTGACTACATAGGTATCATCTCTTTATTGTCTGTGTTTTAAAGGCTCCATTATACCGTGTCTGCTTACACATGACAGCAAAAGTACACTTCTTAAGTGCTCTGAATTTGGAAGGGCGGATAGGGAAACAACCTGCTGATACTTTTACAGAATTGACATGGAGTTATACATTCTCCCCTCTTGATTCTGTTGAATATAGGCAGGAAACACTTTTCTTGTAGAGCTTATGAAAAGCTTAAACTAAACCTCTCAAGATTCCTTTTCAGTTTTGAGGTGTCCTTTCTCGTCTGGATTTTGGTAACCACTTCCTCTGCTCAGAATTATGAAGAACTCCCGGATGGGTATGTTCCTGATGCTTCTCTCCCAGTAGAAAGGGGTGCCTCAGGGTAGGAGAAGGTGGGTTAGGATTTTGTACAGTGAGCAGTTATGTATGTGTTCGTGACATAAGTAGAACTCTTTATTTGGGCCTATAATCTTGAGAAAACCAGATTGGTGGGGCATGGGGTGTGTGCAAAGTTACAGAAGACTAAATGAATGAGGGTTTTGTGGATGGGTTTGTGGAGGGTTAGTATGGATGTACAGCTAAAGATACAAGCTCACTGCTTCTGAATATGTTTGGGACTGCCAGGAAAGTCTTCCAAATGCATTGTACTCAGTTTTGTTAAATAATTAAATACATGTTGTGGTACTGAACCACTAAAAGCTCTATGTGAGTGCTTGGAATTCAGTTAGTGGAAGAAGCAGCCCCTGGAAGGCAGCCCTTGTCCACAGGGATTTCTCAAGTAGCTTGCCTATGTTTAGCCAACAAGACCTCCCTCCTGTTTTGTAGGAAGGGCTAAACAAATAATCTTTTTATTTTACTGCCATGAGTTTAGAAAAGCTGCTTATCAGGGGTAGGAATAATCAAGCGGGTTAGGAGCACTTGGTGCTTTCTTTTGCATCACACAACTGAATGCCCTTCTGCTGCTGCAGAACTGACTTGTAGCAAAGCAATGCATCCACAGAGAGGAGCACTGATAAGTTTGAGTCATCTCTGTCCTTTTACATAACCTATGGTCAAAAAACAATGCTGCCTGTAGATTTTGATGCTATTCTGGAACTACGTTATAATTCCCAACCAAACCCAGGTATAATAAAACTGCATGCCAGCTTTTCTTGTACTAAAGCTTTAATGGAAAAAGGGTGGCCAGCTGAGCCAAAGATCTGCTGCCGTGGCTTTATGTTGAAGTCCCTTTGAGCTTGCCAGGGTAATGCATCTCATGGAAGTCTGCTTTCCCTCTGCAGGTCTAATGATACATTAAACTATAACAAAGCATTCAGTCCCAGAGCCTTGAAATCTTGTCCCCTGTACCACTGACATTGTGATTGATTGGGTGAATTTGGGAGCAGTGAGCAGTTATATGTGTGGATGGTTATACATGGCTGGATGATGAGCTAAATTTTCTTTGCTTCAAATCCCTGTCCTGCTGTGGTGCTGTGGCAACCAGTCTGTAGTGTAGGTACAGCACAACTTTAATTTTCATGTCCTGTTAATCTCACCTGAGCTGTTAGAAGGGCTGCTCATTCTGCCTCAGGACTGGTACGAGGCATTTCTGACTGACTTGGGTTTTGTAAGGCTCGAGATAGTGAAACTAAAATTAGCCACCAAATATTGAGCTAGCTGAATGTAAAGTGAGGAATCAGAGAGAAATAACTTAATAATAACAGTTTTGTCAGCTGGCACAAAGAAACTGAGTTTATTTGCTGTAAATTCTGTTTCTTAGAATTATTAGCATTTCTAATTAGCGATTTTGTAACTGGGTTTCCAAGCCTGTTCTGCAAACTTGCACAACGTTTGATCTTGAGACTACTGAGATGAGTAAGATGATGACGGCCAGTGCAACAGTAAGGAAGTCTTGACCTTACTGAAGTCAGTGCCAAACTTCTAAAAGTCTTTGGATTCAGAGGTCTTCTGTGGGTTCTGGATCAGAGCCCCTGAAAGCTGCTGGAAATAAATGGAAGGCTCCTGGTGGAATCTGTGCTGAGGAAGTTGCCAGGAAAAGATGGTTTCCTTTGCTTCTTTCCTCTGCTTATGTTACATTATTGGATTAGCATCTGGCCCAACTCCCCCATGCTGAGCTTGCCTCACTGTCTGCTGCTGCACTTTGTTCCTGTCACACACTTTACAAAAATCTGGGCTTTTTCTCATTCTGGAGCTTTAAAAACCAGCTGTTTTTGTTTTCAAGTGCCATGTGTCTGATGCTGTTCTTGGGTCAGCCCAAAGCAAGTGACAGGGCCAGGCTGCCAGTGCCCATTAGGCTGCAATGAATTTTAGAAGTAACCAAGCCTCTTGTCCTGTATCCCATTTTATTATATGGTGCCTAGGGATGGGATTACTTAAAACTTTAAAGCCTAAAATTAAAAATAGCGTTCTTTTTGTTAAATTCAGCCCTTGTGGAATATTAGTAAATACTTACATATGCAATCGGATCAAACACTGTTCCTGAGAATACGTAGATTTTTTTCTTTTATTTGGTAAGAATAAAATAAAGTAAAATACATTAAAAATTTGTGCTTGGCAGAAGGACAGAAACATTGGATTACACCAGACACAGGTTTAAGGATAAAATACTGGTAGACACTGTAAAAATACTGTAATACTAAACTTAGTGCAACACCCAGTGCACTGTTTGTCCACAGTCAATGTATGTATTACTCTCAGCACACCCTAAAAACCCCTAAATTTCTTGTAGAGATTGAAAGCCTCCCAAAATGAAACTAAACTCCTCTCTGAAAATATTTAATTCTTTTTAATAAATTGACCAGTAACATGCGATTCTTGCCAGTGATGGAATAAAGCCTATGACTCCTTATCAGATATAAAAGCAAAATATATGGTTAGTTATAGCCCAAGTTAACTGTTTTGTCTGCTTTTTAAGCATGCATAGGGGTATGCAAACCTAAAATGCTTTATGGTTTCATAAAACTGGGCATGCAGTGATTCCAGGAAGGGCTCCTAAAATTGAAATTAATTAGAAACTTGATACAACAGTCACATCTCCAGCTCGCTAGATTATCCCAAATTTTCCAGAAAAGCCTGCCTTCTGAAAAAAATTGCATTAATATAGGCATCACTTTAGTGTGACTAAAAGTCATAATTTGTGTCACATTTTTTCCTCACAATTTAACTGTAAGTGCATTTGAAAAGTACTGAAAATGAAGCATGAATCTTAATTTGGCTGCAGAATACTGCCTTTATTGCTCTGCTATTCTGTTAGTTGAAATAGAGTGTTAATTTCCACCAAGTCAGACGTAAGGCAGTAAAAGCTGATGTGTTGTAAGAAGAGGTTCAAGGGGTGAGTGTGAAAATCCTCCTGGCTATAGCAAAGTCCTTCCTGCAGGTCACTGCACACAGCAGCCTCATAAACTGTGGGGTAACAAGCATGGACAGCTTGGACAAATTGTACTGATCCCCACACCCCTGATATGACTAAAAGGTTGTGTCAGCTTACGAGCAAATGTTTGATTTCTTGGGAGGGACCCAACCTTTTTCCTCTCTGTGGTTGCATGGCAAAGGGAGCTCAGTGGTGAATGGCTGAGATGCCCTCTCAGTCCTATGCAGGACAGAGTCCTTTTCACAGCTGCATTATTAAAAAAATGCCCCACAATACATAGAATAAGAAGTTTCATGGATCTGGGAATTATTCTTTGAAGTAATTAACAGCTCGCTGAACTGAGGATTGTGTTGTCAGTAGTGTCTGTTCTTTGTGGAAAAATAATAAAATTGGTAATAGTTGCCATGCGTTTTTATTTGATAGAATGATGAGGCTTTGTTTTTTTTGTTAGCAGAATCAGGAAATTAACAATCTTGTTAATGTGTCCTCCTCTAAGTTGTTGGTTGTCATCGTAATGCTGCTCTGCCGAGGACAAAGGAATAGAAAATAACTTAGGATAATGTAGTCTATAAATTACTTTCACCTGAAGAGTTACTGTGTTCCTGTGCTGAACAGATCCTAGGAAAAGGAATGTTAATTAACTGAATGGTAGACATTTGTTTCAAAGAAAAAAAGTCAGGAGTAGAAAAAAATGTTATTAAGAAAGAGCAGAGATATAATCTTCTTTTAATTATTCAACAGTGTTTTGTGGGGATTCATCACTGCTGGCACTAAGTGGAGACAAAATATTTAGTCTAACACTTTGTAAAAAAAGATCTCTAAATGCTCAAGACGGATCTTGGATCCTATCTCTTTGATTCATGCAGATCTTTACTAAGTTTTATTTTGCAGAATCCCACGAAATCACAGAATCAGTTAGGCTGGAAAAGAGCCCTGAGTCCAACCTGTCAAGCAGAGCAGGGCACTGAGTGCCACATCCAGTCATTCCTTAAAACCCCCCCAGGGACAGTGACCCCACCACCCCCTGGGCAGTCCCTTCCAAGGTCCAGGCACCCTTTCTGTGAAGAAATTCCCCTTCATGTCCAACTTCAACCTCTCCTGGGGCAGTTTGGACTAACCTGTGAAAGCAGAGTGAGCAGCTTTTTTTTTTTTTTTTCTTTAACCTAGTTTATTATTTTTTTAACCTTTTTTTTTTTTTAATATTGAATGAATCTGGTTCCATTTGTAGCACAAAACTGCTGAGTTTGGGGAACCAAATCTCCTTGTCTAACTGTTATGGCTACACGTAGAGAAGCACATTGTCTTGGATGGGGCACACTGACTCTGACAAGCTCTTTTACTTCCATTCAGTTTTACTGATTTTTTAATGTTGACTGTTCTGTGGGAGATGTGGAGACATGTCATGCCTTGGGGCAATCTCTGCAAGACTGAGGATTGCTAGAATGTGGGGAAATGGTCAAAGCCATGAAATAAATCTATGGCTCATCCAGCTTGCCAGAGGACTTTGATAAACTGCAGCTCAAATGTTGGGTATCCTTTTAGAAAGGGTAATTTTAAAAAGGTTGCAGCTGTGCTTTTTCTTCCTGGTGTAAGGCAGCAGTGGAGATGGTCACCGGGAGTTTACAGTAGAGCTGTGTTAGATAGAGCTGACCAATGTTTTATTTTAATATTCTGTTACATTCATATTAGCCTGCCTACACTTTACAGCAACTGACCAGTAGGCAAATATTAAAAAATTAATATATAAAAACTTTTAATGTGTCTCTGCATTAAAATACCCATGCCAAAAAAACCCAACTAAACAAACAAAAAAGCAAAAGAAAGCTCTTTTTCTTTCTGTCTTGATGATGACAGTCATGATGAATAGGCAGACTTTGCAGAAGGTTAACCAAAGGATACAGGCAACTGGCATAAAGCTTTTATTGACTGTGATATTTATTGGGATGTGACAGTAAACACAAGTGAATAAATACTGTGGTGAAGCTGTTACAGCCCAGGCAGTCTGAAGCTTATTAGAATTGGTATTTTATAAAAAGCTAGTATAGAAAAAGACTGTACCATATTTCACTCCTGCAATGGGACTTTGTCCTAATTTTGGCTTTCATCCAGTGATCAGGTTATAGCACCATGGACTGGCTGCCAGTCTCCACTGGGGCCATGTTTATCATTCCTTTTCCTTCTCTCTGAAGGGGCAATACTCACAGGGAATGCCTGGAGCTGTGGAACCAAACACCTGCATGACTAGTGGGGTGCAATCTCCTGGGGAGAGCAGGGGATGAGGTCAGGAGGATGATGCTGCTGCAGGGATGCAGTTGTTCAGCTCTGTCTGCATTTCTTCATTTTAGTGGACCTGGGATTCCTTCAGGTGCAATTCAGAGTTTAGCACCTCGTGAGGGTTTAAAGTTGCACACTCCAAACTGTGGGTGCTGCTGTGGGGTGGTCAGTGTGAGGTGCTGACCTGTGGCCTGGTGTTCCTTGCTGATGCTGAATCGTTCCATTAAGCCATCATCTGTGGCAAGAAGGAAGAGGGAATAATCCAAGATGTTTAGGTTGCAGGTCAAATGCAATAGACCTTCTTCTTTTCTTTTTGTCATCAAGACTGGGCTCTGTTCTTCTCTTTGTAGCTCATCAGTGCTTTACCTCAAAGAGTCTGAAATAAAGAGAGCATGAAGGACATGAGGTGAGGTCAGAGGCACAATAGTCTGCAATCCTTTCTTACCCATGTGGCTCGTCCTTCTGATGTGTGAGCCTCGTGAGAACTTGTCTTGGTATTGCCTGGACATCATTTTGAGGCCTTTTTTTGTATTTTTTTCCTCCTCTTCATTTTCTAAGTCAGAGAAAATGGCCTTTGGTTGAAGCTGAGCACCACTGGTGGTGTAAACCAGGGATCTGACCCACCTTTTATTAGTGTAGGCATTTGGAATTGCAAACTGCAGCACAACTGCTGGGTGTCCCTGCTCTTCCATAGCACTTCCAGCAGCAGCTCCTATTGACTGGTGGAGGTTTAATCAGTGTAGTCTGGCAGTCTACTTTTGTTGCTGGAGGGACAAAACCAGAAGGCACTTGCTGTGTGGTCAGCACATCATCACAATCCCAGGCAGTCTCATGTTCCCCTCAGCTGGATGCTTTACAAGCCTCACTGGGCTGAAGACTGGGAAGATTAGTTTTCTCCAAACTAGCTTATGGTTTAGGTAATTGGTTTTCTGAGGGCTTAGAAAAGAAAAATTGTAAATCTGACACGAGGTCAGTGTTAGTTGTTTGCTTATCTGCTCTAGGCTGCTTTTGAGAGGCATCAAATGCATTTATCTCTGAAACGTTTGGAAATAAAACCGTGTAGCATTTCATGGTTGTAGCTGGAATTAGCAAATATAAAGGCCTTGTTTAAGCCCTCAGTATCTTCACATAAGGACAGGTTTACACCTTCATCTTTTGGGCTGTTTGAACCACCAGTGTAGTCTTTCAGGTCTGACTCCCCCAGAGGTCAGGTCTCTGTGAAGCAGAATAAAATACCTTCTCTGGATGCCACTGGAGATCTTATGAACTGTTCCAAAGATCCTTCCCAAGGAAAACTGTGCCAGGTCATGTCTGAGGGGGACTGGTGCAGCAGAGGGAGGAGTTATTAGTCTGGTATGAACAGGAGCATTAATAACACACAGAATAAGCTTTGTTTTCTTGGACCAGACCCTGAAGATGATCAAATCTCCAGAAGCTGGAAATTGAATCCCGTCTCTTTCTTTTCTTCTCCTAGCAAATTGCAGACCCACTTTTTCATGACTGCTGAAGCTGTAGCTTCTCTTAGTGCATGCATCTGTGCCAAGGTAGGCAGGAAGATGAATGTGGGAGCTGATCTTCCCATTCCTGCTCTCCTACTTGTGCCTGTAACCTTTCAATCTATGCAGCTCAATTGCAGCACAAAATGATAGCTTCTCTTGTAGCAGCTTATTTTAAATTCAGGCATGTTCTAAAACTCGAGAGATCAAAGTATTTTCAGTAGCACAAGAGGAAATCATCCATAATAGAGTCCTTAGAGCTAAATTCTTGTCTGTAAGCTGATTTCATTGTGCAGGAATGGTTGGTCCCTTGCTTATTGTGACTAGAGGGTTGTGTGACAATTCTGCTTTTAAGGACAAGTCTTGGGCTGGAAGTGATTGGCAGATTCCAGGCTGGTGTGGGCTTTCAGCTGTGACCTACAACACAGAGTTAATTTCCAGTTGCTGTTTGACTGCCTCTTATCCAGGTGCTGCCAATAGGAACAGCCAGGGCTTTACACAAACTGAAAAAGGTGTGGTGGAGAAGAGCACTGGGATTGCTTCACTGGGCATTACTGCTGTAATGAGGCTCTGCTGCCACTAAGGTTTAGAGAGTAGAGGCAACTCTCTCAGTTCTTTGAAATGTTTTGTATGTGTACATGTTGCTCCTGCTTTCTGGCCCTCATGCTCTCACCCACTTGTTCATTTTCTTACTTATTTTACAGATTCCAGGCAGAGTTTGATTTAAAAGCATCTATTAACTAAATCAAAATGGAGTAATGAAAAATGAGAGTGACTATGCCTGTGTTAAAGCCAGATGATACAAGGGCACCTTCATCCCAGCTTCCTTGGGTTGTGGCTGCCAGACCTTCACCATTTGCTTGTTCACACTTTGTTAGGAGCACATCATGTTCAGGAATATATGCAGGTCTTTTTTCCCTCCCTGAAGGCTCAAATGTCAGTTCCCACCTTCCATTTGCACACACAAAGAAAACCTCCCCAAAATCCAGGTGAAGTTTTCTGCCACCTGCACTCTCACCTCCTCCAGTGCTGTCCTGTTGCAAGCAGTCATCTTTGTTGATCATTAGGCTCCTGTTTTTTTGCTTTTGACAAAAGATAAATGAACTCTGGCCAGGGCCAAGCTGTGCAGTGTTTTGGGGCTGAGACAGTGAATTTTGTGTCTCTGTTTTGCTTATTTCAATCCTGCTTGGCAGTTATGAGCTGATGGCTCTAGGCAATGAGACAGATAGTCTGAGTTTCTGGGAACTCTTGGTCACAAATTCCTATCCATAATTAATTCATCCACTGTCTGTATCAGCAGCCAGGAATGTAATGTGCTTGAAACAGATACTGACTGTCAGGGCAGATCTCACAAACATTAGATGCAAATATGGGGTTTAATTATTGCAAGGATGGGACTGCTCAGCTTTTGACATGAGCTGCACTGAGGGGGGGGGGGTCTGAACAAGATTTTGGCTTACTTTAAACTAATTTTGGTCACTCTTTAGACTCAGTATTCTTCATTAGGGTTACAAGTACCTTGTATGCCAGGAGGATGTTACATAGACAAGCATGTCAAGAGCATTAAGATGTGTTTTATAGAATGATGGGATATTAGGAATTTATTCTGCTTCCACAGCTGTAGTAAGAGATAAAATAGGAGGTAGAAAGGAAGCAGAGTTGTTGGAAGATGTCAGCTTCCTCATAAAAACACTGGGGATTCATTTGATGGAAAATTGAACATATTTAAGGACAAATATGACTAGAACAATGCCCAGATGGCGTATGAGATGTAATTAACCTTTGGCAATGCAGCACTCTCAAAACAATGACACAAAGATTGACTCCGATTCACTAGTTTATTAAGGTGTTCATACACCAAGTGATCAGTTTTCCAACTTCAGTATCAATGTTATTATCAAATACTTATGCAAGTATTTCAATACTTTTTAGTTAAAGACCCAGAAACAACCACTTAATATCACACCAGTCAATGGCAAGAAGGGTAGAAGTGATGGAAATAGCCTAACATAAAGCAAAAAAAAATGATTGAATCTTAGTTATCCAATTTACAGGGTGAAAAATGATCTTTCTGGCAATAGGCAAAAGCTAGGAGACATGGTACTTGATGAGGAAATTTGTTTCAGTACTTCTCTCTAACAAAGTGTAATTCCTTTCTGACCTGACAGGCTGCTAAACCTTGGGATGCTATTAAACTGATAATGAAGTGCCTTGCTAAAAATAGTCTCTCTGTTTTTTTTTTTTTTTTTCCTGGTTGCCAGAACCAGCAGAATCATCTGTACACTCAATTTACTACTGAGTTTGAGACATTCTCTGCATGGATGGGAGCCTCCAGGGATGAGAAGTGTCATCTTTTCTCTGTCATGCAGAGCAGAGTTCTGTGCTCATCATGTGCTAAATAGGCAGACAGAATTGGGAACTAGTCATTTGATCCTGTGTGTTTGCTTACCAGGCTTGGATTATCATGAGGTGTGCTTTAAAAGCTCAAGTCTGAGCATTAACTGAACCAAGAAAGTTGGTCTTTGTAGAAAATATGGTGTTCTAGTTTATTCTATTAAGCAGTGAAATGCCTTTGAAGCCAGATCCTTGAACTTTACATTTCATGGGCGGTGTAATTATAAACTGCTCTTGATTAAGAGATGGAGCAGGAGTACATAGCTGGGGCTATTTTTTAGGATTTCCATTAAGAAAAGGTTTCCATTCTTAGGTTTCACTGGTAATTATTTCTAACTGAACTCTCCTCAATTGCTGTCGCAACCACTGCACCATAAGTGTCAAAACACAAGGTGGTGACTGAATAGATTCTAGAAGTTTCCACAGTGTTTCTGTGAGGTAAGGCTGTCTGACTCTAAACCCTGGTGCTTAGAGTAGTGGAGAGGACAGACACCCACAAAATTCTGCATTGTGGAAAATGAAAGTTAATTAGCAGTTTGTGAAAAACCTACATCCTAAATTTCCATCAGGGTGGGTTTTTTACCTGCCTCACCAGCAGGCAATGGCAGGAGGACAAGTCTTGTCCTGCTTGGGAGCTACAGAGGACAATATGTAATTGCTTTTTTACTAAGAAAGAGTATTTTTTTTGGAGGATGAAGTAGGCTGGCAAAGAAGACATTGCTGAAAGCAAATAATTATTTTGTCTTACTTTTTACTTCCAGCTGTTCTCTACATCTCCAGAAACCCCAGAATTTTGCAGCCCCCGAGGTAAAACTTGGAGCTCTTTTGTTATTTTGCCCTTTGGCAACATCTAAATTCTGCAACAGAGCCAAGTTTTTCTACTCAGCCAAGTTTTAGCCTTTCCATGCTTCTGGATGCTTTTTGTGCCGTCAGTGATGTCTAATGACATGCAAAGGGGTACAAATATGTGGAAACCTTTTGATGAGACATAAGTGAATCTGTAACAAGGTTCTGCTTTAAAACCGTGGTTGGAGTTATCATATTCTCAGACCTGATGGGACTTGGCTGTGGTGTTTGGGGCAACCCTGGGGATCAGCCTGGAGAAGGGAAGGTTTCAGGGTGATCTAATTGTGGCCTTTCAGTGCCTCAAAGGAGCCTGCAAGAAAGATGGAGAGAGACTGTTTACAAGGGCCTGGAGTGACAGGACAAGGGGGAATGGCTGCAGACTGAAAGAGAGTAGGTTTAGATCAGATACGAGGAAGAAATTCTTCCCTGTGAGGGTGGGGAGGCCCTGGCACAGGGTGCCCAGAGCAGCTGTGGCTGCCCCATCCCTGGAAGTGTCCAAGGCCAGGTTGGACAGGGCTTGGAGCAACCTGGGAGAATGGAAGGTGTCCCTGGCCATGGCAGGGGGGTTGGAAGGAGAAGAGCTTTAAAGTCCTTTCCAACCTTTCCAACCCATGAGTTTAAGGTTCTAAGATTCTTATGGAATTTGGCCAAAGTCTCTCCATCACAGGGCATGACATCCAGACATGCAGAATAGATTTAAACCTGAGCATATTGACAACAAAGTAATGACTGACTTCTCTCTAACACTGCTCACTGTCCGTACATATATTAGGCTTGACAGACATGCTTCATCTTTGAGAAGGGCAAAGTTACCTTTCAAATGATAAATGAACTTCAAAGGAATTCCTGTTTGGTTGTGAAACTGAATATTTGCTGTGTGTTGATACATATGGGTATGTGCTGATATTTTAAATGTATCTGGCCAAAGTAGCATAAGTAAATTATGTAATGATTGTAATTAATAACTCTTATAGTCCTGTACCAAGCTTCTCTTGGCTATTGAAAAAAATCTGCATGTCAGGGTTGATTTCAGTGCAGAAGTCACAATAACACAGAGTAAAATCTCAGCTGAGATCAGCATCCACTCTAAATTTCCACTGCCTTTATTTCTCATAGTACTAAGGCCAATGCCTAGTTCAGTCCTAACTCTTGTTATTTTTATTGTTGGTATTTCTCTTGGATTGGGATAAGGAGAATACATTGTCCAGTAAAATTTTACCTATGCCACTTTGATTTAGTTCTGTCTCATAGTTTTGATTCACTAGTGCAGCATTTCAGTAATTTGAAGACTACTGAAAAGAAATGGAATTTTATATGCTTTATTTTGCAGCAATTATTTTTCATTTCGAGGTCTGCACGTCAGATCTGATTTGTTTGGCCAATGCCAACTTCATCTGACAATGGCTAAAAGCATTCTTGGTGTGATTGTTCCTGGAAAAGAAAGGGGACTGTTCAGTCCCTGTGGTGTATAGTTTTACATAACATGTCGCATATCCATGTAAAACTAGTTAGTGTAGGGAATTATCACTGGTTTGAATTAACTCGCAATATTCCCATGTGTTTGTCTTGTCTGGACTAGCATACAAGTCTTGGAATTTGGTGAAAGACTCTCTCCTCCCCAAATTCAAGTTCAGAGGGAAATCTTTATGTAAATATTATAGAAACCGATGAAGTCTACACTTTTCTCCTGCTGAGAGAAATAGATTGATATGAGAACGGAAAGGGTTTATCTTCCCATGTCAAGGAAAATGCAGCAAAAGTATTTTTAGCTGCTTTTGTCTGAAGGGTAAAAAGAGAAATGGGAGAGGAATAGAATTGCATTTTGAGGCGTTTTGCTTTTTAAAGTGTTCTCTTTTTCAAACAATATATTTGGAAGACTAATTTGCTCATCATTAAACATCAAAAACTCAGCTACTGCCAACTGAAACACAGCAAGATAAAACAATGCAAAGTAAATTCTCTCTAGGGAAAGAAAGAGGCTTGTTAGATGGCACCTTCAGAAACACCTGAGGTGATCCCACAGTGTTAGAACAAATGAAAGCACATATTTCACATGTAAATATGCTAGTTTGGGACATGCTTTGCAAAGCACCCTGTACAAGCTAAGTTTCATGTGTTTGCAAACTACCATCAGCTGATTCATTGCTGAATAAAACATTAGAAGACTTGAATCCGCCCCATGGGGTTTCAGTCTTAGTGTAGAACTGACAAGCACAGTACCAAGGGAAGAAGAGGTCTTCTGATTGTACCTGGTGCATGTAGAGCACCAGACACCATTTCTGGTAATGCAGAGAGCCCTCCTGCAAGGCTTCACAGGGTGAGATGTTTGGGATGCATCACGTGGAGAGGAGAGAAGCCCTCTGCACAGGAAATAAATGTTAATATTAAACTTGTATGCAGATGAGCACTAAGAAAAAATAAATTAATATGAAGGGATACTAATGAATTCAGGTTTAATGACAATGCATCAAAACAGAGGTATGCAAGGTATGATAATAATCTCTGTTTCACAGCTGAAATCTTAAAAACAAGTTATGTTCATTGAGCTTCCAATGAAGGTTTTATCAAATGCAAGACTGATATAGCCAATATTGCTAAACTCTTGAATTCAAATATAAAGTTATTAAAAAGAGAAATGCTTTCAATTTTCTACTTAGTTTGAAAGTGGGTATAGTATCTTTTCTAACTTTCACACACTGAACTGTTTTTCCATCGATAGTGAGAAGCATAAATGCAATAATTGTAATAGCATCATATTTGTGTGCAGTATTGACTGCAGGATCTGAAAGAATCAAATGTACTAAAAGTGGACAGATAATTGACTTAGCAATGATGAACAGAATTAGCATTTTCGTTAGCTTGTCTGTAGAAATACCATGACCACATTTCTCCAAGTGTCCCCCATTAATAATTGAAAACTTTTGCTGGCTCTTTTTGCCCTGAAGGTTTCAGACTCTTGCCTCCACCTCCAGTCAGCACTCCTTGTGCTCTCTGCTGCTCAAACTCTTGTGCAGACCCATTGCTTGGTCACAGTCCCACTCAAAATCTGTGTGGACTTGGCCACTGTGAGCCTGTGTGAAATCACAGGTTAAAAACTGATCCCGTTTGTCAAAGAATTAATTTACGCAAGATTTACATGAACAAGACTTCATGACTAAACCCCAGGCATGAAATTAAGCCTCAGGCATTAAGAATTTACACTATTTGGAGTTTAAGTAAGTCATTTTTACCTTGGCCTTACCTGGTCAGGAAGAATCAGTTGAATTCAGCTGGTGTGAGTGAAAAATGAAGCAGAGTTAGGGATTTATTGCATGGGGCAGGGCAATAATTTCTGTGATGCTGGCAGACTCCTTTCAGCCTTGCAGTGGAAATGGGGAGAGCTATTTTGGAACGGGAGAACGTGGCCTTGGGAGTACATAAATATTTAACTTTGAGCATTTTCCCCTGAGCTTCTTCTACAACCATGGAACAGTAGCTTTGAGTCCAACCTAAATGTGGGTCATAGGAGCATTTCCATCAAATGCAGAGCATTTGGATCAGGTCTGACTTAACTCATTCTCCCAGGACCTTGTATTTAAGAAAGACTTTAAGTCTTTGTATTTCACAGCAACATTGGTCCTCACGCTGTCTCTATTTTCACCATCTGCTGAAAAAATAGTTGACTGTAAAACACCAAGGTGTAATAGGTGTAATTTGTGTTCCATTTCTTTGCTGTCCCAAAGTGTGCAGGTGTGGTGTGAGTCTCAGGGGGTGCTGAGTAAAATGAGCACTCTTGGATTTTGCTTTTTCTGTCAAAACAAGCACCAGGAACAGGGCTCCCAGATGGAGCAGAGGTCAGAGTCCAGAGGCACTGACTGACACAGTTAAAACTGCTGCTGCTGGAAATTGCAAAAGACAGGTTTTCTGATGAAATCTTAGGACCTTGCAGAGAATGGGACTTCTGGAAGTTTTACAGTTCCCATGCTGAAGGAAGTGCCTTGTCAGTAACACACATTGTGCAAAAAAATGCTGTTGCTCTTCAGAACAAAGTACTTGGTGATTTTTAGAGATGAGTCCTGGATTTAAGGGACTGACATGGGTTTTTTTTGTCCTTTGACACTTGTTGAGAACAAATTAAATCTTCTTCTTAACGGTTTTAGGCCGAGAAGTGCTTCTCTCATCTGAACAAAGTGACTTTATGTAGAAGGTAAAAGAGAATCTGGATTTCTATAGTGCAAAAAAAAAAAAAAAAAAGAAAAGAAAAAATCCCAAACCCAAGCTTTCAGGCCTCTTAATTTGTAAGCTTTGAACATACAAGTAGACAACAAATCTTTCACTGCATTTTGGTGCTTAGGTGTGAACACACTTGTGGTTTAAGCCATGTCCTAGGATGACACAGGAGATAAATAAATTAGTAGGAAACAGTGATTCATGGCAAAGCTCACCCCACATCCCCCTGGGGGAAGTCACCCTTCAGATTCGTTCTGGGTCAGACCTTGTGTGGGAAGCCAGACATCCCAGTTCATACCCACTACTCAAAAGAAAGGGAGAAATGCAGGAAGCCAGCACAGCACATTGATGGCAGGAATCATCACTTTACAGCCTTAGACTTGGTCTTTCAGTAAGGCAGCTCTGGGTTTCTGCTGGCAGGGTAACTCCTGTCCTTCTGGAGGGTTGGTGCAGGGTCAGCCCAGCTCTCCAGATACAGCCACTGCCAGGCTGGCAGGAGGGAAGGGAGTTGCCTGGGGGAAGTTTTGTCTGATTGTCCTCCAAAAGTGGTCATTAAATGGGGCCAGAATAATCAGGAAGTTTGTGGGCAGGAGGGGGGATATAAGGTAGTGGGGTTCTGAAGTGGATGTGGCAATGAAAAAAGGGAAATTGGAAAGATTTTAGGGTGGGTGCCTTCCTCCATTTGCAGGGATTCAGAATGAGTGTAGTCACCCAGATTCCAACTCCTGTGAGGAAAGATGTTTCTGCTAGAAAAAAACGGATACAGGAAAAGAAAAAATGCATATATCCTTATACTTCAAAAAAAATTTTTTTTCTATTTCCAGATTCATTGTAAATGGTATTTGTGTCTTCTATTTTCTTTCTTATTAGTGCAAAAGTAAAATGGCACCACCACAAGTACTTACGATATTTATTTTCATGTGACATCTTTCATTTCAACAACCAACAACAGAATAGGAATCTAAGCAAGTGACCTAAGTTAGTGGCTGTGCAGACATATAAAGCAATTTATTGAAGTCCACAGTGCCAAAAAGGGAGTCTATTGCTCTCGTGAAAAGTGGTTCAAGGTTCAGTACATAAGAAAATAACAATGATTTATGGGTATGCAGTGAAGTTTTAAATGTCTGGGCAGACTCTTAAGGGCTATTTATGCTGGCCTGCTTTGTGCTACTGCTTCAGACTAGCACTCAGTTCTTTGATGTGCTTGTTTATAAAATTGCACTTTTTATGCATCCTACTGAGTGGTAGTTTTTAAAAGGCCCTGGAGCTCTCTGCCATCAGACCAGATGAACAGAAAATGCTATTTACAGCATGAAAAATTAGTAAAATGTGGGCTGAAACAGAGTAAAATTGCCCAATATCAGTGGGGTTGGGTATTGTGATACTTTCGGGATGTTGAAATGCCTTAATGTGAAACCTGTCCTCCTCAGCAGGCAAACAGTTACCACATCTTCCTCTTGCACCATTCAGTGGTCTCTCACAGCTCCTTGGGTGGTTGTGGTTGTGTAATTGCTGCAGACTGAATGCTGTTGGCCAGGTTCAGTGGATCCTTAACAAAAACTTTCTCCAGCCTCCTTCTCCTGTCATCGTGTCCCAGAACTGCTGTGTCCTGGTGCTGCCTCTCTCACTGATAGCTTTACACCTTCACAATGAACAGCTCAGGCAGCACCCTAATGTCTCCTTGTTTTAAGCCACATGTGACTAGCAAATATAGTAATTCATCTTTTCAAGTCAGAGAAATTAATTTTTTACTTTGGAGGACTTGAGGGTCTTATGGTACTGCAGCATCCAGGGCTTCAAATGGAGCTGCCAGTTGCTCCACTTGTTTTTTAACTCAGTAGCCCCACTGTGTTTGAAACCATGAAGGGATCCATGAAGCTCTTTGTGGTGGATTGTGGAAGGAAGAGTCAAGGAATGTTTCAAACCGTTCCAGCTGTGTCTGGGAAATGATGTACAGAAAAATTGGTGTTTGTCTACTAAAATAGGATTTTCAGGTGCCCCAGGGGTTCCTACTTTTTCAGAAAGGTTCTGCCCATCCCACCTTCACAGTACCCTGCATCATTTCTTAACAGGTAAAAAGTTAGGAAGTTTCACAGTACTCTGGATTTGATAGTTGTTGCCCTGACTTTTGCAGTTCTGGATGTTATCATTCTTTTGTAACTGATTCTTAGACATTCTCTGTAAACATAGCCATATTATTGTAACAATATCTTTTTTATTTACATTCCTTTCTCCTGGGCACAGAAGTTTGATGGACATTCCCTTTGACCAGTGTGATTGAGGGAAGCTCTTTGTCTCCTCCAATCCACAGTGATTTATAAGGCACATATATAATAAAGAGGGGCAAGGCCCGAAGCACTTGTTCCTTGATGTCAACAGGTGTCTGTCTCCTTCTTTCATGTCATTACTGCAACAGACAGTTTTGGTTCTTCTGCATTTTTCAGTGGGAAGGGGAAACAGAGATTACACAGCAAGCCATCCAGTCATTGCAGTGGCTGTTTTGGTCTCTGGACCATCTCAAAGGGTGGCATAAAATTATTGTCTAAGCCTCAGTGATAGAAAGAGGAGTTCCTATTCTCCATTTGAGAAACAACAAGATCTTGTAGCACTTGAGCCTGTGAAGAACATAACCTCTGATAACTACAGTGCAGACAGCTTTTGAAAACATGAATTTATTACTTAGAATGCAACAATTTGCATTCTGAGTCACCAGCTAAGATTGATAGTAGAAATGAAGGTGGGAGATATTTCTCTGTGACTTGCACCCTTATTCCAGATTGCAGTAACACACCAAGTTCTACCTGTGCTCCAAATCTGCTGACCTGTCTGAAGTCAAAAACTGCCCACAGGCCACTGGGGTCCAGAATTCTGAAGTGAACTGTGCAAAAAAGATTTTTGTTTGTACCTGCAGAGTCTGTTGGGCAGACTGAGGCAGCCGTGGGTCTGTGTAGAGGATGTGGCTCTACCAAGTCACACAGTGTCTGCTTGTGACTGGGTTTCACTCCTGGCCTCCAGAACAATTACTTTTCCATTTCTGCTTGATAATGGGTTGCAATTTTAGTCTTGAGCATTGCTCTGTGGATAGAGTGGAAAGAAAATTATTCTTCTGGTATGTCGAAGTGCATAAATAGGGAACAGAAATACATACCTGAAAGCTGGAGGGATTATTTTTTTTTGTGGGTATTTGTGTGTGTGTGTGTGTGTTCAAGGATTTTTTTTGTTGTTGTTGTGGAGTTTTCTAATTATTACTTGTATTACTATTATTTTGGCTCCTTTTTCAATAATGCGGTATTTCTTGGGAAAATGTATCCAGGTGGGATGGTAGTGGTTTTTCATGCATATTTTTAAGTCTAGAAGCTCATTGAGACAGGGCTGAATTTCTTGAAACTGGTGGGGTGATTTGGGAAAAAGGAATAAGAAAGGTGAATGCGTTTCCAAGCTTAGAGCCATTATTGAGAGATGGAATAGGTGCTATTCTTACCAGAGATGCTAAAAAAAAGGAAAAGGGAGCAATCCACATGTGACCTCTCCAGGAGTATTTGTTCAACACTGGCAGCCCAAATCTTGAAGTTTAAGATCATCTTCTCTCGTGCAACTCTCAGCCACTCACAGCTTCAGCAGAAAAGCACCACTGCTTTAAAAAATTGTCTGCTGTGGTAATTTAACTCATCACCCCAATGATACTTTATGGGTCTGAGAAATGAGGTCAATTCTTGCACAATCAGAAAGAGTGCAGCAGCTGCATTCCAGTTGTGCAGATGGCTTGCCCTTTAAATTCCACTTCAGAGCAGTAATGCTGGTTTTTACCATCTCACTGGAGTCCAATGCGGTAGGAGTAGCAGTGCCTTGCTCACCAGCAAGGTTTGAGCCTTGTGGGTTTAGTTTTTACAGAAGTTATAAATCCCTGAAATAGAAATATAAGCAGAAGTAAGAAGATATGATATAAATACCTTGCAGCATATAAAGAAATGTGTGTTGAGATCAGTAGGGACATATTGTTAGCAATAATCAGAAGCTGGCTACGCCCAGAAGTAGCTTGTTTCTGAAACTAAGATTGCAAGTGTCTGGTGATGTTTATTTGTGGGGCTGGGCTAAGCCACTTTTCTAAAATGTCAGATTTCATTCATACAGTGGCAAGATGAAAAACCCTTCCAGATACCTCTTAATAACTACTGGAGCCCGAGAAAGCAGAGTGGACTTAGGAAATATTTAACAAGTAAGAGGGGCAGAGGGCAGAGAGAGGCAAGAAAATCAGATGATGTTGACTTACATTTTAACACTGGAGGCAGCAGCCAGCAGACCAGGATAGAAGAAATGAGTGCAAGTTATCTCTGACATTTGCTAGAATAGCATCCTACAAATTATTATGGGGCAAAGAATGTCTTTTTGCACTTGATTCTTCTGCTTATCTCCAACGTGTCTTCAGATAATTTGCTTGAGTTTCTTGGTTGGTTTGTGGTTTTTTTTTACCCCACACTTATTGCATGAAGGAAATACCTGCAATACCTTTGCTTTTACTCTGATACCCATAAACCCATAGATAGATAGATAGACAGATATACAGAAATAAAAAACTAGGACTAGTAACAACACAGAAAAAAAGGTGCTAAGTACCAGGTTTCTCCAAACATTCATTCATCATGCCAAATTCAGCTGCTTTTCTCAGGACTTTCTGGCACCTGAAATGAATATTGATAGTCTGTCTTCCTCCATTTAATACTGCATGTCTTCAAAATACTATCTAAACACATCTTCCTGCCTTTGTTCTTTATTTGCTCTTTTATCGAGGTATTTTTGACAGATTTCCACCTGTTTCAGGTGAAAAACTTTTTGACAGAGCATAGTACATACACATGGGTCAATACTGACTTTGGGGTTTTGTGGTTGTTAAGATTTGCAATTCCTTAATTCAGTTTTGACTTCAGATTTGTTTAGGATCTCTGTGCTTCTCAGGGCAACTAATCTTCATTATTTATCATGGGATTCAGTATCAAAGCACATGTTATTTAATTCCATAATTGTATTACTTTTCAGGTACATGCATTGATTTTATGTGAAAATGGTTCTTCTGAAACTGAAAAATTATGTTGTAACTTCCTTTTAAAAAAAGACTGAAGTAGAAAGGGATTATGTGTATCTGCTCTGCTGAAGTGGGATATCAGTGCAGTACTGTGGGCAGAAATTTGAATTAACATTGCTGAGATACATCTAGATTATTTCCCGTGTGCTTTAAAGCTTTGCATTTTGTTGCATCTTCTTATGCTGAAGCAAATGCTCTAAGCTCATCAAGTGAGGAATGGATGTGCTTGTAAAGGCTTGGATGGTCACTTTATATGGAATGATAAACCCACTGTTGTACTTAATGAGGTCAGTGAAGCAATCAGAAAAGAAATATATAATTCTCTACCATGGCTCTGTAAGCATGATACTTCTTAGGCTTTTTAAGTTTAATGAAGCAGCTAGTCAGCTGCTGAATATTCTTGTTAAACTGTCTCAGCATGGATTTTAAAACTAAAATGTTGCTGAATACCGTGGTCTCCTTGGAGAGTCCGTGGCTTTTATTCTCTTGAAATTCTGCATCTTTTATATGTTAACGGTTTTGACATCAGCCATTTGCTTTATTTTCGTTGTAAATGAGGCCCAGAGTCCGATTTCCTTCCCCATTTTCTGAACACTATATCCCCTGCAAGCTGTCTCATCGGTCTCCAGTTCCCTCCCTGGGGTACGCACGGCCTGAAAATAGCTGGAATGACCCTGTGAAACAAATGCTTTGCCAAAGCATTTTCCTGTTTTAGATGCCTTTCTAAGAATGTAAGTCCCTGTGTGAAAACTTGTGTGGTGCCAGTGGCCCAGCATCCACATCAGTCCCCTCCTGCTAGAGAGCCTTACCGCCCACGCCATCCCTTCAGGGGGCTTCCCAAGCTTGGCGCTGCTGTTACTCACATCCAGCAAAGTCAAACTGCAAAGTTTCCTTTAAATCCTGGAGAAACACCCCTGTTTAAAGGACTTTATTGATGTTTAGCGTTTAAAGATTCCTCTCAGCTGCAGTGCTGACGTTACACAGCTGTGGCGTGCAACACAAAACAATTTTTATGTGGTGAAACGTCTGATTTTAACGTGGGAATATCATAGTTGCAACCTGCAAAGTTTACGTGTACCCAAGTGTCTCAAGGCATGCTAGGAAGCCTTGTCCCCCTTTTGCAGAGGGGCTGATCCACCGTGGGTGTGTGATGGCAGTGCTAAAGGGGAAGAGGGCAGGCACTCATCCTGGTGGGAACACTCAGCCTCCCCTCCATGGCAAGCACAGCCAGACAGGAGCATCCTGCCAAGGTATCAGGAATTTACACTCCCAGGCTCTTTGTTACCAGCATAACCTTTCCTTACCAATTATCATGGTTGAAAGCACCATGCCAAACACACTTCCAGTGATGCAAGAAAAAGCAAAGCAGAGAAGAAAGATATGGGCAGGCTGTGATTTGTGCCTCACCTGGTGGCATAAATTACTGCTACGTGCAGGCTGTGATTAAGCAGGTTTTTGTGACTAACACCCTGCACAGGATTAATTGCCAGGTCTGTGCTTTGCTGTGGGTTGGTGACAGAAGACACTAAGCAGCAGTGAAATGTTTTCAAAGGGGATTTGAATCCATGTTCTCCTCCAATACATAACTTTCTCCGTTGGCGGACGGTGGCAGCCTTTAAATTTAAAAGTGCGCAAGGCAAAGATTGTATACTCCTTTGAAACATTTGGAGGGGGAGTGACAGAAGGTTCAGCCTTTCTGTTTATCACTCAGCACTTTAGGAATCTGCAGGGGGAAAAAAGACTCAGCAGGGTGGCTGGCTTGCTGCTGCTGGGAGGTGCAGGCCGGTTTTCTGTGATGTATTGTAAGTGCCCTCTCCCTGCTGAGTGGCGTGGGGGGCGAGGGATGCTTATTCTCAGGCCTGGTGTGGGCCAGGCAGGAACACCCCACACCAGCTCCCTGTGCTCCCTCCTGCCTAGATGGGGACCTGCTGCCCAGCACCATGAGGACGAGCCGCTGCAGCCACCTGCCCGGAGTCCCTCCGGAGTGCCCGCACCCACCGGCCCCTGATGGCAAGAGCCTGCCCGGGAGCAGCGGGGGCCCGGCCAGCAGCTGCCCCCAGTTTGTCATGCAGGTGTCCTCCAAGGACGGGCAGCTGCTCTCCTCCGTAGTGCGGACCCTCGCCGTGCAGAGGTACGTGGGGGACAGGCCCCTTCTCGCCCGGAGCACTTGTGGGTGAACCCCCCATCCAGGCATCGTTGCGGTCACGCTACAGAATGCATCACATCTCCTAAACACGTCCCCAGCCATGGTGCTGAGCGACCAGACAAGCTGTTTCTAGCACCAGTGTGCAGCTTCAGTCATTGTCCGAGTGATTGACCGGCTCTTTCTGCTGCTGGTTGAGGAAGGCAGATTAGTGGTGAAATATATGGTTAATCTATACCTGTGAAGCATGCTTCAGGCTGGCTTTGCCTTCACTAAAAGCAAGAAAGAGGATGCTTAAGGGTTTGGACTTATCCAGACTTGATGCTTGGGTCAAAATTAAGTTCCTCTTAGCTGGTGGTAAGCTGGAAAGACTTCAGGGATCTTAAAGCAGCCCTGGAGCTTCACGAAAGAGCAAACATAATCCAACCCACTGTACTCATGTGAAGAGTAAAATTATTAACTGCTGCTGCATGCGTGATGGGACAGACTCAAAGAGCCTTTACCCCTTTACTTGTAGCAACTTTTTTAAACCCTGCGTGATTGCACAGCTCAGATGTGCATGCAGAACATTGAATTCAGCTTTATCCTGGCTTGCCAGGCAGATTGGAAGGAGCGGGCTGGCTTCTTTACACTTGCCTGCAGTTACACTTGAGTGAGGTCTACCTGGGGCAGCCTGCAAAGAGCCAGGGCAGGGAACAGCCGTGTGCCGCTGCACATGGTGACATTTTGCCGGTGACAGAGACAAAACCTGCTTTTCTGAGACCACCTGAGTTGATGTGGTAGGGAGAGGATTTTTTTCCAAGAGATTGATGTTTCCAGCCTTGGCAGTCAGGGCAGGCTGGGATGAAGCTGCTGGGAAGAGGCTCCATCAGCAGCACTGGTGCTCCCAGGCTGCTCCCACTGCCCTCCCACAGCACTGAGCACCATGCAGGAAGACACACGGCTGCCTTCAGGTTTCCCCAGAAGATTAATCTGCAAAACAGAGCATCCCAAGATCTAAAATCAGAGCCTTTATGTTTTCAGTGCCAGGGGAGTATCCTGCCCGTTTGCATGTTAGCATCTTCTCCCAGGAAGGCAGGTGGATTGAGGGAGGCAGTGCAGGAGAAACACCCACAGGCTGCCACACAGGAGGGATATGTTTGGCACAGTCCTGCTTTTCAGTTCTGTTTGTACCACTCCTCGACCCGCCTGTGGGGTGTTTTCCCAAAGAGAGGGAGACCCTGCCCAGGGACAGGAGATTTCTGCCTGCAGGTGCCTTCCTGGAGTTGTGGCTCTGCCCTCACAGTACTACAGGGCAAGGTGCTGCCTTTCTAGTTCCACTGGCCAGCAATCCTTTGCTGCTGGGCAGTGAAACCAACATCTAGCTCAGAGGATCACCACTAGAAAGAGATGGCACACTGTCCATGAGAAGTGATGGAAGACATAATCTCTAAAACAAGAGGTGCCCATCTGAGGCAGATGTACAACTTCCCTGATGCACTTTGGGATTTCTTGAAGTGGCTGCACTGCTGCCACTTTGAGGAGCTGCTCTTTGAGGTGCAACAAAAGCAGTTGGTCGTCTGCCTCTTGTCTGCCACTCTGGTATTTTTCAGTCTAGACTTTTCCCCACACACACAGAGCAGAGATATCTTAAACAAGAATGCTGATGCACCTTAAACCATTAGCCTAGCAGATTGGAGTACTAATCAGAGAGCAGAGCGCTCTTTAACTGCAACTGTTTCCCACACTGCTAACTCATGACAGAGAATAAAGCTATTCCACGGCCTTGTGCACTGACCAGCGGTTTCCTGTCCTCCTCCTGCAGCAGCCCCTTCAATGACCGGCCGATCTGCCGGATCTGCCACGAGGGCAGCAGCCACGAGGAGCTGCTGTCCCCCTGCGAATGTACGGGGACCCTGGGGACCATTCACCGCAGCTGCCTGGAGCGCTGGCTGTCGTCCTCCAACACCAGCTACTGCGAGCTCTGCCACTTCAGGTTTGCAGTGGAGCGCAAGCCCAGGCCACTGGTGGAGGTCAGTACGTGGGGCACGACCCTGGAATCCTTGTTTTGCTGACAAAATCCTGTCTGCTTTTACACAGGCATCACAAAGCCTTTGCAGCTCCACTGGAGTTTTGGGGCTTGGCGGTGTGAGGGCAGGAGCTCAGGGTAATGGCAGGAAATAGACAAATTCCTCATTTTGTACCAAAACAAAACAAGTAAGAAGAATATGGGATAAATAGGTTTGCTTCACTGCAAACCTGAGTGAGATTTGGAAAACAGAGTGCAGCAAATTCCTAGAATGCCAGCCAGCTTGGTTAAGCATGGAAGAGAGGTTTCTGTGGGATGTGAGACAAGTGTCAGGACTCAGCATATTAAATATAGGTCAGGATATTTTTTGTTCTTGCTTTTGAGAGAGAGGTAACAAACTTAGGAGCCCTAGAAACCCAGTTTCCATGTCAAGCCCACAAGAAGAAACTGTTCTTTTTCAGTGTCTGGGATGTTTAGCCATTTGTGAGTGACCTTGTGGCCTCCTCTTGCCTATGTACCAGACCCAGCAGTGAATTGGACAATTGTTTCTCCCTTATCAATGAAAATTCAGTGTTTGCCAGCTATAGATTATTTAGTAGCTTCATGAAGTTTTCCATGCTTTAGGGTTTCTTTGGTCATCAGGAGAAAGAAACAAGTTCACTTTCTTGACACTGTTAATGAACTTTTTCCTCCCTTATTTTATTTTGGAAAAAGATGACATAAAATTAGTGTTTCTGTTGGAATTAAAAGTGAAATACAAATAACATTTGACAAAATTAATGAGAAGCATCATTTTGTACCAGTTGGTGACACAGGTGCTTACATGCAGAGTGTTGGTTCAGGACAGAGTGTTGGTTCAGCTGTCAGCAGCTAAGCAGCAAAGCCTTTGTGACTGAGCATTCTCCAGTTTAGATGGTAGCATCTTTTGGGCAGCTGCTCTGAGCCTGTTCTGAGGACCTCTTGGGTGCAGCTTTGGCGTGAGGGCGACACCACTCTGAATCTGCCTTCTGAGGAGAAAGATAAGTGATATTGAGGCAGTGCAAAGTAAAGAGTTTGATTTTACAGCCCAGCTTCTTGAAGCTGTTCCCTTGTGACAGCTCCTGGTGAGGCTTGTGCTGCACAAATTGGACCTGACATTGGTCGGAGCTGCTGGTGATGGAAGGAGTTGAAAGCAAAGCTGACCCTGCCCATGCTGGGGGACTGTGGTTGCTTGATTGTTCCCTGATGAAGTGAGGCTTCTTTTGGCAAAAGCAGTAATAAATAGTAGTAACGATAACAAGGATATTTACAGTAATAATTCTAAACCTGCCATTTTTTTCTCAGCTGAGGACAAAGGAGAATCATGTACAAGAACATTTCTGAAACACAGTTAAATGTTTTTATCTTTACTACTTGGTATTTCCTGGCTTCTCAGCTACTTACACCCACAGTGTTTTAGTGCACAAAGCAACAACTGAGTGCAGTTGCAGGAAGGGTCATAAAAAAAGCCGTCTTTTGTCATCTTATCAAAGGAGTATGTTCTCAGTTTAGAAGGAAACTGAAGATGCACTTTTAAATTGAGAGCAGCAGAGACAAGGAGTAACTAAAATGAGTTGCATGCAAGGGGGGCAAATTGAGCAGAAAGGTAATCAAGCTTCTTGATTTCTGTTAGCATAATTTAAGTTGGTTCTGAAAGTTTATACTTATTTAATATACGGTGCTTTGAAATGCAAACACCTCCCCATGCAAATAATTGCAGCAAAGTTCCCAAAGCATGACTAAAGCAGAGGCAAGTTGCCAGATTCCCTCATCTTCTGTGTCCTAAAAGCACTTTCATGCTTGTCTCTCTGTGTTACCTAGAGTGTGAGGACATGGAAGAGGGTTTATCAGGTGTACTAGGACCACCTCTCACCAAAACTTGCTGTAATGTGCCACCGTGAAGTAGCAAGCCAAAGTGGCCACCTGGTTTTAACACCATGGTATGTGCATGTTTAGGGTGGGCTGTCAAAGTTCTCTTCATTTAGTGAGGTAATTAGTTCTCCAAAGATTTCTCTGACCTAGATAATGGAAACAGGAAACGGTCCTCCTTTCACTGGAGGTGAATGATGAGTTTTGCCAATGTATTTTAGGAGGTCAAGAGGGACTATTGTACTCATAAAGTGATTTATACAACATAGTCTCTAAAAACCTATCCAGTAACTTCTCAACAGGCCCTATCTCATGCAGAGAATACATCCCATTCAGGGGTCAGTGACAGGCAGTGAAAAAATGCTTGGAGCAATCAGTCATCATATTGATCTTTTCTCTGAGAGGCCTTCCACTAGGGAAAAAAATGACATTTCTGACTATTCAAAGATATATTATTCTCTTTCTTAAAGGGGCCAAAAAAAAAAAAAAAAGGAAAAAAGAAAAGAAAACAGCATGTTATTGTGCTTTCTCCTCATTCCTTCACTGTATTGATCACTGCTTCTTAGTGGCTTAGCCATGGGTGTGGAAGAAATCTGTCTCAGCAGAAACAAATTAAGATACTTTACTTTTTTAAAATCTGGAAATATCATGTGTGTTTTTATTCCTGCTGTTAGCAGGGGAGGCTGCAGCAATAGTGAGCTTGAAATAGAGTAAGAGGCATTGCTGATGGTTCCACCACATTTCTTCCTCCCTGTGTACACCATTATGGAAGCTGCACATCAAGATTGGATGAGAACAGTGAACCCATAGAATTTTTCCTTGCCACATTGCTAATTTTTCACCAGTTCATTATGAAATGAAAGCAAGTGCTCCAGAAAATTTTGTTGTAAGGTATCTTTTGACTCTCCTTCATGCATTTCACATGAAGGATTTGAGTCCATTCATGCAAACAGGTCCTCAGCACTGGCACAAGGCACATATCTACAGATGAATCCTGCCCCCTGCACGCATCATGCACAGGATGCAAAAATCCAGGGAGATCACTTTTGCTTTCTCTTCCCAGTTTACATAATGCACAGTGCCCTGTTTTGTTACTGGATTTCCTTTGCAAAAAATCAAAACAACAAAGGAAAAATACCATTAATTTTGACTTCCACTTCCTCTTTTATACTTCATGCTGTTTGTCCATCATCAGGTCCTCTCTGGACAGCTCTGTACTTCTCCATTGTCTCTGCCACAGGACGTGTATTTTTATCTGAGGGAGAAACTTAGAAATGTACAGTGTGCTGACTGTTTGATGCCTAAAACCCACCAGAGAAGCAGACAATGATGTCACAGTCTGTCAGGCAGATCCATCCTCTCAACACTAAATTTGTGAAGCTTCTTGGTCCACTTCTTTCCTTAAACTCAGATTATTCTCCCCAGAAGAATTGTGCTTCCACCCCAGGAACATGAATCAGGAACTATGGTGGTGATTAACCCCTCCTTCGACATTCAAGGATAGTGATTTGTTTATTGCCAGCCACAGTTTCTGTCTTTTGCCCTCCTGCTACACTGAGTGAAGGAGCTTTGTGACTTGTCCTTCACCAGCTCAAACAGCACACATTTAAATTGCTTTGGTTATGGCCTGAGCCAGCTGGGAGCTGTTGTTTTCCCTCCAGCTGACCCTGCTTCTGGTGGGATTTCTGCTCAGAGGCCAGGCTCATGCTCCTCAGCTCTCCACTGGGACCTGGGACTTCCTAATTTCTCAGCACTTGTGAACTCATTCACCACAGCAGCACTGGGGAGGATGGGCTATGATGTTGTAAAGGAGCAAGAGAAGGATTCTGATACACAAAGTGGTTTTTTTTTTCATATTGAAGGTCCCTGTGTCCTTCTGTTCATCTGGAAGGCACTCTGCCATGGAAAATTGAAACCACCAGTGCCAATCACACACGATGTACTCCAGCTTTTGGAGATGCCTTTTGGAGGCATGGTTTTGCTGGAAAGCATTGTAGCTCTTGGCAGGCATCAGCAGAGCAAGCCCAGTGATTTCACTTGATTTCACAGCTCCTTCTTCATACAGGGGATTGTTTGGAGACATCCACAGCCCTACAGTCAGTTAAAAGGAGCTCTTAGTCTGTAACCAGGAGATGTTGTCCATATACACATAACCACTGCATGCACATTCCCCTCAGTCCCAGGGCTCATGATACTGCAAAATCACTTCCAGAAGTCAGGGTCTGAACCTACCTCTTCTACCCTGTGCCAAAGGAAAGAGAAGTCTATAATATGGTGGCTGATATGCATAGAGCTGATATTCCTTGTGACAAGCCTGGCAAAGACCTCAAACCAGCCAAATGAAATCAAACTGCAGTAAGTCCTTGCTGACTTTTATGGATCTTCCATGTTTTTTTAAGCTGCCTTTTTAATCTGCCAATCCACAGAAAGAACTCTACCCTAGAAATGGGTGGTATTATTCACGTAGCTGCTCTTGCTATGTTTCAGCACAAAGATTAGTCAAGCTTTATATAAGTATTTTGTATCATCTTCATTTCAATTTCCATACTCCATCTATATTGCTTCCATTTGGCTTGGTACAGAAACAGACACAAAACGTGACAGAAAAAATACATTTATGCGCAGTAAAATGTTAGGAAACAACCAGCTACAGCATAAAAATACTGTAAGAGTGTTATGTGACTGTATAAGTCAGGCTTTTATTGCTTTTAAGTTACTTACATGTTTTAAACCAACCGGGATTTGATATCTGTTGGTTCCTTTTTTTTTTTTTTTTGCAAACAAAAAGCAGACACTTGATTAACAATACAAAGCTCATAAGCAAAACAGCAGGACTGGGAGAAAAAATAAAGTCAGGATAATCGTAGCAATATTGGGCAGAAATTAACTTCAGTTTTTCTAAATTTGTTGTTGGCTACAGAGATTATTTCACGAAGGTAAAATAAATTTTAAAACCCTCTATAATGTACATCTATGCATGAAGTAAAGATGAGCTTAAGTTATAAATTAAAACCTTCAGAAGCTTTACACTGAAATATTACTTGATTTCTTGTTCAAGACCTTGAGTCACGATGTTTTTATCTGTTGAGATTATTTTTACTTATTTTGCCTCTCCATTGTTCAGTGAAGCAAGTCATTAGCATTAAATTACTGTAATGAAGAGAGACCAGATTTGCTGCAGGTAGTTTGTAAAAGGGTCATGCCTAAAGCCAGAAGGAAAATAAATGGTTACTCAGCACAGTCAGCAACCCGGAAAACTTTCATAAATCAAAGTTTGGAGGAACTGCAGCTGTCCATACAGCATATTAGGGCTGGGAGCAGATAATTAAGATATGTCCATCCTCCTTCCCTTCTTGACTCAAAAAGAACAAATTAAAAGGGCAAGGTGGTAGAGACATTTTTGTACCTAGTTGTCTTTACCTGTGAAAATAATCCCCCTTAGACCAAGCCACACAGGGAGAACTTGGAGCAACCTTGTGAATTTCCAGTAGAAGTATGTGTGAGTTAAAGAAACCATTCAAAAAATAAACAATAAACTCCCCAACACATATAGTTTCAAAATCATAAACTCTTCAAGATGCACTTTTTTTTGATCTATTCATTCCTAATAGGGTAAAATCCAGAGACCCAAAACAGACAGTTCTTTTTCCTTGAAAGTGAAATTAAGTCGTTTTTTATGTTCCGTGCAGCAAAGATTTGCTACAATGTACAAATCTTTCTCAAAGCACTGACAGCAAGAGTGCAAACAAGAGCAACCCACTTCCCACAAAAAAAAAAAAAAAAAAAAAAAAAAAGCAAAACAAAAATGT
>VZRZ01003560.1:469771-510724 GCA_013398175.1 Climacteris rufus | reverse complement strand
AAAAAAAAAAAAAGCAAAGCAAAAATTGTCAGTGAACAGACTTGTTCAAACCATCACATCTGTAGCTGCTCATTCCTAAATTTGTAACAATCAAGGGCAAGAAAGGAAAGTTCCCAGGAGAAAGTAACTGAACAACCTGAGATGCTATCCTTCAAGAAGGAGTAAGATGAGGGAAGATGCTGTGAGTTTTCAAAGGTACAGCTATTTTTGTATTAGATACTGGTTTTGGTTACTTTTCTTTCTACATCATGATTCTGTAAAACAGTTCTAAAGTGCCCAGTTATTATCCATCTCTGTACATCCATCCCTCCCATCCGAGAAGTGGTAGCACTTCCTACCACCAATAGGAGCCAGTCAAAGTTTACATTCTCTAGGAATATAGAAGTGGTAAGATGAAAAATTTTATTGCATCTGTCTTTTTGTAGACCTATCAAGCATTTATTGTCTATCACGACTTTAGTTTCCACCCATTTGAGCTTGTAGATCGTTGTAGGACATTTTTTACAGTGTGTGGAAATATAAGTTGCCAAGAGCAAATCTGCTTTGCTTTAGTTTTAAAATGCCAAATATGATATTTGGTGTTTTTCTTAAACACACTAATTTGTCTGCCTAACTGGGAATACAGTCATCCAAAACAGAATGAGAACATTGAAAAATACACAGCTGAAAACAAATACAGCTTTTCCCACAGTTCCACAAAGTACTGAACTACTTCCAGTACCCCAGGTTGCTCCAAGCCCCATCCAACCTGGCCTTGGACACTTTCAGGGATGGGGCAGCCACAGATTCTCTGGGCACCCTGTGCCAGGGCCTCACCCCCCTCACAGGGAACAATTCCTGCCCAATATCCCATCCAACCCTGCCCTCTGGCAGTGGGAAGCCCTTCCCCCTTGTCCTGTCACTCCAGGCCTTTGTAAACAGTCTTTCTCCATCTTTCTTCCAGGCTCCCTTCAGGCACTGGAAGGGGCAATAAAGTCACCCCAAAGCTTCTCCCCTCCAGGCTGAACACTCCCAGCTCTGCCAGCCTTCCCTCCCAGCAGAGCTGCTCCATCCCTCTGAGCATCCTGGAGCCTCCTCTGGCCTGGCTGCAGCAGCTCCAGCTCCTCCCTGTGCTGGGCCCAGGGCTGGGGCAGCTCTGCAGGTGGGGTCTCAGCTGAGCACAGGGGCAGAGGGGCAGAATCCCCCCTGCCCTGCTGCCCACGCTGGGGCTCAGCCCAGCACAGGGGTTTGGGGTCCCGGCTCTCACCCACAGCACCCCCAGGGCTTCTCCCAGGGCTGCTCCCTCTGCTCATCCCAGCCTGGATCCAGCCCGGGGCAGCACCAGCACCGGGCCTTGTTCAGCCTCCTGAGATTCCCAGGGACCCCCTTCTCACTCTTGTCCAGGTTCCTCTGGATGGCCCTGTCCCTCAGGGTGTCACTGCACCCTCAGCTCGGTGTCACCTGCAGAGCTGCTGAGGGTGCCTCGATCGCTGTGTCTGTGTCACTGATGCAGATGTTAAATAACTCCGGTCCCAGTGCAGACCCCTGAGGGACACCACTGTCACTGAGCTGTCACCACTTGTCACTCAGGACTCTGAGCTCTTGACCATGACCATTCAACCCCTTTCACACCCATCCAACAGTCCATCCATCACACCCATTCATCTCCAGTTTGGAGAGAAGGATGTTGTGGGGAACCCTGTCAAAGGCTTTGGAGAAGCCCAGGAAAATGACACCCATAGCCCATCCCTCGTGCACTGATGTCAGCCCATCACAGAGGGCCCCTGGGTTGCTGAGGCAGGATGTGCCCTTAGTGAGTCCGTGTGGCTGTCCCAAATCACCTCCCTGTGCTCCATGAACTTCAGCAGAGCTTCCAGAGGGTCTGTCCCAGGCACAGAGTGGAGGCTGACAGCTAGGTATTCCCAGGGTTTTCCTTTCTACCTGGGACTCCACTTGACTGCCAGGACTTTTCCAGTCTCATGGAGAGTGGCTTGGCAATTCCATCAGCCAGTTCCCTCAGGACTCTGGGATCCCTCTCATCAGGTCTCACAGAGCTGTGCACGTTCAGCTTCCTCAGGTGGCCCTAAACTGGATCTTTACTTTCAGGGGGAGGGATTCTGCTCCCCCAGTGCCCATCCTGCTGTCCATCCACTCTGGAGTGTGGGAGGAGAGGTTGCCATTGGAGACTGAGGCAAAAAAGCTCTTGGGTACCTCAGCCTTCTCCCCATCCCCTGTTACCAGTTTACCAGAGTTGTTTATAGTGGCTGAAAACACCTTTGACCCTTCTTTACTGCTTAACAAACCTGTAGAACATTCTGTTATTCTTTCCTCCTTTCCAGGTTCACTTCCAGCTTCACCTTGGCCTTCTTGAGCCCAACCCTCCACAACCTCATATTGAGCTTCATCCCTAGACTCTTCCCGGGTCACCTGTCCCTGCTTTGACTGCCTGTGCATTTGTTTCTTTCCCTTTAGTTTTACCAGCAGGTCCCTGCTCACCTGTGCTGGTCTCTTGCCTACCTTGCCCAATTTCTTGCTTCTGTTTTTTGGCTGGCAAAAGACCCAAGGCCTAGATTGCACATTGAGTTAAGGTGTGACAGCAACAGCCTGTGGTGCTCTCCTTACACTTAGGAATCAACCCCAAGTAGTAGCTGTCTATACTGAGTTTTATCCTTTCTAGGAAACAAAGCAGAACATTTAAAGGTTTATCGTACACCATCCTTACAATGAAAGATGTCAATTTTCCACTTTCAAAAATGTGCAAACATAGTAAAATTTGTTTGCTGTTCCAAATAGAAGCCTCGGCTCATTAAGACATCCACAATTAAAATATTTCCTGGAATTTGATTTAAAGTAGGGGTCAAACTCAAATAAGAGTAGACTTCATTTAAAGGAGGCCACAATATTAACATAATAACATTACAGAGATCAAATCATTCAGTTTCCAGCTGTCAAATACACAGGCCTCTGTCTCTGAGACCAAAGAAACCTCTCTGTGAGCTGTCACCATGGCCTTTCTAAAAGCACCTACTAAAGACAATATCCCTCTGCAAGTAAGTGAATGTTTGATGTAAGGAGAAAACCGAAAAACTGAAATATAAATATTTTTTCAGCCAAAAAGTAACTGTCAAATGTTTGTTTTCCTTGCCAAAACATTAACCTAGGGAAGTTTCAAGCCACCCAAAATGTTTTACTGCACTGAAAACAAGCATATATACCATTCCAGTTCAGGAGACTTTATTTTTGAGTTACATGTAGTTCAGCTAAGTTTCAAAACATTTCACTGAAAAATGTTAAAATGCATTTTTCCAGTAAAAAGAGTATAGAAAGAAAACTGTCCCGATGTAACTTTCAGGGGGGTGAGAGAGGGGGAGGGGCAATAAATGGTCTTATAAAATGTTCTTCATTCCAAACAAATATTCTAAAAAAAACAGGCAATATCAGCCATTCTGTGCTTTAGCCCAAGGCAAAATGCTCCCATTGGTAGCTGCTGGCACGAAACCAGAAACAACAGTAATTGCCAGCACTTCAGCTTGTGTACAGCCTACTTTCACCAGGATTCACTGCTGAGCTATCAGCATGAAAATGACAAAACCAAACGATAAGTTTGATGTGCAATGAGCTATTTTTAGCTCAAAGGAAAATGCGTTTCCGGAAGATAATTCCTTCCTGTCCTCTTCCCCCAGTTTCATCGTCTAACTCCAGCAATATTTAAAATCACTTCTCCAAGAAAAATGTACTGAACTAGAAAGGCTTTCCAGTAGAAACAGATTGTAGCCTTAGGATCTGATCAGGGAAAACACTATGCACACACTTTGCTTTTACATTTGTGAGTCATCTAATTGAAATTAGACCTATAGAGATGAGCACTTCCAGGATTTGGCCTTTGGCAGTGGTAAAGCAGCTCAAAATTGTGGAGGTGTTTTACAGCAGTGTTCTGCTGGCAGCTCATTTTGGTTAGGATAGATAAATTCAGTCTGAGCCTCTCCAGGGTTTTCTGGTCCTCGTTTGCTGCTCGTTCCAATGATTTCCTTCTCCAAATGAAAGGCTTCAGTGTCAACTCTGCTTTGTGAAGTAACTGCAATAAATCCTTCTGTGTGTAGCACATGTGGGGTGAAGGAGCCTCAGGTGTGTTAGCAGTGTTTTGTCAAGTCAAATGCAGTACATCAAAAATCTCAGCATGTAAGCAAGTTCCTTCATAAAACTGTATCAGCTTTCTGAGTTTTAGATGGTCTTCTCAGGAGGCTGTTCCAGAGCTGGATCCCCTGAAGTATGGGAGTTTTTTTCTGCTTCTTATCCTAAATTTATTTGTGGACAACTGTTATCCAACTGTGGTTCTTAAGACAACATTGACCCTTAGCTTAAGTAGCACTTTTATTTCACTGAAGTCACCTTTCAGTTCTCCCTTCTGGCTTTCCCCAAGGCGCATTTAGAGAGCGACTTTGCTGAGATAAATGGGGACCCCACCTCTCTGACGGGCTGGATTCTCAAAAGGCCTCTTGGCTTGTGTCAGTCATGAGCCAAGATTGGGTTTTCCATCGGGTGCTGCACTTGCCTGTTCTTGAAGTCTGTTTTGCTGCAATTGCTTAAGTAATTTCATGTCTTACTACTCCAGCTCTCTTCCTGTTGATCAGGAACAGGGAACAGTGTTCATTTTAAGACAGCACTTGACAAAATGGAGCTTTGCCAGGCAGGCCAGCATTTTACTTCAAACATGACCCTTTTTATTGCCTCTTTTTTTTCTTTTCCTCCCCTAAATGGAAATTATTACTCCGAGAGTCTCGATTTATTGCAGAAATAATTGAGCACATTGACACGATTTAATAGGACAGATTTCAGAGTGTCATAGTGCAGCTCTGACAGATTCATTTGGCCTTACATCTCATTCTTTGCCAGCAGGGTAGTCCATACTATACTGCCACAGTAATTAATCAGCTCAGGTCTCTGTTGGGATCCCTGTATGGGTATCAGTTGCACAAAAGGATTTGCTGACTAAACTTTTTAGCTGTGAAGTAACTTGACCGTGCCCATTGCCAAAACAAATAACTGAAGCCTAGAATCTAAACAGAAACAGATTTAGAAGCAGGTGTACATTGTTTCAGGAGAAAAATAAGTGCCGTGACTGACATCCTCACAGCTACTGAAATTGCTTAATCTTCGCTTTTAACTTACACTTCAGAAGTAATAATGAAATTCTTCTGGCTTTTTGAGGTTAGACTGCAGAATGGTGATGGCTTTGCTACTCTTGCCTATCATAGCCTCATCTAATATTTGAATTGCTTGGGTTTGGCTATTTGTTCATGTGCCACAAGACATAAGGAGCAGGGAGCCATCAGCCTGTGAAGCAGTTTCACACCATTTCGGTCTCCTTAAACTTTCCATCAAGTTTGATGGCACGCTGAAAAATGCTGTCTTAATTCAGGTGCATGTGTGTAGTGAAAGTCATAGGGCATGGAAAACAACCCATGACTCGGTGTGCCCTGCATTCCTGATGTTCTTCCTACTAGGAAGTATTTCTTGCACTGCCTGAGCTGCATGGATGCCAAGAGCATCACGACAGGCTGCAATTTGAAGATGCAGCCTCCACTGAAGGGACTCTGAAATGTTGCTGTGCGTTCTTCACCTGCAGGGCTGAGGGGACAGTCACCACAGAGACAAGGAGAGAGTGGCATTTGAAAGTCTGACCTGGGAAAGTGGTGAACACCTGCAATTCCTATTGAGTTAAAGGAGAAGTGCAAATGCTTAGCATTTATCTTCCAGGTCACCTTTCAAACCAGTGCTTTTCACAAAACCTTTAAAAGCAGACTCTCTACTATCAGATGCTTTCAGTTCCTCTTATTTTCTTGGTGGTTTCACATTGCAGGGACTTGTGGAAATGGAACAAGGGGAAAGTTGCAATCAGTCCTCTTTAGAAGAAACCAAATATAACCTGGAATTGTCATGCATACACCCTTGGGGGTGTTTTTAAGTAAATGGATCGAGAGCTTCAGGGAAAGTAGTGCAAGCCTTTTTAGCATTCTCTTTAAAGTTACAATAAAATAAAAAGACGTCCAAATATAAATGCATGTCTCCTCATTTTGCACAAGCTCTACTGCAGCAAACTCTGCTTGCAACCTCTTGCTGTTCCCCCCCCCCCTTATACTGGGATGAGGGGCTTAGTTGCTTGTTGGGGTGAATTCACAACAGCTGGTTAAGGAAAGGAAGAAAACAGTATTGAACCTCCCTCTTTAACAAGCACCTTCCCTTACAACTTCTTGCTTATAGTAGTACATAGCAATTATAGAACATTTGCATTTCCTCAGCATTTTAGAAGTATTCAAGCAAGTTAAAAACCTACATCCTGCAAAAAGCCATTTATGAACACATTTCTGTGTTCTAAATTCCTCAGTTGTACATGAGAATGAATCTTTGGCTCCTGAGTAATATGTTGCAGTTAAGCCTCACAGAAAAAATTGATTATTTATTATTTCCACCTGAGAGATGGTGAGGCTGAAGGAAAATTATCCACAGATTTGTGTGTTTATGCCAATGCCAGATTAGTTCCTGGTTGCACTCAATTTCTTGACTGTTTTGCACCCCATACGAAGATGGAGAGATAAATGTAGTATTTGTTTTCTTGGTGTGGGTAAATTGGGCAAAGATGAAGTAGAGGCTGAAAATAATAGAGGGTAGGATAGATGAGAGATATTCATTAGCTTGCACATTGCCCTTAGCCTTGCCAAAACTCAACTCCTGCTGCTCCTCCAAGTTCCTGCTGTAGCACTGTAACAGGAAAGAACACACAAAAAAATTTAAAACAAACAAACAAACAAATAAAAAAACTCCACCAAAACCAGAAACCCCCAAACCTAAAACAAACCCAAACAACTACAAAGGTGGCTGGAAATTAGGGCATTGATTGGTGAAGAGATGAAGTTGCCTCCTCAGTCTTAGTGTCTGGAGCTAAAGAGACTTCTACTGCCATGTGTAACATTCTTGGAGAAATAAGAGAACCAAAGAGTTTAAGGGTGCATGAGCCTTATGTGGTTCTGCTGGCCCAAAAAAACCCATAAAAGAATGCTGCAGAGCAGGTTTGACGAAATCCTACAGCTCACATTGCCAAAAATTACAGGGCTGGGTATTCTTCCTGTTCAAATATTGACTTGTGTGATGAGGTTTTTTAATTAAAAGGCCTCAATGTACTTTTGTAGGGACTTCTTTCACCTCTGCTATCTCAAATCCTGTTTATAGAAACGTGGGTGTGTGGGCTTGATAGCTGTTCAATCTTAACCTTTGCTTCAGCAGCTGACTTTGAGGCGCTCTGTTTTGCAAAATTAATATCCGCTTAATAAAAATAACCTTGTGTGCATTGAGCTCTGCTTAAATGTGGATGTCTGAAAGCAAGTTGAAAATGGCTTTGTGAATATTCAAGCAGAATGTAAAAAAAATATCCTAAAATAACATGCAAAATGTTAAACATTTTCTGCAGGCTCATTTACACATTAAGAAGGGAGTATCTCCAACAGGCCAGTGGGCAAATGCCAGGGGCTGCAGTAATGAAACACTTCCCCTTCTCTAGGCAACCTTTACCACAGCTGAATAAATGATGTGGTGGGTATGCATGGATAGGGGTGGACACCAGCAGGAAGTGAGGGGGAGAAACTGAGGTCTCTAGGGCCACCCAAAGCCACATCCTGCTTGTGGTCCGTGTTCCCTCCTCAAAGGGGAGGGAAGCGAGCACCTCACCTCGGGTAAAACATCCTCCCTTGTGCTGACACGTGCTTTGTCTGCATTCTGCCTGCAGTGGCTGAGGAACCCAGGCCCTCAGCATGAGAAGAGGACTCTCTTTGGAGACATGGTGTGCTTTTTGTTCATCACTCCGCTGGCGACCGTCTCCGGCTGGCTGTGTCTGCGGGGAGCAGTGGACCACCTGCACTTTAGTAGTAGGCTAGAAGCTGTTGGCCTCATTGCACTCACTATCGCTCTCTTCACTATTTACCTCTTCTGGACCCTAGTAAGTACTGTGGCTTCTATTTAACTCACAGGAGTAAGAGAAAGAACACATTAATTACACATCGTGCTCTAAGGGCGCAGGGAGCATTGCACAAAGCCTTGCTTCTCTTTGCCTCCTGTGCTGGTAAGTGCAAACTGCATCTGCAGGAAACCTCTTGTTTCCACACCTTCCAAGTTCTCTGAAAGAACAGAAAGACAATTTGCTTCGGGGTAAGATTCTCAAATCCCAAAGCAAGAGTGAGACAGGGAAGTAGCATGGAGGAGTTCAAGACAGATGCTACAGGAGGCACTTTCAGCAAATATAATTCACAAAAGGTGAAGGCACAGCACACACAAAAAGATTTAGGTGGACCACTCCACCACCACAGAAGAGTCTAATTTTTTTCTAATGCAACCTCTTGTCAATTTTACAGTTCAGAAGTACTGGGTATGGGTAGGGGAAATTATCCCATACTTTTCCCTTTCCTCACACTCGTGGTGCTGGGGAAGTCCCACAGCAGAACACACTCGTGCCCAGATCTGTAAGAACTGAGCTGCCTTTGCAGTGCAGATTAAATTGCATTCTGAACCCCAGTGTGAGTCCCTTGCATGCCAATTCATCCTGAGCCACTTGTTCTGTGTCAGGTTGTTAAACTGAGATAATTTACTGGCCCCAGCACACTGACAAAGAGTTGGCCCAGCAGAAGTGAAGGGAACAGAGGGGACAGCTGCCAAAATAAATGTCTCTCAAGCCATGGTCTGGCAGTTCACTAGAAACCCCAGGTTCCTGCTGTGTCTGACATCTCACACCTCTGGCTGTGGTGTGGGAAGGGGCAGAGCAGGGAGGGTGCAGGTGGGGAGCACTCACAGCACTGCCTGTGTGATGCTGCAAGGCTGTGCTGCCTGGACAGAAAAAGCCCATCCTGCCTGTGCTGCTGGCACAGCCACATCCCACAGGGCCAGCACACAGCTCTGCCCCTCAGTGGGTATGGCCACGGTGTCAGCCTGACCCCTTCCAGCAGGGCTTGATCTGCGTCTACTGCTGAGGAGGTGGCACTGTCAAAACTGCATTAGTGGAGCTGGGCCACAGCAAGAAATCCCCTGTGCTGAGCGCTGAGGAAAAGGGAGTGTGGGGGGAACACAGAAATCCCACACTACCTCACAAGCATCTCCAAGAAAGCTGTGAAAGGGAATGTCTCATTCACACATTTGTAATAGTGAAACCTTGTCTCACCCACAAAAGACTCCAGGCTGATGTTAGCAGTGCTCGACAGGAGGGAAAGCTCCAAGCTTTGCCTCAGCCTCGTGCAGTTCATCTTTTTGTTGTTTCTGCTTTTCTGTGAAGCAGCAACACTCCCCAGAGACAGGCCAGGTACTCCAGCAGCAAGGCCACAATTGCATTCCCTGCAGTGCTGGGTGTAGATGTGTTTGTCAGGTATGCAAGTAAAGGTTGTCCAAATTTCCTTTGCATATAGCTTAGAAACAAAAATCCTGACCCATTTACCTAAGGTACTTAATTCACCATCACCAAAATTGTTGGAAGTTGTAGAAGGCAATTTTTAGTTGGTTTTAATTAGCTGTGACACAGGGACTTATCCAACCTTGCTTAGTAAGACTACAGCAGCATCTCAACTTTAGCCCCTATCCCTGGGTATTGCACTTGCAGAGTAAGAGGCAAAATCCCTTCTATTCACTTTGTAACTTTTACCCCTTCAAAAGCACACAGAGAAATGTGCTATTGGCACGTTTGGTGGTGACAATGACCCTGATGTAAATGCACACCTTGGCTGATTTAATCGAAATCCAGTGTCTTTGATGTTCACTCCATTGTGGACAGTTGTAATTCCACTCTGAATTATTGTTCAAGGCAGTAGGAGATGGATGGGCTAAGGAAACACTGGTTTCACTCGGGGAGGGCAAGGAAGGAAGCCCTTTAGGGTGCTGAATCACAAAATAATTGAAGCTGGAAGGCACAGTAACCCTCCTGTTCAGGACAGGGCTATTTCAGTGGGCAGAGCAGAGAGATGTGGTGGGGAGGATTCTCAGGCCCTCTTCACAGCACAGCAGGTGCCCTCACAGCCCTTACAGCTTTACTGCTGGATAGAAGGGTTTTGAGGACAGATTTGCAAAGTCAAGGTAGAGATTTAAAACAAACACCTAACAAAAGGCCCTGGGCACCTGACACGTGAAAACATTGCCACTGCTTCTCTGCTCAGTGGCCTTACACCCACCAGTGATGTAGGAAAGCCCCAGCCTGTGTTTGCCTTGGGGAGGCTCCAGGCTCCCCTTGTCATGCAGGAAGGAACAGACCCACACCCACAGAAGTGTTAATTCCATCAAATCCTTCAGCAGCACATGCCTTGTCGCTTTTGGAAACGGGAGAATCCTGTCACACAGTTATGGCTGTGCAGGGAATAGACTGAGTGCTGTGGGGTAAATGACATAAAACATAATACTCCTTTAGGTCCTGGGAAAATTAAGAGAACTAAAACTCCATTTTACTTCCAATAAATCAGCTTTCCTTTTCTGGAGGCAAAAGCTGGCATATAGATTATTTACACACCACAGTCACCCCAGTGAAGAGGAGATATGTTATTTTTAGCACCCCAGAAGCTGTTTTATCCCTTCCTCTAAAACAGACAAGTTATTCATAAAATGCTGTTGCTTTTCCTCCGTATTTTTACACACACTAAAAAAAAGTGCCTGCTCCTCCCAAAAAGAAAGCTCTGGACACAGAAAGGAGATTGGTATTTAAACTAAGAACTCAGGGCCACACTCTGCTTTCACTTGCATGCAGATTATTTTGATTCCTCTAAAATCATGTAGATTAGAGTAGAACAGGATTTGACCCTATAGCTTCCAGCATCACATACCTCCTATCTTAAAACAAGACCAGACCAAGTGAGTTAGAAAGACAGACATCCCCCTTGATGTCTCACTGAAGAGGCAAACCAGAGAGTTTTCTACGCCAAGGACCAAAGTAAATCTGTTCTCCTTTCAGCATCTCAAGGGTTTCACATCCAGGGTAACAATTTAGGGTGAGTAGCTGTGGCTCTACTGAAATTCATTCGCAGACTTCACTTGGAAACTGCCCCAGGCAGGAACACACTGTAAACAAAGGGTCAAACTTAACTGGGGTATCCTGTGAAGATACCTTAAACAAGCAGTTAAGGCCTGGTTTAACAATGCAGCTGTTACTCAAAGAATCTCACGTTGCTGCTTGAAATCGCAGCCTGCACTCCAGCTCACTCTCCTGAAGCCGTCACTGCAATTCACAGGGCATCTGCTTTGCAGATGTTTGGGTGTTTTCACTCTCCTCACTACACCATGTGATTTCTGCTGATCCTGCACTGCCTTTTTACAAGAGATTTCTCATATTCTTTCATACACAACACTCCACAAAATCAGGAGATGCAGAATGCTTTGCATTGAGGGAGGAGACTGCAAGGTGGGGGAATCAGTTAATCTATTTGAAGACCTGTCTTTTCAAAACTGCTTAGTAAACCAAAGATTTGTAAGTTTCCTTCAGACAGCTGTAAAAAGATGTAATAAAAAAGAAAAAGTGTTTTCTTAGCCCTCCTAGGACATCATAGAAAGGCAAATTTATTTCGTTGAAAGCACCCTTTTTGCAATAGGTAAAGGATACAGTGCATGGGTCACTCCTGCCCATGGTCAAGAACATGATAATCATCATGAGGCACATTTCACCCAAATGTCACGAGCCAATTTACAGTTTTTTGTTGGTTTTTGGTCTTGTTCTTTATTTTTAAGCTGCACATTTACATCCTCTTACACAGCCTCAGCTCCCACAACACTTGGCTGCCACTAAAACAAGTGGTAAACTGCTTTTTTAAAAACATGGGGCCAAGCTATCTTGCATATCCACAGCAGTCAGACAAAAAGAGGTTGAAATTACCTGGTAACACTGAAAAAAACTCAGTGACAATCTAAATTGAGACACACACAGGTTTTCAACTCACACTCATCTTGTTGCCTTGGTGCAATCCTGACTTTGATGCACTCAGCAGTAAAGAATTACAAGGCAGAACACACAACCCTGCGTGCGTCTGCACACAGTTCAGCAGCCTGCAAGCTTCCACCATCCAGGCAATTACACTGTTTGTCAGTTCAGCTACCTGCAGCAAGATATTCCATCCCAAATTCTCTCTCCAAGTGCACACCAGCAGCTCTGGCTCTTGAGAAAGGCAGAGGCAGCATGTTTGGATTTTTCATGTTATGAAATAGGGGAATGAGAGGTGAAAAGGAAAGTAAGGCACAGAGTGCTTTTCTTCTCTGCTGTGGCACCTTGGCTAGGTCTCTCTTTCCACCACTTTTAGCCCATTCTGTCCCACTGGCAGGCATTCCCCCCCTGAGCCCCAGGTGATTCCTTGCAGGATGGCAGTGGCTAAAGGCAGTGCCTGTCTCTGCTCCCCAGGTGTCCTTCAGGTACCACTGCCGGCTGTACAAGGAGTGGCGTCGCACCAACCAGCGCGTGATGCTCCTCATCCCAAAGCCAGCCCACGTCCCCTGCGCCCAGCAGTCCCTGCTGGGCCCGCAGCCCCTCAAGAGGAGCTCCAAGGAGACAATCGTGTGACTGGGGCAGCTCTGCCCCGGAGATGTTTTTTTCTGGGACTCGCTGTGGTCAGACAGGGCCTGGGGCCCAGGAATGTGATACTTCAGCTCACAGACTCTGACTGCAGAGGGATAAATCACTGTCTGAATTCAAGTCGTGGATGCTGCAATCGCGTGACATTTGCTAAGCTGCCAAACTTGTCTAGTTAGCAGGTACCCTATGGATTCCACAAACTCGTGTTAATTGTTGCGTCATCAAGTGATGCAAATTTTTTATTGTTTAGGTATTAAATTGTGGTAATCAACAATGCAAAACAGGTTTAAAAAGCGCTTTGTTTTTGTGATTTCACGTTCCTACAGTAGTGTTTCTTTAGGCAGCTGGACAGTAACCAGTATTTCTTTCTGTTTCCTGAAGCACAGCAGTGGCATTTCCTCAGTTGATTTTATCTGCAGGTCCATTATGCCAATGTTTTGATTATTAAAATTTGCGTGTAATGGGTTCTACAAATTGGCATATTATTTAAATGCTAAAAAGCGATTAGAAAATTATCTTACCCACTTCCTATTTGGCAGGGAAGGTCTGAGAGGAAAATTCTTCAGTAATAAATCCAGCATATGCAAAAGAAAAATTACACAAATTGGAGTAATCTTCCTATCAAAAATATTATAGTAAAAAGCACCCAGGAAAAAATAAATTGTACTTTCCCATGCAGAAGCAAGAAATTAGGCACCACATTCTTCACTGAAGTGCACATTCTGCTGGTGTGAATTCAAACTTCACCAATTTAGTCTGCATTTGCACCAAGCTGAATTTAACTCTACAACTTACGTTTGTATAGGGAAAACTCTGCACACATTATGAATGAGATCATCAGACAAGCTTTAGGAAGCAGGAACTCGTCTTGCATAAAGAACAGCATTATGTTAAAGCAGCAGGACTTCCAGCCTGACAGGTAGGATTTAGCAGTGTGTGTGTGTAAGCCCTGACCTCTCATGGTAGCACTAAGACACCTTTTAAAAAAGGTTAAACACACACTCTTCTATGGTGACCAAACTGAATGTAGACTTTAAAGACCTTATTTTTGGTGACATTATCCACTTCCCCTTGGTTTTATCCCCAATTTGTCCTGCAATTCTTCACTCTCAGAAGAGAGACAACTATGTTGATAGACTTATTTTAAACAACTACAAAATACTTCATTACCAAACGCTGGCAGAATTAGAAATTGATACAAAGCCCCTTTGAAAAGATAAATTTTTTAGAATTGTACATAGATGGCAATACCACCCTGTGCTTTGTTTTCCAGACTCTGCAGGAACTGGAAATCAAAAGGAAGACATAGCAGGAAGGCTAAGAATTTGTTATTCGTAAAGTTCAAGGTATTATGGGTATTTACCATCAGACAAGAAGTTATTTGATGTTTTGTGTGTGCTCTGTGGGGGGAAAAAAGCTTAGTACACAAAGCCAAATCTGTTAGTTTCTTTATTCTGTCTGTGGACCATTCTAGCTGTGAGCATGTTATTTAACAATATTCTTTGTAACTGTCAATCATGGGGATATGAGAATCATGGGGATATAAAGCAATGACAGCCTCATTCCAACATAAAACTACTTTCACAACCAGCTGAGGTGTGTGAGAAAATCATGAACCCACAGATCTGTACTCAGCAGTCTGACAAGGTCGGGGTTGGTCATGAATAACTGCTTCTCTTCCAGGGAAAATTATACAAGATTCTGAAGATAGGGATATCACAAACTCTGTGATAGCCTAAAACCTGTAGTGCTATTTTTCTTCTCTTTTTTTCTTTTAAAACCCTCTTCTCAAGAGTAAATAACTACTTGGATAAAAGACTGAACATGCACTTAAGCAGGTTAAAAGAAAAAGTGCTGGCCAGGGGCACAGAAATAAAGCAAATGTAGCTGGGTCAGGACACTGTCAGCCAGTGTTTTAATGCCTCCACATATACCTTAGTAAGCTTTCTTCAGAACTCTCTTACTGCCTCTGCTTCTTTGGGAGCTACTCCAGGAAGAAGTGTAATTCCTAGTAAGTAATGATGTTGGGTTTGTTTCATGGGACAAAAAATTAAGATGATACAGAATTAATTGGCAAAACATTTAGGAAAACAGTTATTTAAATGAAGCTGCAAGGTATAAGCACACAGATCAGCACAGTGACTCATCTATGCTATTTCAAATTTTATTTTTTTGTGCTAAAACAGCTTATCTGAAGAAGGCATATTGAAGCAGACAGGGAGAAAATATGGTCCAGTTTAATACATACATGACTAATCCAGTTTCTGTGCTTGATGCAGAAGCACAGAACTGTCTGGAGAAGTCACCAGCAGTCGTGTCCCAAGGATTTTCTTGAGAAAAAAAACGGCAGGGAAGACCCAGTCAAACACCACTGCATTAAAACCATGGGGGAAAAAAGGCATATTTCTATTCTTTCTTGTTTTTTTCCAAAACATCAGAACAGGGAGGTGAAAGGTATTACTTCTTAATGCCACTTCTGTTCTAACTAAAGACTTACAGAAGGATCTGCCTGAGGAGAGTTGATTTCTGTCCAGGAGTTGATGCTGTTGTTGCCACACCGAGTGCAAACTTCCATCAAAACTGGATCATTACAGCAAATATTCTACAACAGCAGCAACAACCATTTTTGTCTGACTAGACATGAAAGACGAAATTACCCACAGCAGCAGCCACAGACAACAGAGCTCCTGGCAGTACAATGACACCTTTGTTATGCTTTCCTTAAGGAGCTCCCAGCTAAACAAAATTAATTAATGAAAGGATGAGTGACCACCTTTTATTTTCTTGACATGTCAACTTCCCTCTCAGCAATTTTATGTTTTCTCCTCATGCAGCTGACCTTGTCATTTACATTCCTTTTCCACATAAGGAGTTACATAGAAGGAGCAGTATTCAGTAGCAACTGAATCAGTATTTTAAGCTGCAACTGATAAAAGCAGCCTATTTTGATTCAGTGTGATGAGTGCAATGCAAAGTGAGGAAGTTTTACTTTTTCTACATAGTCTTTTCCCTGCAAGACTAGCCTATCACACTACATAAAGACTCAGAAATAACAGAGTTTTCTGTTCAGCTGGAAGGAAGTCACTACAGAAGCAGTATTAAAGATACTTCAGCTTTTGGTGTTGTTTGGTGTGTTTTGCTTTACTCAGCTGTATTGTCCTGCCAGACCGGGACCTCAAACTGTCATTTACATGTCATTAATTAAAACCAGCTTTGCACCAGCTTTCCAGTACAAAGTCACACAGGGCAATGTGACAACTCAAGTGCATAAAAGGACCCGGAGCCAACATTTGCAAGTGGCCTCTGATGCAATGGGTGCCATCAGAAAGAGGTATGAGAATAGATACAGGGACAGACACATGCACGAAGGGACCTACAGAAGCTCTCCCTTTAAAAAAAAATAACTGTTAATAATTAAACCTCTTTGCTTGCTACTTTTCATGTGACAAAACTGCATTTAAAACACAGCTGTTTAATTAAAGAAGCATTTTCCTTGAAAGCAGAATTGAGCATTGTCTCTTTACTGCAAACTACTGGGTGTTCAAAAGTATCTTTGAAAACTACAGTGCAAAATTATAGAATCATGCAATTGTTAAGGCTGGAAAGACCTCTAAGATCATCGAGTCCAACCACTGACCCAGCACCACCACATTCCCCACAAACCAGGTCCCCAAGTGCCACATCCACAGTGTTTGCTGACACTCCCGGGGATGATGATTCCACCCTGTCAGTGAAGGAATTTTTCCCAATAACCAGTTTAGACCTTGCCTGGCACGGAAGGGGGTTGTTGTGACCCAAAGGCAGGACCCAGCACTTCCCCTCCTACCTCATCCCATGGATCCAACTTGTCCAGATCCCTCTGCAGAGCCCTCCTCCCTCCAGCAGTTCCACACTCCCACCCAGCTGGGGGTTGTCAGCAGAGTGACTGAGGGAACAGTCCATCCCCTTGTCCACACCAATAAAGATAATAAACAGAGCTCATCCCAGCACTGCAGTTCTGTGCTGGTCATGACACCACACTAATCCTCTGTGTTATCCCACCTTTCAAATTTCGTTTCACATGCATTTCTACATACAACAGCTTTTTCAAAAAAAATCAGAGAGTTACATCTTTCAGTTCTCAAATTGCTTTCACTTCCTAAATCTTTTGCTGACAGCCTCTTACACCTGCTTGTGGCAAGACTACAAAACATTTGTTCCTCCCTTTGGTGTTGAAAGATTATGGGACTGATTGGGATTTTCTTCAACTCTATTTTGAGTGTACCAAATACTTTCCCAATAAAACCTGTCAGAAGATGTTTGTGTTCTTAGAGTACAAAACAGCTGTGAAAATTCACATCCAAGAGATAACAGTAGGAAAGTTCTATCAGTCTATCAGCTTAAGCTGAAATGTGCCTTCCTTTACTGATGCCCCAAATATATCCTTTCTTTGGGGTTTATCATACAGAGGACTGTTTATCACACAGAAGTCCTGGTTTTATGTAAATATACCAAAGAGAAACCAGGAGAACTAAGCAAAACCTGAGATAAAATAGCTAACCTCTGCCATAGTCCTATTATGGATCTACTTGAATATTATAAATAATTAAGTGTCCCAGCACTTCCTTGATGTTAACCATCACATACCAGGAAAGGCTAAATAAACATTCACATCCATCACACACAGCCTCCATTCCCTTTCTAAAAACCACCAATTAGTACTAGTTGTCCTCTCTGGGACAGTGGCTATAAGAGCTTTTATTCTCCATCAACTACTTGCCTTTTTTGCCTGGAGAAAAACATTTCATGGTTATTATGTGGCCATTTCTGCAAAAGCAGCAGCATGGTTTTTTCCTACTTGAAGCAGATACTGCTTACAGTGCAGTAAGAATATAAAAGGAACTGTTTTCACAGCTAAAACCCATCCTTTTCAGTTCAGAAAGCCTCAAATTAGTATCAAAATGATACCATGGTAAGACAAATATTCATGGAAAAATTAAACTAAGACCAGCACTTAAAGCTGCATAATTTATAGAAGGAAATTAATAACTAGCACGTATTGAACAGAATTTACAGATTAATTTTTTTGTCCATGTTTAGCTGTCTGCTTGGGCAAATATGATGTAGGTATATGCATCAGGGCTAAGGAAACCCAAAGCCAAAGACAATTTTTAGCCCAGCACTACTGTCAACAACACTGTAAACTGATCTGCACTGATCCTGATTACACTGGGGTTTTTATAATGAACACTATAGACACAGAATGCAGTTTACAGGTTTGCTGCACAGGTCAAGCCACTTCTTTCCTAAACAAATTTTCAATCTGTTTTCCACAGCAACGAGTGTATTTGAGCAGAAACATTTCTGGTGAAGTGTTTATGCAGTCACAAGCAGCAGATTGCTGGAGTTTTCACCTGCAGAGAGACGCAATTTGTATCTTATGCCAGTACAATGATAATCCTAAAACCTGTTGCCAGCTCTACAAAGGACTGGATGTACCTAAAAGTATTATTACTGGAACAGCAGTAATGAAAAGAGCTACCAAAATTTTATTCACAAGTTGAAAATGCCTAGGAGAGCTAACTGGGATATTGTTTGCTTCATTTCCTGATGAAAAGCCTTCAGAAAACATGAGCACATTTTACATAACCTTGCACACAGCCAAGGAGCTCATTTTCCAAGGGTCACATCCCTTTACTGTGTTGGTGTAATTACGGCAGCAGCCACAACAGCTGAGAGGCTGAATTTTGAATGCAGTTCCAAAGAGGAACAAGAGCTCTCTAAAGACACTGTGGGTGACAGAGGATGAAAACAAAACTAATTGCCATGAGGTATTTGCTGCATGCAGTGGCACAAAGCACATCCCTCCACAGGCCTGGGGACGGTGTTTTTCAGTCCAGCCTACCCTGCAGGTAGTAAATGCTCTTCTGGACTTCAGTGTGGGAGGATGGGGAAAAGGGAAGAGAACAGAAGCTGCTCTGAACAATAACAAAGAAGCTGTCACAAGTTATGGAACTTGCAGGGAAGTGTAGGAAGTGTTGCTATTCAAGCATTAAAAAGAGAAGCAAAACAAGGCCTCCACCTTGTGGCAGGATGTTTCACTCTAAGGGTCAGAGTGGACACATACACACACTCCACACAAGAGACAGTTGTTTCCCAACACTCTTTGTGCTAAATTACAGGAATTCTTGGTACAAGAATAACAAAGAAATTCTTCTAAACCCCATCTTTCTCCCATTGTCATCAATCTCAAGAGTGCTGATTTACCTGAACATTCACAAGAGTCATATAAAAGACTTCCAAATAGAAAAAAATTAGTTTCAAGTAGCAGCTCCACTCGTTCAGGTCAGTTACAGCACTGCTCATCATCCCAGTGACAGAGAACAGGCCATACAAAACCTACAACCAAGAATTTGGTTACACAGGAAGGCTCCTACCATGACCTAAGAATGAGGTACCCAATGCCTATGCATCTGCATAGCCCTTGTCCATCACCCCCCTTCACCTTCTGATGGCACACGGTTGAAGTGCCACTGACCAGAAAAGGACTTAACCAAAATGAAAGACATGTTAAAAAAAAAAATCTTAATTTTGCCGTGAAAAAAAAAAAAGTCCAATCAACTTTTTTCTAAAAACAAGTCCAATCAACTTCAAACATTCTGGCCATGCACTGAGAAATACATTCAGACTATGTCTAAGATAACTATTTACAGTACTTCTAGATGTCTCTTTATTTACTGTGCTTGATCTGCTCAGCCTGGTACCTGCATGATGCAGTAAAAGCCAGTCCAGTAAGAACAGACCTATGAGCAAAGATGAAGCACACAAATAGTTATGCAACAGGTTTTGAATAAAGCTGTGAAGAACTAATTTTCCAAGTGTGAAGTAATGTTACTCATTATTCAGAAGAAATCTTTGCATCTCAAATACCACTGGTTCCATTTACGTGGATGTTTCTGCAGCTTCAAAGCCCATCAGTTTCAAGGATTCAACACTCACTCAACCTTTAGCTCAGCTCTAGGAAGAAATGAATTCCAAAAATTTCACTCTGCTACATCTTAAACAGAGATACTTTATTCTAATGTTTTTCAGACATCAGAATAATATGAAAAAGACAGAAAAACCTTCAACATTGGCAAAATTACAGCTGTTTCCCGTACAAATGTAGACTAGACCTCTAGAGACTTTTTGTTACTAAAAGTTGTAAACAAGTAAGGCAATCCATATTAAAAGAGCCTTCTATTTGTTAAAAAACACACATAAGAAAATTTAAGCTGGTAACACTACCTTAAAAACACAACCAAAAGATGGAACATGAATCCTCTTCCGGAGTAAGAGCTCTAATCCAATCCCCAACAGCACCTAAATACAAAGAGGTCGTAACAACTAGTCTAGAGTGGTAAAATCTAAGAAAAATCGATCCCCAAAACACACTGGAATATTCCTATTCCAGCAAGGTTTCAATAAAAAGAGACTGGCATATAAATCTGAGAGATGGGAACACCAATTTTCGAACGGTCCCTTGTTTGGAGTCAACAATTCAGGTCCTGCGAGGAAGTGAAGATACTCGTAACAAACCTTCCTTTTCAGTGGCAAAGGAAATTAAGGCCATCAGACTCGCAGCTTTACAATTCACAGACAGGGATATAACGTTGTGCTTCTCAGAGGGCTCTGTTCTGCAGGCAGGGATTACCACAGCTGGAGGAACCAGCAGCTTACATGACCACACAGCCTCTCCTGGATGCCCCTTGCTCTGCCTGTTGTGAATACAAGAGAATCATCTTTCAAAAAAAAAAACCAAAAAACCAAGGATCCAGAAGCAAAAGATTTTCCGACCCAAAATATAAAATACTGTGCTTTTTTAATATATTAAATTATTAGCCCGGCATGGTATGGACAAGAGTCAGCAGGCAAACCTGTACAACTTGTTATTCCCTGGAAGGAAAACAATGTTTCATATCCTTTCCTATGAGGGGTAGTGGGGGATAGGTGCCAGAAAACCACAAATAATTGCTGTATTTGAATCAGGGAACATCATACAAGCACCTTGAGAGGTTTTATCTAAAGGCATAGATAACTTCTGTGAGCAGAGCTACCAAAAAAATACACAGTGCAGGTGACCTACACAAACCCAGACACCACATGAGCAGATGGATGCACTGCAGTACTTGTGCCTGAATTCATGGTTGCAAAAAAAATATAAATTCCAAGAGAGTCCTTTCTTTTTTGGTCTGTTTACATATGCCTCCAGAGCTGTATTTTTTTCACCATGCAAAGGACATTTTCTCTCAGCGTTTTCAAATCTCAAATTTTCTCTATCAGAGAAAACATGTAAGCAGAAGACACTGACAAATTTTCTCTATCAGAAACAGATTAAAATTTTCAAAACTTTCAGTAAATTTGGGGTGCCTGCTTAAGACACACTTTACCCTAAACAACTGGCATGGGAGGAATCTTACCAGGAACAGAGTTTAAGGAAAAAAAACCAACCCATATCTTTAAACTTAAAAAAAAAATTACTTCTCTCCAAGGGAATATATTAGGCAGTATTTTTACACTTTTTTCAATAACACCATGCTTTCAATAACTACCAATTTTAAAAAACAAAAGATGATATTTTTTACGTTTTTATGTTTTTTTAAGAGTTCATGATTTGTATCTCCATTTTTTTCCAACATAAATAACCTTGTTAGCCTAAAAGGAAATACCTGCTGATGGTAAATGCCTTCCTCCTCCAGAGCTTCAACTGCTTCTTCATCAATTTCCTCATCTCCCATTTTAGGTGCTGTTGTTTTGAAGACAGTGCTTCTCTGAGCAACCTCCTGCAAAACATTTTTAAGACTTGACTCTACAAGAAAAATCTGTTGCTCACCTACTTAAGGCTTTGAGAAATGAAAGCTCCAGCTGCTGGGAAAACTCCTTGTATTCATTTTGTTTGTATACTTTTCAGGTACTGCTGAGCATAAACAGCTTGCCTAACAGCTTAGTTTTAAATCTCTTAATGATTAAAAAGAATCTAACAAAACACTAAGTTCTTCCAAAATCTGCTTTTTTTAAAAAATATTTAAATGTTTTCCTTCAATTGCACCATGTCATAGTAACTGTCCCACCCAAAGTTTTAAATCACACCTTGCCTGGATTAACCCCTCATTGCTTTAAGTGAATTTCACTGTGACATTGCTCACTCCTCATAAACACACAGGCTTAGGGAAAACTAATTTAGAAGACAAAACACTGAAGAGTTTACTGAAACTTTCTTTTCAAAGGGTGTTCTAGGGCACTGCCCAACTCCTGGCATGAGGGTGGTGTCTGAACAAGTCATTCTTCTACTATTGAGACTCAACATGGAAAAAAAAAAATCACAGGCTTCAATGGAGGCATTTCTAAACCACAGCTAGTTCTTCAAAAGGAGAAGACCTCACTATAAACACTCCAGGGCGTTCCTGTGTGAAGTCCTAACCTGCACCTTTGTAGGTGATGCCACCACGGGAAGACAAAGCTTACACAGGTCTGAGATCCTTTACCTCTCCCTGAGAATTTTTCAGCACAACTTTCACATCTTCACCAGTGCCCCAAGAATTCTGGTTCTTCCAGATGAGGTCAGTGGGAGGGCTTGCAGTTACTCCAGCATTTGCAGCCCAGATCTGTCAACAGAAGTCACACATGAACAATGTCTGCCAGTCTTACACATTCCCAAGTTATTTACTGAGTTAATATATTTCATTTAAGTGACACTTGGGAATCCCTTCCAGCTGACAGAACACAAGTACCTGCCACAGTTCTGTGCAATAAAACACAGGTGTTTTCAATGCAGAGACTTTGGAATATATAAGTACACCTGTACATGGTGAAAATTATTGCTTCATATAGAAAGTTCTGAAAAGTACCTCTCTGTATTAACTGTCCCAGCAACTGACACAACTAATGCTCAATAAAAATGCTGATCTTTTTCTGAACACATACATAGAAAGGAAATAACTAAAGACCTTGTGTCTTATTGACCCACACAAGTTGGCCAGAAGCAGGTGAAGCTTGATAACTTACTGTAACAGTCTGGCCTGCCTTTAGTACATATCTTGAGGTATATCTGTAACTTGCAGAAGTGTCTCCTATTTTTCGGATCATCTCCCAACCTCCCATAGGTTGATCCTAAGGAAAGGCAGGAAAAAAAACCAGAACAATTTCCATCAGCAGCATTCATTGTCTGTTATGCATTAGAGTGTTTTATCTTTGAGGTTGTGACACACATAAAACCTTTGGTAAAAGGGTTTATTATCACTTGATCTTCAGCATGAAATTGGAATAATACTAGTTAAATTTATCTTACCTCTTATTTGAAGTTGAAGCTTAACCCATCCCACTTTTGAGTTGTGATATTAACTAATGTTTATGATTTGCATCAGCTTTGTTATCACTGGGTCCAAGAAAATGCATATTAATAAGATATATTAAATATTCAAATCTCCTTACAAATATTTAATATGTTTTTTGAAGCATAGAATGACAAGCAGGTTTCTCAGAAAACAGAATACTGCTGTTAGTATTCTTAAAATATTTTTACATATGCACACCTGCCACCATGTACTCCCTTGCAAAACCTACTTTTTTTTCCCCCTATCAACTACTAGAAATGCATTAACAAATCATCCTTACAGAATGACTGCTTCAAAACAAAAGTAGGCATTTTTTAAGTTCTCCCACCAACAGAGTTTCTGGTCATTCAACGTTTGCCACTGAGCTCCGGTCACTTAAAATTATCTGAAATAAACAATTTTATAGATCTTAATGGATGCTGACATTCAGCATGTCACTGCAACAAAACGCACCATACTTACATTTTATACATTTTCTACCTATTTATTTATATAAACTGTCAAACAGGAGTGAAGATCCTCCAGGTACAGCTTTTTACACTGCACTACAGGTAGCTGCTCAAATCCAGACCCCCTAGGAAAGTGCTAAAAACATGAACCACCCATGGCTACTGGGGAACAAAACTGATGCTTCTCCTTCCACCAAGCAATGAAAGTGTAGGTAAGTTAAATAAAAGGTGGGGGGAAATCTATGTGGTAAACAAGTGTGTTTGTGGTAGGGCAGAATCCCACTAGCTCAAAAACCTCTAAAAGGCAAAGAAAGGCAGGTTCTGACTCACCAGAAGTGCCTGGATTGAGTCATCTGAACACTAAACTGTCTAGACCAAGAGAGTTGCCAAGGTTTCCTGAATTCACTAAATGAAACCATCAGTCCCAGCCAGCACTCCAGGCAGGCAATTACAATCCGTATTATCACTGCTTGGAGGAGCCTGTCTATATCTTCACTGATTAGAGGGGACTGGGACACTGGGAACCAGACCAGTCTTTGTCATCCAAATCATCAGGATGAGCTGCCTTTGAGTGAAGATAAAAGATCCCTGCATTTGGACAGAATGCAGCTACCACACCTCTACACACAGCTGAGGCACAGCCAGCACAGGAGAAGGCAGGAATTACTGAGACCTTCTCTGAAATCAAGGCTGCAAGAAGTCAGGTTTTGTAGTTCTGGTGTCCTAATGAGACAGTGCTCAATTATCTCTTCTCCCAGACAAAGGATTTGAGACATTAAAGAGTGCACAGCCTCCAACCCACCTGTGATGACCTGCAGACTGTCTATGTCACAGAACCTGGTTTTTCTCAAGCAGAAATTACAAGTAATGTCAGGGGGCAGACGGAAAAGGGGAAAATGTACTGCACGTATGAGCATACATTGAGGGCAACACAAGGAAAAGCTGTAATTATTATTTATCAAAGGGCTTTTCATTTGAGTAGGTATCTGTCTCCCCTCAATACAAGCTCCAACCTATCCACAGAATCAAATAATCTCAGTAGGCAGTGACAGTGGCTTTGGCATAAGAACTGAGGGCTTGTAAAATTGTGAAAGCAGCTGACGAAGAAGAAAAACTAAGATTTAGAAAAGTTCTACGCAGATACAAGGGACACTGTCAATGCATTTCATTTAGACATTTATTTTGCATCAGTGTATATTTTTGGTTTTTTTTTTTTTTTAAGGCAGAGAAAGTGCTCAAGATGCTTCTAAAGCAGCCTGATGTCTGCTTGCAGTATTTCTTATCAGTAACAAGGTTATCTGTAAAGCTTTAGAGGTAGATCACCAGCAAGGCAGAACTCTGAGGTGCTGAGGTAGCAATTTGGTGGGTGGGACATCTGCCCAACAAACAAAAGCACCGACAATCATTGTGAAGAAGTCATCACCAATCCAGAACATTGTCTGAGAGCTTTCTTTGAGACACACCAGTTCCTTAATGCCATGAGCTTCAGGGTCAGCACGAAGCCCAGGCGCTGCAAGGGTGCCGAGGACGGCCTTGAACCTCTACCCGTGACACACATGGTGCTTTCAAACCTGCTCCGAGGTGTTCTTCAGGCGGATGAACTTCCCATCAACGTCGATCTCCTCAATAGACACATTCCCAGTGGCAGAGGCTGAGTGGGAGATGGTCACACTGCTGCTGGCTTCCGATTCCTCCACATCGATCCTCTTCCTCTTCCCGCCGGCCATGCGGACGCTGCGGCTGGACGAGGCCCGCGAGACGGTCACCCTCGAGGAGGGGCTGGGGGACAGCTTCAGCCTGCGTGGGGCAAGGGGAAAAGCACACACAGACAGAGAGTGAGAGGCCAGGAGGCTCGGGGGGCACCTCCCCACAGCTCCCTGACCACCAGGAGGGTGGAGGTTGCGCTCTGCTCGCAGGGAATGCGGGGCAGGGAGAGAGCAAAGGGCTCCGGTTGTGCCAGGGGAGGTTTGCACTGGGTATCAGGAAAAAGTTATTCACTGGAAAGGCAGTCAGGCACTGCCCAGGGAAGCAGTGGAATCACCACCTCTGGAAGTGTGGGAAGCACATGTAGGGACAGGGTTTAGTCCTCATCGTGGCAGCGCTGGGTTAACAGCTGGACTCAATCTTCTCCAACCTTAATGATTCCATTATTTGGTCTTAGTTTTTCCACACCTTTTTTAAATGAACTTTCTTCCATCTCCTGTTCTTCCCATAGAATTATACAGCAATATAGCAAAAAAAGCAGGTACATGAGGAAGTGAAGCCTTAAGTACTTGTTGAAGACTTGAATAAAATGTTGTCAAACAGCTGATTAATGTTCCTGGAGAACAGAACACTGATGGATTATTACACTAAGAGCATAAAGGCATTTCTATGCATTTATTAAGACTGTAAAGAAACAAAAACCCTAGGGGAGACTTAAGCAACTGTAGGGAATTTGTGCACAAACCCAGTGGCACAACAGCTTTGGCTGTTTGATCCCCTCATGTGAGAGAAATTAGCCTTTACCAGCTCAGAATAGTAAAGTATCAAACTACTTTCAGTGACAGCTGTGACAGAGGTGAAAATTCTCAGTATTGAATGCTGAGGCCAGATGTGGAAAATGCAGCTAAGCTGATAAGCTGGGCAATCATAATGGCTATGACTTTATTAGATTTATTCTATACTTAGAGAAATTTGGCTAAGAACTAATTAACCATGCAATTCATTTTGAAAAGGAATATTAACCATGACACTAAACAGGCACACCAATGACAACTCCTTACTTCTTCTGTGCTGGATCTTAACTAAAAAAATTGTGTCTGCTGCCTTGAGAGCTGTTGGTCTGACACTCAAGGTGCTTGGTCTCATGACTTAGAACTGTGTTAGACAGGAGGGGGCAAAAACAGTGCCTTGGGAATTGGTCAAGCTTTAGCAAGAACCGGCTTTTAACAGAGAAGGAGAGAAGGCAGGGAGGCAGACACACCACCATTTGTTGCTGTTGTTCTCTCCTACCTCTCCTCTTCACCCTCCAGCAATTTCCGGTATGCACTGATCTCCATGTCAAGTGCCAGTTTAACATCCAGAAGTTGCTCATAGTCAGTCAGCTGCTCCTGAATCTTATTTCTGATCTCTGCAATTTCCTTCTCCTTCTCTGTCAGCGTTCTGCGGCAGTTTTCCTGCTCCTGAGCCAAGGTGGTCTCAAGCTCCTGTGCTCTGTCTTGCCACGCTCTAGACTAGAAAAAGCGTTGAAAACATCAATAAAAGACAACCAATCATCAAACAACATGCAAAGGAAAGCCCACCCAAGCCTCCACGTGCTCTGCTATTCAGGCAACACGGAACTCAGAACACAGATTTACGCACCTGCCCCCATTTCCAAGTCCAAACTCACCCGTGTTCACCTTCCTGCTCTCCACCTCTACTGCACACATTAACACCTTGAGTTCCAATGAAACTTTGCAGCATCCTTTGAAGGACAACTACTTGCTGCATTTTTCTGAGATCTGAAGATATGTTACTACTCTTGAATTTACTCAGGAAAGAAAAATTGAACTTAAGAGTTAAACTGTTTAACATGTGCCAGACAGGACACAGGAACAGTCTTAAGCTGCACCAGGGGAGGTTCAGGCTGGACACTAGGAAGAATTTCTTCACAGAAAGGGTGCTTAGGCATTGGAATGGGCTGCTCAGGGAGGTAGGTGGTGGAGTCCCCTTAGAGGTCTTAAAAGTGCTCTTTAGTTTTCAGATGTCTGCTTTGTGCTTCAGTCTACTGCTGCCAATCCTTAATTCTGGGAGGCAGTTCCTCTAAAGGAGTAGGGGTTGTTGTCAGTGAAAACCTGCCTGCCTATCATCAAAGGCTAGCTCAAAGTGAGGTGATAAGCATTTCCATGAAGAAATCTAATTTATTCCCTACTTCAAAAATTCTATCAAGTCAGTAGATCTTAAAATTGCTTATCAAAGAAAGGCCAAATGACAACAGCTTTAAGGTTTACTTTCCATAAGCCTGCTTTCTTCTGTTTGGTAGTCCCTTGAGATGTTTTTTTAATTAAAGGACAGACACAAGAACCAGTGCCCCACAATCACCAAGTTTGCTATGCATGCATCAAACTTAGGGAGTCATCCCAGTCCAGAGACAGAGAGAACAGGGAGTCTACATGTCTGACACAGGGGACCAGTGTAACTGGTTGTCAATGTTAAGAGCCAGATAAGGAATTTAATAAATGGAGATGTGTGTCACGTGGAATATCACTGCACAACCTACTACAGAGCTAAGCGTTGGCAACTCAAACCAGACCAGCACCAGTGATGAGAGTTTTCTTCCAAGAAAATAAATACGATGTTAGTGCTAGTAAAATGGAAAACAAAAGTGTACTGGTTGACGTCACTAACAAAAACACTCCCCAAACATGCAGAAAAGTTGTTTCTTTGGTGGAAAATCACAGTCAAACAGACAGAAGTTGATTTTAATAGCCCTGCAGTTAACAACAAACACCTCTGCCAGTTCAGAAGTAAGTTCTCTCAATCAAGCTGTCACTCCCAAAGTAACAGAACACAAGTAATTACCCAAAAAACCCTGCTGACTGAACCCCCAAAAGATGATGGTATCCCAAGGGCAGAAATAAGATTTAAGTGGCTAAAAATTTCCATCCAATTCCTGTGTAATCTCATGCATGTGCATTACATCACCTGATCTTATCCAGAGACTAACCTGACTACATAAAAGGAAAACCAGGAAAATTCCTACTAGTGTCTGCCCATTTATTTGGAAAATTAAGAAATCATGTTCCCTGCATTTATATTTTTCACTTAAAATACAAAGAATTTTGATGTTCTACTAGAGTGTACTGTACAGGAGGATTACAACTCAAAATGTGCCAGAGAAAGGACCAGAGTCACTTCTCATTTTCACTCTAGATTTCTCACTGCAGTGCACACAATGTTACAAATAAGTTCATACTGAACACATGACTTGTCATAAGTTGTCATACTTCTTTGGGGTGTGATCTGTGCCTTCTGATCAAAGAATAACTAGTTTTTACTCAAGACCCTGGTCTACAAAGGCTCAAGTGCAGTTATTTGATGTATTTACTCAGTCTCATATTCCATCCTCATCTGAGTAAGATCACTCCATTATCTTTTTTTTAGATGTCTAGATGCAAACTGGATCCAGGATGAAAAGAGACACTGAAGAGAGACTGCAAATTCCAGTTCTGGCTTTGAATGCTGCTTTGTGGAATCCTACACTAGGCTGTCCAGTCACTACTAAATTGCTTAGAATGTCAAGAACTTTTATTACAAGAGCTGTCTAAAATTGTCTCATCTATCCACAAAAACGTTCACAAAAGCCAATTAACAGTACCCCACTTCTAACACTCACTCTGTAGCAGAATACTGCAGAGAAACAAGAAAATCAAGTTTGCCAAAAGGGGACATGAAGGAATTTGCAAAAGTACAGAACAAAAGACAAATTCAAGTCATGATGCTGAACATGGAAGTTAAGAGAAAGGAAATCCTTTAATACAAAGCCCAACAACTGTAACTAGCAGGGCTGAGCAGGCACAGTGGTTACCTCCTTCTGGAGGCTGGTGATGTGGGAGGCCAGAGTGTCAATCCGCATGTGGCTCTCGTTCAGCTGCTCCCTGATGGTGTTCAACGCAGAGTTGCTCATCTCCGAGGACAGCCTGGCACTCTCCAGCTGCAGGACAACAAAATTAACACATCAGTTTCAAAGTAACTTTCACTAGAAGGAAAATGAATCACTAAAAACCACACGCAACACTGAGCCACCAAGTTCCTCTCTGCAGCTCCAACACAGTGAAACGTTTGTTTCTTTAGGGGTTAAATGTGGTGCCTCAGTTACCACGATGGATTGCCCTGCCTGAAATTCCAGTTCTCTGAATATTTACTCTAACTTTCCCTGGTGGGCATTACCGAAGTTGAATTACTAAGTTCAGTTTTTGTCTTGGCCAAAGTTTATTTAACGATTGGTTTTGAGTATGCCTAAACTGAAGAAGGTAAACCGAAATCACCAATTCTTTAAAAATAAGGAAACTTGTTAACTTTCAGCCAACATAAGCAAATTGGTACCAGTACCAGTGCCCTAGGTCACTACTGCTCCATTCTATCACTTCAATCTCAAATAACTTTACTTTTATAAAGTAACTAAATTATTCCTGCTGAAAATTACCATACACTGGAGCTGCACCACAGACTTACTGACCTTGTTGTTACAATGCAAAGGAATCTAATTTGTTTTTTAAATAAAATTTTAAAAATACAGAAACAGTATACCTGACAAGAGAGATCAAGAAAGCTTTCATTATGAGAGGTTATATTTTTGGCTGGATCTTACTTTAAATAATCTTTTCCAAGCCAGACTGAAACCATAGAGATACGCAGACTGAAGAGACCAAAACCTATGCTCACAAAATCAGTTTGTATGAACTTTTTCTGCTGTAACATCCCACCCTGCTTTTAAAAAATACTAACTGCAACAAGTATAGCCACAGAAACCAGGTTCAGTTGAGATATCAGGGTGTCTCCTGACATGGATGCTGAATAACAGCAGAGGAAGGAAATGATGAAGTATAACTGATTTCAGCTGTCTAGATGAGTAAAAAACAGAAGTTACTGGATATTGTAAAACTTCCCCATGTTCTGTACAGGGTCAGAGCACTCTCTACACTCTTCCTCAAAAAGCCTATTATGAATTTTTATATAAAATATGGGACACCTTATTGGTCATTGTTCAGTATCATACATAACCACACATGAACTCTCCTTGAATTCACAGTAATTCCCAGCACTAATCACTTTTCCCCCCTGATCCCCTTCACATGTTGCTTCCTTCTCCTCTATTATTGTACTTCATGAGGATTAAACCTGCTCCCAAAGCAAGATGTGAAAATGTAAATTCACATTCAAAGGCATGCTAATTTTAAACCAAGCTCCCTAATAAAACCCTCTGAGCTGCGAGTAATTACGGTATTAAGCAAAACAAAAACAAAGTACATCAAACAACTGTGCGAAAACACGTCCTCACTTTGGAATGATAAGTCTCTTCAAGCTCTTCTTTGTACAACTTCACTTGTGCTTCATGCTGCTCTCTCATTTCCTGGAGGGCTTGGGTCAGTTTGTGCTCATATTCGATCTGACGCCCGGAATCGACCTCGACTAAGCGAGTCTCATGCTTCCTTCTAGTCTCATTGATTTCCTATGAAAACCAAAAAAACAGAATGACATTCAGAAAACACAGGGCAAAATTTTTAGAAGACTGTCCTGCTGAGTGGAGAGCAATGCAGGTTTTAGCCTTAGATTATTCTAACATGAAACTTTTAGTGGAAAGTCTCCCCAGTCTCATTTTGCAATAGCCAGTCATTAAAACAAGAGCCAGGATACCATCAGCATTTTTTTCTGAGAATTGTCTGAACTTTCAACGAATACCTCAGTATCATTAGAGTTTATAAATACATCTCTCCTTTCCTGAGGCATCTTCTGTACTTGCAGAAAATCAAACTACTGTGAAATGGAAGAGTCACTTGCACTAACCAGCACTTTCCCCATGTAGTTGTATGCTTGCCTGTGCTTTCTCTGGAAAGAAGGGGATTCCAGCAACATGAAACAAAGCTGAAAATACTACTATCAATGGAAAGTACACATGGAAAAAAAGACAGAAGAGTCAGATGCATTTGTTACTGCTCTGAGGTTCCTCCTGGAGAGCCTCAAGTACCACAAGTGAAGGGGATGGTGGCAAGTTCTAAAAGACAACCATTTATCAACTTTAGTTTCCATTATTCCAAAGCATCCTACTAGAAAGGTTTGAAATGAAAAACAGTACAGGTCCACAGCACCTCTTTGAGTGTCCCTCTCCACTTTATTTCTCATTAGGGGATTATGTGGGAAATTACACACCTACTTTCTCATTACTAAGTAAAGACATGTATTGCACACCATGAACACAATTTAACACTAAACATGATACATGAAGTTATTTTACCATAGGAACTCGGAGTTAAGATAATTTTTCCTAGAAAAATGAAGCTAGAAATCTTCTAGCTAGAACAGAGATAAACCCTGCTCTGAGTAGGAGTTCAGGCAACTTCCTGAGCTACCTCCCAACCTATATTATTTTCCTGTTCTATAATCACCTCCCAGTTGTTTTCTTCCCTTAAAAATTCTTGAGACTAAGCATTTACCTCCTCATACATGATTTTACGGAATTCCAAGTCCTCAATGAGGCTCTGACAACGGTTTTCAAGGTCCACCTTCAGCAAGGTTTCATTTACAAGCTGGTCCTTGGCAGCAGCTAAACCACTTTCAAGCTTTAAGAAATAAGAGTCAACAATTATGCAGCAGAACTCACATAACACAAGGGCCTCAGCTAACAACATGCTAAGGTTTAACTTGACAGTCAAATCCCAATATTTACTCCAGCAATATTACATATTACACAGTTTTGCAGTTGCTTATACAAATGAGTTCTAGATATTTCACATTATTTACTGGCATTAAATTGCTACTTATCCATTTTCCTCACAAAATTTCATTTTTAACACACGGCAAAAAACAATTTTCTGGTCTCTACAACTCGTCCTCTTGAAGTGATGTTGCTCAAGATCACAAACCAAAGGGTCAACAGAACTAGGACAAGGGCTTTTTTCCCCTCATTGTTCTATCAAAATGTGGAGAACCACAAGCATAGCCAAAAGGAGGGCAGAGAGAATCACAAACTCTTACTTGTCAGTTAAGATCTGCTCTCATGAAGTCATTCTGCCCCCCAAACCCTTCTGAAGTGTGTCAAGTGTGCTTTGAATCTTGACCACCTTTCTTCCCCATGAGTACCATCCCTTGCAATTTCAGCATCTGCAGTTTTAAGAGATCGCTCTCCCACCATTCACATTTGTAATGAACTCAACAGTACTGGACTCAGAACCTACTCAATATTGCTTCCAGTGTTGACAGTGAACTACTATTTGTTCTAGCTGTGACTACAAGACAGGTTTTCATCCATTTTTTTGATTACAAAGTTATATTTTACGAGAATGGCAGCTCAAAATGCAGAAAACCACCTCACTTGCTAACATAACTTGATGGTTAAATATTTCTTCTTCTCACCTCTTTAATCTGAACTTGCAAATCTGCTATGTCTCCCTCCAGACTCTTCTTATCACCAAGGGCTGTAGCCAGTGCAGCTTCTTTGGAAATCAGGGCTGCTTCATACTCATGAATTTTGACTTGGGCTCCATTAAGGTCAGCTTCTTTTTTTGCATAGCTGGAATAAAGCAAAGAAAGTGGTTAAGAAAACCTAGAAGTGGCCCCAAAGTAGATTTCTGACTAATAAAGCAATCTGACTCTTGAACTTCGGAAACACCTGTCAAAAACATTTTGCCTTTGGTAAATTTACTGTGCTTTGCAGCACCTTTCTAATTATACACAACAGCAAAGTTCCACAGACCTGAGGAAACAGACCCAAATCCTGCCCTCACAACAGTACCTCCCATCACTGAAATTGCACTGGTGTAGAGGAGAGGTTCTTTCTTTAGGTAAGCAAGCACACAAGCTTTTCAAATTACCTTCAAATTAGTTTTTGTCTGCAAGTTTATTAGTTTAGTCTACACAAGCAGTCAAGCTTTTTCCAGGCATTTATTCCCATAAAAGAGCACACTGAAACACAAAATAAGTGAGCAAAAACAAAGTAGAGTAATGCCACATAAACACAATCCCACACTCTTCAGACTAAGTTTACTATCCACAAACAATGCTACAACAGGCTACTATCAAAAACAGGGAAAAAATGTTGCCCTTAGATGGCACAAGCAACCACGTTTAAATATGTAACAAGTCCTTCAGCCTTGGAGTTCACTCTTTTTCTCCCTGGAATATGCACATTTCTCTATCAAGGGCAGAAGTAGGCAGAAGTCCTAGATGGTTTTAATTCAACTATGACCATCTTACAGTCATGGGCAGATTTAGGCTCAACAATACCACAGCTGGCACATCCCTCTTCAGTTCTCACACTCTTCTTTCCACATGTGGAAAAAAAATTAGAAAAAAAAAAGGCTGAATTAACAACGTAATGCTGAGAAAACTGAAAGTTGGATAAAGATTCTCAAGTACTAGATTCAGAATATATCCACTGCTTCTTTTAATCACTGCTAAGACACAACAGCAATGCCCCTTGGCGAAATGAAACTAACAGAAAATAAACACGATTTTAGAAGGCGAGGCCCTCAGGTTTAAAAGATGTTTTTTTGCAGGATTTCCTGCACTTGACATGGTGCTCAGGAGGGGTGCCTGCACACAGGCTTTCGCTGCAGAGGGATGCAGGGATGGGTTCCAGGTCCAGCAGCACAGCCACAGCACATGGCAGGCTTTACGCAACAGACTTAGCACCCGCTAATCCCGACCCGCGGGATTAGCACCTGCTCCCCCACGGCATCCAAGGGGCAGCCTGGCAGCCCCTGAGACACAAAAACACACTCTTCTGCACTCAGCTGCTTGCTGCTGCCCAACACCACCCAGGCCCTTCACAGCATTTTGCTCCTCAGACCCCCAGCTCGGACAAAGGCGCAGGATTTGGGTTTGGGACACATGGGCTCCTGCTTCCAGCTCTCTGCATTATTCACTGGAGGTTCTGCCCCTGCCCCTCCCCTCCCACCCAGGGCCTGTTGGAAATTCAGCATGCAAGGCAGGTGTGCAGCAGAAGAGAAAAAAAAGGGTCTTGCTCAGGTTTACCTGTGAAATAACAATCTCTCCATCACCTTTTATGAAGTGTGAGGGCCCCCAGCAAACCTCTGTTGTTTGATCACTGCTGGAAAAAGCTTTTATCAAAACACGAAGAAACTGCTTCTCTCATGAAACCAAGGCTAAAAAGTCAGAAATTACAAAGCCACAGAGCAACAGACAGTGTGTTGCTCCCCAGTCTGCCCCAAATTATCCTGGACTCTGTAACAGGGAGACCTCCCAAAATATACCACCATCCAAAGTGTGTGGATACCTTAAAATTACTTGGGTTTTAAGTTCTTTTAATGCAAATACCTTTCTAATGCATTTACAGCTGAGAAAAGCATTCTTGCCATGTGTCAACAAAGAAAAAAATGGGTAAGTAAAATGGACTAGCAACAACATGATTAAAACCCAGTATAGCTCCTGTACCACAAAAAGTAAATATTACCAGTTAGATCAGCCCTTTCTTGCTTGTTTGCAACAAGACTGTCTGTGAAGCCATGCTGTAATTTAATGCAACAAAAGCCACAGAAAGGGGGGTGGTGGGTGGGTGGAGAATTAAAATTAAGCACTATTAGTTGTTAGTGTCATGAGTTGTCTAACTATGAGACAGCTCATCTGAACACATTCTCAGAGAGAAAACAGAAACTGGAGCTCAACACTTTAAATGCGGAAAGCCAGATGAAATCTCAGCAACTCAGCAGTGTCATCCCAGCCCCAAAGGGAGCCCAGGAAAGGAGGGAAAGATCAGACAAGCCTCTGTGATTTATAAAAACAAACACTAATGTATACAACATACACTTTGCTCACTAATTTTCACCAGGAAGAACTTCAGCCTTTTGAGAATAGCTGGCTTCTTCCTCCCCAGAAAGACAAAGCTACATCTGAATAAAACAAATGAAAAAACCTCAAACACCTTCCTGTTACAGAGTTCAGAAATTACCTAGAACTGTGCTCCTCCTCAAATAGTTTGACTCATGAAAGGGAAATTAAAAAAAGCACAGAAATAATTGCTGACTTGCATCTTCTTCAAAGCAGCAGCTTGGTTTTCTCTCTTTTGACTTCAAAGTGTGGGGATCTTCTTATCCATGGAATTGTTAACAACAGCCTAGAATTTCCTGTAAGCTCCTTAAACTTCTTGCCAAGTTAATAGAAAAGCCATGCAGAAAAAAAAAAAAACCAACAAACAAATAAATAACTTTCTAGCAGTTTAATAAGCTGAATTGACCATCTGTATCCAGACAAACCACACACCTAATGCAAGGTAAGCAGTCAGTAGCCAGATCTTGGGAGGTATAATTTAAAAGTTCCTTTGAAACTGACCAAGTGTGGGATGCCACCAGCCTACAGCAGATTCTTCTCACCTCCCACACCCAGCCACTCATTTCTGCTGTATTTAAGAGTCTGATCACAAAGCCAAGCATTACCAACATTAATCAAACCCTTTTCTAGAAGCATTGGCTTTCAGCCAAGTCATGACATAGATACACACGTGTGGTAATTCCTGATAATGCAGCCTATATTTAGATCCACATAAAATTACATTTACTGCACAGTGAGCTGGTTTTCCACTGCAGAGTTGTAGAGAAATATGAAAATAATAAGAAAACCCCCAACTGCGGTCACTAATGTTTTATGTTTTATTTAGCTATCAGTCAGATTCCCACATTTTTTCCCCAAGGCAGACAAAACGGCAAGGCTGTGTTTTGTAACAAAGTGATTTAAAGTAACTTAAGAACCACCCAAGAGCACTCAAATTTTTGTATATAACTTGAAAATAAGAGTAACTGGACAAGCTTGGCTTTCCTGCAAATAAATATATGTAATATGCTTTCAACCAGTCTCATGCCACACATTTGATTTGACTGTAGTGTTTGAAACCAACACCAAACACACAGCATCTCTAGCTCAACTGTGACCCCACCTGAAGTCACAAACCCAAGTTTATCAAGTTTATGGCCATCTCTGTGAATCCCAATGCTATAACCACATCTCCAAGCAGATCCTACACATGTGAACACAAATCATGTCACCGCCCATTACCCTGTCATCATTACACATCCACGTATTTGACACCAAGTATTTATGTCTTTAACGGTGTCCCTACGCTTACTTAACAGTGTAACTCAAATTTTTACATTTCAGTGGTTTGTGCAACTTATGTTGCAACAAGTTAATCACCCGTCTGGGTGCTCTATGGCACACATCAAAGCAGTGACAGATTTCAGATTAAAGCTCTGGAGCTCCCCAGACTCCAATCTTTGCCTCACTTTCCAAGATCACCTACAGTCATGAAAATACGCTTCAAAAATTTTCAAGTCAGCTTCCTTTCCTAGCTCCTTGCAGCACATATGCTCCATGGAAAAGCCTGGAGCAGGTGTCACATCTTTGCCTGCACTCACACCACATGGTTCTGGGGAGTTGCTCCGGGTACCAGCTGCAAAGTGCCACACACCTGCAGAGTAATTCAAGCCACAGGCTGAAGGGAAGTTGCTCCTGACATTTGTTTTGCTGCCCAATCTCAATGCAGAAATGTATTTCAGAACGGGGATGGGAAGGAAGAACTGGAGATACAAATCAAGCCAGACAGATAAATAAACTCTTAGATATTAAAAATTAACAGGACTAGATCCTTGCCACAAATTGCTATAAATGCCTGTGCTCTACATAACACCTGAAGATAATAAAGGAAGATTACATCCTTTACCAACATCTTCAATAAAACACACCATTTCCTTCAAAATTACTTTTATCACACTGTTTCCTCTTCCAGGAGAGCAGATGTCCCTCAGCACTGGAAAACTGCCACAGTGAAATCTTAGCCTGCCAGTGACAAATGTAAACAATGGGTTTCCTAAACGATCTAGTTATAACACCAGCTTATGCCTCCTAAACAACAGGATTTCCTCACAGGACAAATCAGAACACGGACAACTCCAGCCAGGGATTAGGACCTGTCACACAGGTAATTCCTCATCACAAACATTCTTTGAAATAATTTTCTTATCTTGGAAACAACTTCCACCAGTGGAACACTGTGCTGAAACTTGACCCCATAAGCAGAACCACGTAACACAACAGCCAGCCTGACTTTCTGAACAGCCCTTGTTCACCATGGCCTGGTGACACAGCTGTGCCAAACTCCACAATGTACATCCTTGTTAAGTTAATTGCTCAAGTTACACACGAGGCTTTTCCCCTCCACCACCTTGGCTCTGCAGCTCTCCCTGGTTTGCAGTTGTTGCAAATGATGAACCCATGATGCACTTCCCCTCAAAAGCAGAAGCTTTATCCACCCTGTAGGAAGTGATGGAGCAATTGGGACCTGCTTAAACGATGACATTATGACATGCCCAAGGATCACATCTTTCACTGCTTTGCAAGCCTTGTCTATCTAGCCCTTTTCTTAAGAAATACGAAATTTGCAGCAATCTGAAGTTCCAGCCAAGACAACATTGCTCTGTTGCAGGAAGTGTACTCTACCTAGAAATAAAATGACTTGCTACCTAAAAATAATTTAATTATTACCTAAAAATAATTCGGTGATAATTGTATCATCACACATTTTGAGACTTCAGCTGGTATCTGCAGGCAACTACCTGGTTTCACCTTCATTGTTCATGTGCAAGTCCCGTAGTTGGAAAGCCACATGCACAGGTATTTTTTTCTGTTGAGTTCCTGATGGTGTCTTCCACCTCCACCCTTGACTGCATAATTGTAGCAGTCACAATTAACTGCATATGTATTTAAAGGAAGTAGAGGGATGTCTCTGTAACAGCTATCACCAATGGCAAAGCATACTGTAAAGTCTTGCCTAATCAACAGTGAGAAAATAAACAGGAAATACTGTGAAATTGGTAAGGTCTCCCAAATCTTTCACAAGTTATGGAAGAGAGATCCCCCTCTTCTCCAGCTCCCATCAGCTATACACGAGTTCTATACACCTAAACTCAAACTACATGGGTTTTTTTTTTCCCCCCAATACCATCTTGAGTTACAGATTTATTTTCCCTTGTCTCCATTCTACCCATCACCAGCTTCCTACTTAGACAATTATGAGTATCATTTTCCCATCTCCTCCTCAGAACAGGAACAGAGAGGCCGTTTTTTTAACATCCCTTTTTTTCCTGCAGTTCTTTAAGATCTGAAGTATCAATGGAAGCCTTCATATTTAGCCACAGCAGAACCCACTGCACGGCAGGCACTCTCTATGGACAGTATGCAACAAGTCTGCTATATATAGCAGTGTCAACTTTAAACACAAATGCAGTTTTCTTGAGGGATTAGAAGTATGAACAGAGCAGGCTTTTGGTGCATCACAGCATATATATGGTATTAAAGTCAGAAAATCCAACAAATAGGTGACCGGGTCTTAAATTTATTATAAAGAAAGAATAAGAAAAGTTCCTACAGCACTTTGAAAGTAACTGTAAACTTGAGTGTGAGGCACTAATTAGAAGAGTGAGTGAAGGATGACTGGAATAAAAATAAATGTATCAAGCAATTACAAAGGATGTCATGCTAACTAGAGAAAGTTTTGTCTGGGGGAACAAGAATGACACCTCCAAAAAAACTCAATTAGCACAGCTAGGCCATGAATGACATTGCCCAGCTTCAGATAATTAAGGGGCAAATCATCTGTGCTTCCTTCACAGGGTGGAGAACTGTTTAACCTAACATTTATCTCCACTGGCTCTAAAGGGAACCAAAGCCATCACTAATTTCTGTGTTATGACATGGCTACCACCATTATACCTAAACCACACAGGCTAGGAAACTTTTTTTTTATCCCCAAGCGGCTCTGTCAGATCCAAACTACTACACACTCAAATTTAAACTGAAACCAGGGCACACATCACACTGCAGTTCAGATTTCTGAGAGGGCAAGGGAAATTCTGTTGAGAAAACATGTTCTCATCTTACCTTGCAAACCTTTATTTTTTTCCTGTGCACACTTGTGCTAAGTAGTTTTAAAGAGTGTTTTTTGTCAGGTTATCATATGACTTAACAGCTTTAAGAAGCCATGAAGGAGTGTGCTCCCGTTCAAGTGAAAAAATCCTTTGCTCCTTTCCAACACTTTGCAAATAGAATTACAGATAAGCTTAGATATCCCCAAGATATCCATCTTAACACTCAAAGACTGCTAAGAAACTACTAGCCCATTTTAAGGTCTGCCACCAACAAGCCTCAAACAGCATTAAGTGTTTATTTTACTAAACTATTCAGGAGTTCTGATGTATAGCCTGTGTTCTGTGGGGTACAAAAACAACCTGTCTGAGACATGCATTGACTGTCAGCCAGTGAGTCCACTCTCCATGAAGAGAGGGTGGCTGACCCCATCAAAGCATCATTTTTTTTGCCAAATATCCCATCACAGGAAAATGTAAGGCAGACTGTGAAGAAACTCCATGTCCACATTACTCACACCTTGGTTCCAGCCACAAAGAAAACCTCCTCCAGACTGCGTTCAGAGCCCAATCCTCCACAGGCAGCCTTGTGAGAGGCTCACTGAAGAGTGTGTCTTCCTCGATAAAATCACTCAGGGATGGGAATTCCTGGCCTGACCTTGCAGTCAAGTAATGTTGATGCCTGTCTGCAGCTACACCTGGCTCTCCCTATCACTGTCAATGACCACTTTGATTTAAGACCTTCATAAGGCACCAAGAGGTAACCTCAAGAACAGCCAGTCTCACCAATTAGAAGCTCACGGTTTTCGTTTTTTAAACAAGTTAAAAGACTCCAAAAGACATTGGAGCTGACTGCAGATGCCTGAAAACATCAATATGCTGCTTATACATGAAGTATCCTTTTCACGACAAAAAAACAGAGCCGAGGAGGCATTTAACAAAATTAACACGTTACACAATGGCAAAGAAAGATTAACAACTCTGGGGTATTTTTCCCGCAATATTGATAAACCTTATGATTCTCAGACTAAAGCTGGAATGGCTAAAACTATAGCAGTCACAAAAGTCAAATTTAAGGTAAACACAAACCAAGGAACAAAATAAACAACGGATTCAAGTCAAATGTGTAAGAAGCAAAATCTAGTGTCGTAAATCAGTTCATTGCAAGAGTGGAGATCTTGGCACTGTGCCATAAAGCCAGCAATCTGGAGGATATGTGGACACAAATCTGCCTTTTGTAACGACAGAACAAGCACAGAAATCATAGATCTCTTTTGTTTTAAGCATGCCCCACGTATTACCTACTCAAGTATTTTCATAGTATGAAGATAACATGTTTCAGAACAGTGCGTTTTTCCTCCTGAAGCAGCTTAAACCTTAAAGACAGACCTTTGTTCCTAGGGAGGCTAGTGAAGAGTCATGGAACCATAGAACTAAGGGGCTGGAAGGGACTCTAAAGCCCATCTAGTCCCAAGCCCCCAGTCAGGGCCAGGGATGCCGCTCACCAGAGCAGGTTGTTCCGAGCTCCGTCCAGCCTGGCCTGGGACACTTCCAGGGATGGGGCAGCCACAACCTCCCTGGGCAACCTGTGCCAGGGCCTCACCACCCCCACAATAAAGGCTTTTTTCCTATAGCTCATCTAATCCTGCCCTTCCTTAGTTTAAAGCCATTTCCCCTTGTCCTATCACTTGCAAATTTCAAAAGTCCCTCTCCAGCCTTCTTTGGTTACTGGAAGTTGCTCTAAGGTCCGCCTTATTACGGGTGGCAATCAGAACACTTTAACTAATTTTTTAAGAGCCAGCCTCGCTGGGCAACCTCTTCCAGCACCTCACCACCCTCACAGCAAAGAATTTCTGCCCCATACCTAACCTATCGGACCAGAACTTCCCCCCTCTTCCAGCTCCCACCCTCCCGAGCGCCGGCGCGGCCGCGGATGCTGCGGGAGCCGCGGCTCTGGCAGCCGGCAGGGGCGGCGCTCCGGGACG
>VZRZ01003560.1:438564-469687 GCA_013398175.1 Climacteris rufus | reverse complement strand
CGCAGGGCGCGCACCGCGGCTGCCTCGGCCGGCGGCCGCCGCTCCTCCCGCCCCATCCCCGTCCGCATCCCCGCACCCCGAGGGTCGCGCCCGGCGCTCTCCCCGCTGCCCACCTGCCCAGCAGCTGCTCGTGCTCGGCGCGCAGCTTGCCCAGCTCGATCTGCAGCTTGGCGCGCTCCCGCGCCGTGTCGTCCAGCGCCCGCCGCGCGTCCGCCAGCTCCGCCTCGTAGATCGCCTTGAGCCCGGTGACCTCGCGGCCGCGCACCTCCTCCCGCTGGGTGACCTGCAGCTGGAGCGCGCTGTTCTCCGTCTCCAGGCTCCGCACCTTGTCGATGTACACGGCCAGGCGGTCGTTCAGCTCCCGCAGCTCCTCCTTCTCCTGCAGGCGGGAGATGCGCGTGGGGCTCTGCGGCATCGCGCCGGCGGCCAGACCGCGGGTGCGCGGCGTGAGCTCGGCCATGGGGCACAGCGGGACGGGGCGGAGACCGACGGGCGGACGGGCGGACGGACAGACACCGCCTCCTCCAGCGCCGGCTCCGCACCGATCCAATATGGCTGCGCACCGGACAACACTCGCAGCCCCCCGCCCACGTGACGGCGCGCCAGCCAATCGCCAGCCGCCGCCGGCCGCGGGCTAAGTTCAAAACCTGCCAACGGCCGGCGGGCGTGCCGCGGAGGCCACGCCCCCAGGGCCACGCCCACGCCCCTCGCGCGTTCCCGCCCCGCGTCCCCGCCCACGGCCCGGGACAAAGGGAGCCGCAGCCGGGATCGCCTTACGCCGCCGCGCGCGGGGGTCTCCTCACGGCTTCTCCTCACGGCCTCCCCGCACCGGCCCGCGCCCCTCGCCTGGCTGCGTGGTCCGGGGGAGATGAGCTTGTTTGTCGATGTGGCTGTAGATTGAAGAATGACGGAGTAAATCAGGCTGGGATGATCGAGTCCTGCCTATGACCGGACCACCCTGTCAATAAGACCATGGCGCTGAGCGCAGCGTTCAGTCTTTCCTTAAGCGCGTCCAGGGATGGGGACTGCAGCATCTCCCTGGGCAGCCCGTCCCAATATCCAATCACCCTCTCCGCAAGAAATTCCTGCTAATCTGCAACCTGACCCCCCCCGGCACAGCTTCAGGCCATTTCCTCTTGCCCTTGTTCCCTGGGAGCAGAGCCCGACCCCCCTGGCTGCCCCTCCTGGCAGGAGCTGTGCAGAGCCAGCAGGGCCCCCTGAGCCTCCTTTGCTCCAGGCTGAGCCCCCCCAGCTCCCTCAGGATTCTCCAGCCCCTTCCCAGCTCCGTTCCCTGCCCTGGACACGCTCCAGCCCCTCCGTTTTTTGTCGTGAGGAGCCCAGAACTGGACACGGCACTCGAGGTGTGGCCCCAGCAGTGCCAGCACAGGGGACGGGCACTGTCCTGGTGCTGCTGCCACACCAGGGCTGGGACAGCCCAGGGCCATCGGCCTCTTGCCCACTCGGGCTCATGGTCAGCCACACATGTTCAGATACAGCTATAAATCCTTCATAAATACGGGGTTTTGCTGTACCAGATGTTTCCTATCCCAAATTTACACTTCCCTCACCCGCACATTGCTGGCTGTGGTTTAAAAACAGTGTTGACTCCTGGTCCTGCCTGAGCACCCAGTGTTGGCCTCTTTGTAGGAGTTTAATACACAGGGATCTCCAAGGTGACCAGCGACAGGATGAGAGGTCCTGTTCCAGGTTCCATCCAGTTGTGGCATTAGGAGGAGTTTCTCCACAAAAAGGGTGGTCAGGCATTGGAAGGGGCTGCCCAGGGAGGAGGTGGAATCCCCATCCCTGGAGGTGTTTAAGGAACAACTGGACGTGGCACTCAGTGCTGTGGGCTGGATGACAGGCTGGATTTGGAGACCTCAGAGCTCTTTTCCAAACTGATTCCGTGATTCTGTGAGTTTGCTCATTTCAGTAGTCAAGCTGCAATTCCTCAGGCTGAGTCAGGCCAGCTTTGGAGCTGGCATTTGCATAGTCCTTGTCTGATGTGAGCCTGGCTTCTGAAGGTTGGCTCCTAGTGAGAGGCACTCACTTTCAGGTTGAACCTTAATTCTTCAGGAAAAGCAGGAAACCTTTTGCTAATTTCCACTGTTAGGTGACATTCCATCAAAGGGGGAGAAAAATAAGTATTCCTGTCTCAGGGGTGTATCCAACTAAAGTAATTCAGTCATAGTGGTGAGCTCCTGCTTTTCCCACGTGGTGCCTTTGCAGACACAAACCATTATCTCTTTCTGGTTTTTCCCTCCCTGCCAGTTATTCGAATTTGCTCCTTTCCAAAGCTTTGGAAAAGTGGAAAAGCTGGATAACAAGAGTAATAGCAGCTGGGAAAAAAATTCTACAGCACCTGCTGGAACATAAAATTGTCGGCACAGTAGGATTATAACCCAGGGTAGTTTTACTCTGCAGCTGGCACTAGTGTGAAAGGATCTGTGTTCACAGGCAGTACAAAAGGCAAAGTTTGGGGGATTTTATTGTTGGAAAAACGGAACCCTCTGCAGGTGTTTAGTGCTGGCTTTGATATTGCCTGCTTCCAGAATTTATTTTAGTTCTCGGTTTTAAATCACAGAGTTTTCATTTCATTATAAAAATGTGTGTTATCATTCCTTCCCCACCCACCAGTATTTGTCTTAAGGTGGTGTGCCTGGAGCAAAGCACTCTTCTCTCCTGACAGAGGTATGGGTGGGATGTGTTCCATTTCACATCCCAAATCAAAAGGATTTATGTAAAATCCAAACTATTTGTAAGGGGACTTCCTTTTCCCTGCAGAAGCATCAAGTTTCACCTTTTTATTGTTGAAACCACTGCATTTTTAGCTTCCCAGACTACCACATGGTATTAAATTAAATGGTGCTTATTTAGTACATGAGGCTAGATACTACTATAAAAATTAAATGGAAACAAATATTGTAGTAGAGGCAGTTGGCCAGATTCTGCTTATTGTAATTACCCAGTGAAAAAAAGAAATGTTGGTCTTGCCAATTCCATGCTTATTTTTCACCCGTCTGTGTTTTCAGGTTGCTGCTTCCACCTAATTAAAAAAATAAATATTAATGTAGCACTTCATATACATATAAAAATTATAATAGTTCAATCTATTAATATCTAGTTTCTAGAAAAAAATATGAACCTTTGTTGATTTCACACATATGGGATGAACCTCCTGTGTCCCGAAGAGGCTGAGAGTGCCAGAGCTAAACTCACCAGAGATTCAGTGCTCAGGGAGTCACAAAGACTGAGCAAAGGCTGCCCTGCCTCCAGACTACTGCCCCTGGGATCCAGGAGTGTTTTCTCTCCCTCAGAAACGCAAACCGAAATAAAGGAATGTGGTGCTTGCCTGTGTGACTCAGCCCTGCCTCTCACACCCCGCTGAAATACATCACAAGTGCTTTCAACATGGTTTCAAAATGCCACTGCTGCTACAGTTTATTAATTTTAATTTGAATTTACTTATTTCACAGTCAGCATAAATTGTATGGGGCATGTACACCATTTAAAGACCTAGCAGACTACACCTCTTGGACTCACCCCTTCTAAATGTAGAAAGTATTTCATTGACTGAGACATTTTTAAACAAAAGCCTTCCAACATGCACTATTTAATAGCAAAGGTTTTCTTTGTACACAGATTTAAGTAAAATTCTAGAATCTGGAAAACTTTGTGGGAAGTTTGCAGAGATCCTGTAATTCTTAATAAATGAGCCATTTTTGCTGTTGCTGACTTTGCATGGCTAAATAGATTATATATATATATAGATATAATAATTTGTATTTATACCATATTTACTTTTCAAGTGGATGAGAATCAGAGTGAGTACATTCTGCATATGTGTCCATACTCTGAGGGTTACCCCAGTTATTCAGTATGGTTCTCCTAAAGAAGAAATGAACAAATATTTAACTTTATGTTATCTAACCTGAGTATTTATGAGAAAATACTGTCTGTTCGTTTCCAGTTGGGGAAAGTCTGCTAAAGAAGAGTTGAAAAGAGTAGGTAGTTCTGTCTATTCTTTAAAGAAACAAACCAAAACAACAAAAAAAAAAAAAAAAAAGAAANAAAAAAAAAAAAAAGAAAAAAGAAAAAAAGAAGAAAAAGAAAAGAGAATAGAAATGTTTTGCTTTAACATCAGCAGTTAAATAGAAAATATAGTCCTGCAACATTTAGCAGGGATGTTGTTCCTGTCAGCTACATTCCACGTTAAACAAGTGAAATTTGTCTTGGTATTTCTATAAAATCAGAGCACAAAACAAGTTTTTACTTAAGTGACACTGTGCCAGGATCTGATTTAAAGTCCAATAAAGTTTACAACAGTGCTGAGAAAAGTCCTTTTCAGGAGATTCCCCCTCTTTCTGTGTTATCTCATAAATACATATATATATATATGTACATACATACACACACACACACACATATATATATATTTATAAAATAAATACCACAGTAATTCTGGCAAATCAACAAAAGTGTTTCCTTCCCTGCTTATCTACAGCTCATTACAGATAATTTCTGGTGACAAAGTGACTAGGAAACATGATCTTATTTTATTTTTCCCTTGAGACCTTGCTGTGGTGGAAGGAGAGAGCACAGGGATGTCTGCAGTTGTTTAGAAAAAGAGCGAAATCTGGAGACTCCTCACATGAGCAGATGGGATAATAGTAATACTCCTCTCTATATTTGGGGTTCAATGGTGTGAAAATGACAATGCAAGTGCTGCAAAATGCAAATGCTGCAAGGTCCACATGCTTCTAATTGCTACTGTGTGTAGCAATAATTTATGTATGACTACTACTGCACTTCATAGGTTTCTTTGTGTGTAACTTGAAGCCTTTCCTAAAAAGTACTTTTAAAATATTAATTTAGCACTGTATCTTACCAGGATTCAAACAGGGCTATCAATATTGTTTGAGGTATATGAGTATACAAAATGGAATTTAAAAACCCCCAAAATCTGCAATTTTTTTGAACTATTGTTTAAGGTAGAATGGTAACTCTGTTTTTCATTTCTGTCTAGTCTTTCACAATGAAAACTTTATTAGAAAACTGTGTTTGGTGTTCTGTGGGATCTCTTTCTCCAGGAGAAGTCAAAATAGGGTGAATAAACACATTTGGGACACACAGTGTGTGCCTGTGACCGGCTGCAAGGAGTGCAGGGGCAGGAGGAGCAGAGCAGGAAGAACGGAGGCAAAACCAACCATCACAAGAACTGCACTGCTCTGGTCTTTGTCATTTAAACCACCACTCTCCTGTTTGCCTTGCTTAAGCAGATCCTGAGCCAGGGATTGCACGTTTGAAGGAATGCACACAGGGGGTGGGCGTTTGGTTTTGGCTGAGAACAGCCCAGGGAACTGTCTGCCCGCACTGCTGAGCTACCCACAGGGGAGATGCAGTGATATGGCTGTTAGCTGTAGTTGAAATCACTTCCCACAGCGATTGCAAAACCCCAGAAGACAGAGAGAGAAGCTGTGGAACGTAAAGGAGAAAGCAGGAACTCACAATTACACAGTTCCACATGAAGATGTGGTTAAGCTCACTTTAAAAAAGACAGTGCAAAACTAGAAAAGTTGCATTTCTGCAGAACAGGCTACAAACCAGGCTATAAATACAGGATCTGCTTGCTAAAGGACCCAATTGTTAGCACAGATTGTTAGCACTTGTGCTTATACAGAGGTACTAATTTTTGGTAAAAAACATTTTGCCAGGAAATTACGGAGGTATTGATCCCACTAATACATGAGAGTTCTTTGCTGTAGCTGGTGACAAGACAACTTTGATTCAGTTTTTAAGTTCATGCTTAAAGAATTATTGCCAACTTCTGAGACTTTGTAGTTAGTTTTATGAAACTGTCGGTTTTGTTTTCAAAGGCTAATTATATGAATTTGTCAGATTAATGACAACTCAACGTCTTAGTTAACAGATCCTTGTCCCCTTAGAGGCAGAGGACAAAAGCAAACCTGTTGTGTGAGTCAGTGCAAAATTAAACATCTTAGAGAAAATTAAACACTTGCCCTAAGTCTAATCTGGCATGTGACAGGTAAGAGCAGGCACAGTGAGTTTCCCAGGTTCTCTGAGCTGAGTGCTTTTGTAGCTGGTGTGCTCCATATCTCTGAGCAAGGGTAGCACAGAATTTCAGCAAACTGGGTTTTAGCAACCTGTTTGTCTCTCACATACGCTGCTCTCTTGCCAGTCAGGGATCCTCTCTTTTGTTTTTATAGAGATCTGGAGAGTTTGGGGCTCTGGAGGGTTTTGCCTTGCAGACCTGCTCCTCCGGAAAATAATCTAGTGCTTTTCCTGGGGTGAGAGTGCCTCACTTCTAGTCACCCACATCTGGAAGATTGTCATTATCAACTACTAAATAATTATTCAGCACAATTATTTTTATTGTATTTGTACCCAAAAAACAGCAATTGAGGGGGAAAGCCAACCTTCTCCAGCAGGTCTTGGTGGGGGGATGGCTATGGGGGTGGGCCCAAAGGGTTTAGGGAAACCCCAGATTTTTTGTCCTCCACACCATGGTTTTGGGGGTGCTAAACCCCAGCACTGCCATCACCTTGGTCCTGCAGGGGCAGAGCTATGCTGGTTCTGTATCCTTCAGAGGCGAGCTCTTGTTTCCTGTCCCTGAGTAGGTGACATTGTGTGTCCCTGCACAGCTCCAGTCCTGCTGCCCACTAGCAAGTCCTGGGTCTCTGTAGGGCCAGCACCCCATCCCCATGAGCCCAGCCTCCTTCCCAAGCCCAGGTGTCTTTTGTACCTGAAACCACCTTAAGGGAGCAGACAGGGATGGGAAGGGCAGCTGAGGACAAGGCTGCACTCCAGTGACAGCACCACCCTCACCTGTGGCCCCTCCAGGTGCCATAAATTGTGAATTGCAGCCACAGAAACGTGGAGCACACCAGCACAGTGTCAGCTGTGGAGAACCCTGGCTGTCATGCTGGCCCGTGAGTCCCCTGGGGAACTGGTCCACAGCATGTTGACCTTTTCGGCACCACATAAGCGATGTCAGCCCCAAGGGTTTGTTCCCTGTGGGGAGAGGAATCCTGAGAATCTCTGTCAGGCCCAAGGAATACTGCAGAACATCTCTTGCAGGGATGTCCTCATACTGTGAGAGCTCATGTTCTCCAAGACCCAGACTCTGGAGAAAGCTCTCAAGGAGCTGCACATCCAACTTTGCCACCAGCACAAAGGAGGACGACACCAGCCTGGCTGCCTTGGCTGTGAGTCAGCAGGAGATGCCCCAGTGCCCTTGCCCCCAGCTGTCAGTGGGGAGCCCTGCCAGCTCTGTCGGGTGCTCACTGCTGGGTTCCTTTCAGCTCCTGGCCGCCAACAACGTGGAAGAGGAGAAATTCTCTTGGTTGTACAAAGCCTTGAGGTTCCTGAGGTACCCAAACACTGACCTGCTCTCCCTGCTGCTCAGGGGCCTCAGAGTGCGTATTTATGGAACAGGACGCAGTCTGAGTTCTGGACTGAGCTGCAGAGAAGGATTCATTTGTAGGAGCAGCAGAATGATGAGCTTTTATTCATCACCATGATATACACCAGCAAGGCTTATGAGGCTGTAAGTGACCAGACCCAGCCTGGCTGACTTCTGGGATGTGCACAGCCAGGGGTGGGAGGCCCTGGTCACCACTCACACATCCTCTCTCCTCTGCACCAGCACTTGTTCTCTAGTTGCTCCTTGGAGGCTGATGGTAGTCAGAGGTTGGGAGGAGCCACCAAAGACCCCGTGTGGGTGCCATGGGCAGGGCTGGCCCCAGAGCCCTCACCCTGAGCTGCCAGTGGGGAGCAGGAGCCCAGCAGCTCTGTCTGTCTCTTGCCACTGTCTTTGTTCGAGCTACAAGTCCCCACCAACACTGCTCCAGAGGTGTCCAAGGCTGGATAGTCTCTTGCTGCTGCTCTTGGGTCTCAGTATCACCTGAGAGACCTGAGGAGATGAGTAAGGTGATGAGCTGAGCTCCGCTGGCCACTCGGCTAGGCATCAGGAGATGGTGATGGCTCCCAACACCAGCCATTGATGGGGCTGGTGGGTGCCCAGAGGAGCCTTCTGGGCCTGTAGCATTACCAAGCCATTGTCCCCTTTGGGATGGTCAGAAAAAGGGGTGGCTGAGCCAAGGTCAGCCAGTCTTTGCTCTCCTGCCTTCCCCCTGCTGTCCCACAGACTGTGTCTACCACCAGCCCAGCAGTGGCTCCTGCCCCAGGACCTGGAGGAAAGGCTGGTGCTCAGTGGCCACAACACAGCTGTCAGGGTGGGCTTTGAGCGCTTCACCAAGGAAACTCGGTGTTTCATGCAGGCAAGAAGCCTCCAGGTCCTGCTCTGGACATGGTGGAGGCCCTGCAGCATGACAACAAAGGCCTGAGGATGAAGCATGGTGGGTCATGTGCAGAGGGGGAGGCCAGCTGCATCTCTCCTGGGCTCTCAGAGCTCCTCGATGGTGTAAGGAACCGGAGCCCTGTGGGTGGACACTCGGCCACCAGAGCTGCCCTTCAGTCTGGCCCTCCATCCCTTGAGGGATTTCTTCTGGGCTCTGCAGCCCAGCGTGGCTTCTTCTCCACAGGTTGTTGCTGCAACTGCTGGGGCCCACCCTGGCCGACACCCAAAGCCCCTACAGGCCAAACACTGCTCTCCAAGCCCCTGGCAGGGGTCTTGGAGTGGGAAAAGCTCAAGCAGCTGCTCCAGAGGCAGGAGACACAGAGCTCTTGGGAAGGATGACCCCGAAGCCCCAGAGCCCCCAGCTTGGAGCTGTGTCACCCTTCCCTGCCCTCCAGCACAGAGGCCCCATCCTTGCTCCCTGGGGTGCTGAAGGAGACCCCAGCCCATCTTGTCCTGGCAGATAGACAGAGGGACACTGCCTGCAGCTCTCCCTGGGTCCTGGCTGGGAGATGGGAATCTTCTGAGTGACAAGGGGATGGTCAGGACGAGGGACCGCTCTGGCCAGCTGTGGAGGGTCCAAGCCAGCCACAAGCCCTTGTACCCTCTCCAGCTGGAGAAGGACGGGAGCAGGGCTGAACGCTTCCTGCTACAGAGCCTGAAATACCTGCAGGACACTCAGGCCCCCGTGGGAGAAGCGGCTGTCAGGTTCATTGATGAACCCCATTCCTCGGGGTCCCTCTCTGGGCAGCCTGGCTCCTGTCCCCCCGAGCCCAGGGGATGCCCCGGGCAAGGCCTCGGCCTCCCTGTGCTGCTCCTGCCCTCACAGCTGGGCTTGGTGGCCAACTCGCCCAGTGCCACACCTGGGCTACGTGTCAGGATAGTTTTCTCCCCCTCTCTGCCGCCAGATCTTGATATGCCAACGCAAAGATTAGGGGACCATCTCCCCCTAAAGTTCTTGGCGCCAGCCTAAGCTCTTTTCTGGGAAGGCAGAATATACAAGATAAGTGACTGACAGACACAAGGATTTTACAAGGATAAAAGAGCACTGTAAGCTCCAAAAATCAGACAATCATTTGTATACTCTTCGGAGTGTACAAATGGTTCTCTCCAAAAGGACCGAGACGTGAGTACTTTTGCCTGCTTCTCTTCTAGAAGTTGAGGGAAAAAGAATTGATAAGTTACATTAATTTCTAACCTTACTATTCCTTTGCTATAGGTACCTTTTTTATTATGCACTATATATATATCTACTAGTAGTATCTTTGTTTATCCTGTGTAGTAAGTAATTCTGTTCAAATCCTGGTCTTATATGTGTTTTCTTGTGACTGTTACAATAAATCAATCCATATTGTAATAATCCTGATCGATCATTCTTAAAGAACTAGAGAGAACACGTGGTTTTGGAGTGCAGGCCACTCCAAGAGAGCTAAAACCCATTTAAACTCTCTCATATTCATAACAGGCTACTGGTGGTTGCTGGGGTCAGCGCTGCCGAGGGCTGAGGGCTGGGCTGGGGCAGCTGCTGGGAGTGCTGGGGCTGACAGAGCTCTGTGCCCAGGGCTGGCCACGCGGCACCTGAGGGACCAGGGTGAGGAGAAGCTGGCTCCAGTCTTCAGCAGTGAGTGGGGAGCCGGGGCTGGGGGAGCTGGGGGGCTCTGCAGACACAGGGGCTCATCTCAGCTCTGTTTCTTTGGGTTGCAGCCCTTCAGCCCTTGGAGAGAGACGTCGATCCCACCATCTCCTGCCTGGCAGCTCAGACCGCCTTGATGCTCAGGTGCCCAGGGAAGCAGCAAAGACCAGGATGCTCCCTGCAAGCACTGTGGTCTGGACCTAGTGCTGACAGTGGGAGCTTCAAACAAGGTTTCATAGAACTACAGAATATTCTGAGTTGGAAGGGACTCAGAAAGATCATTGGAGTCCAACTCTTAAGTGAGTGGCTCATGCAGGGATCGAAGCCACAACCTTGGCTTTATCAGCACCACAAGACCCTCCTGCTGTGTCACGAGTGGCAGAAAGGACCTGCTGGCTTTCTAAAGTCCTTCCCAGAGAGAAGACCCAACCCCAGCCCCAGGATCATTCAGGTGTCATTGAACCTCACAGGACTAAGGCTGGCAAACCAACTCTACTTATAGAAATAAGACAAATTATTTATTTTGCAGCCCTAAAACCCAAGTGTGTCCTGGACTGAGCCCCCAGTGTGGGCAGCAGGGGAGGGGGGAATTCTGCCCCTCTGCTCCACTCAGGTGAGACCCCACCTGTAGAGCTGCCTTCAGCACAGGAAGGACACGACGTGTTGGAATGAGGTGGGGTGGGGTGCTTTTTGAGATCTCCAGTGAAAACACTTAAATCTTAGAATATGAACAGACTGTCTGCTCCTGCTCTGGGTGACAGTGCCAATATAATGAACATGCAACAGATTTCAGGTGCAGACCTGCCCTTATATTTAGTTTTATACCAATAGCCTCTTTTATGTGGCTGGAAAGATAAGGAGTGTCAGAGTTTGTTCTAAGGGTGTTGCAGGCATTGGAAACACCAGTTTTCATATTATGAGGACATAGAGACATATAAAAGCCTTATGGTTTTGTCAAATGAGTCATCAAGGTACTAATTATTATTATTTTAAAGTCTGGCATCTAGGTTGTGGAGTTGTTTGAAAGCCATATTCATAAAGAAGCCTTTTGAAAATTGTACTGTTTCAGAGTTAGGAACTGTGATTGCCCCAACATGCCAAGGGATTTTTGATATAGAGCACTGGTAGTAAGGTAAATATTTTAAGAGACAAAACAATTTAAATGCAACTAAGGCTAGTCTTCCTCCTAAGCAGATTGTGTTTTTATATAAAGAAAAAATATACATGGAAGTGCAGAGAAGTACTGTGTATTTATGATCTGATACTCAGGGACATAAAGACAGCATTTGGAGATACATGCATAAACCTATATTCACCAACTGCAATATTGTTGTGTTTTCTTGTACTGGCACAATTGCAGCTAGCAGGGTTCAGAAGAAAACTTAATTTCTTAGCTGCGTAATACTGTCTTATAGTATACTCTCTCCAGTGGAAGTTCAATATGTGCTTTTTCTGCTTTTTCAATATGTGTGTTTTCTGAAGATTCAGAATAAGGGAGACTTGCTCAGCCTCCTCAGGTTGATAGTGATAATCTCTCCCATTTTTAAGTATTAGCTTTCACTATATCTGTCAATCTTGATTGACAAAGGAGAAAGATTGCAAAAGGATTCAAAACTGTCATAGCAGTGTCTTTTCACAGCCCAGCTGTTTGTGGCCCCAAGTCAGAAGGGATTATGGATCCCCAGAAAACTGTACAAGCATTCAAGTAGCCATTCTAGAAAAAAATCTTTGAGAACAAATGTAAAGATTCACCAAAACTTGAGAAATAAGTTTCAATGTGTATTTGGCTATCAAGTTTCTAGTTCTGGGCTTTATGAATACTACATGGCAACCACAAGTATAGAAGAATTTCAGTTCTGTAAGTTTAAGAGGTTTTTATCTTTGAATTTCTTTTTTTTTAATTATTATTATTTTTAACCCTGGCTCTATTTAATTTTGGATGCTGCTTCTTAGTTCTTGAAGGCAATGCACATTACTGGCATTTTCTCACCTTTTAAATTAACAGTAATGTTATTATAAACATTTTTCTTTTGAGTGCCAGCAGAAAGGAAGAGGGCATGAGGAGTCTCTTAGCAGAAATGTCTTCCTGATGAACCTTACCAGAACCACATGCACTTCTCTGTTTGCATAGGTATGCACAGGAAAAATTATTCTGAAAGAAGGATCTATACCAGGGTGCAGAGCTTTATTGTACAGATCCTCAGTACTTCAGCAAAACTGATCTCACCCTACAATTTTCTTTAATAACTGCCTTTCAGGGAATAATTTTGCTCATAGGAAAACTCTTCTTGAAGTTTCCCTACATCTGTTACAAATGGTGCAAGAGCGCCCCAAAGTTAACAACAGAAAATTAAAAATTGTTTATTTCCACTTGGCTTCAGTGACTGAAGTCATGTTTTGTGTTTGCCTCTAGTACTCAGCAAGCAAGTTGTCTGAAAAATCAGCTCACTGCCCCAGCAGGAATTGAGGAATTAAGATGAGATAAACCATGGTCCAACAATACAAACCTGATCTTTCAGCTCTGGTATCACAATTCCTGTGGTGGGGATGGGAGGGGAAAACGTCTTCATGCAGTTCTGCTCCCAGGCATGGCCACACAGGCTCCTCTGTGGAAAGCTCCCAGCACCTAGAGAGAGATAGGAAGAGCTGTTATCTCTTCAAAGAGCTGTTTGCTCTAAGTGTGATTTCCAAGGTAATGGCTCTCTGGAACCTCAGTTTTGTGCCCAGGAGAAGCAGCCTCTTTACCAGTCCCCTCAGCTGCTCAATTAACAAAGGACTGACTAAAGATGGGATTATTTGTTCTGGAACAAGAATCCTTTTTAAAATTATTATTGTTATTTTCATATCATTATTCATTTATTTATTTACCTGCAACTGTTTTCAATGAGCCCTACATGTATGCTTGTAGATTCATGCTCCTGTATTTTATTTCAGTTTGTTTTTTCTGTCAGCTAAGGCTCCAAATGTAAGACTGTCATGATTTGTGTGTGTCTCTTTGGTAATTTGGACCTTAGCTGTCACAAAAGTGACACTGCTTGCACTGATTTCCCCAAACCAGCTTCATTTTTGCACTGAGGACACTGACAATACATGTGTTTCTTGGTCACTACAGTGCTTCTTGATCAACTAATAGAAATTATGTTTAAAATCTTATTACCTTTAGAAATTTCTCTAAGCAGGACAGGGAGAGAATCAGTATTGCTAAGTCACACCTTCAAGAGTTCTTCTGTTAGTTTTCCACAGGGCCATATTTTGACTTGGATCATTGTAAAACTGATTTACAGTAATATGTAAAATTATTTTACACTGATCATTGGCTGCCTTGCACATGAAGAATTTTTGGAATCCTAAAGCTAAGTTCCTCATGGTTTAAGAGATTTAGATATTAATTCCAAATGGCATCTCACAAAGGGCCAAATTCCATCCAGGGATAAATGACTGCTCATCCATGCCAACTTTAATGTGATCTGCTCTGCTCAGCAGAGGAGAGGATTTCACAGAAGGCTCTTACTTGATTCTGTACCCATTTGCAAAAGTAAATACTTCATGCTTCTCTGGGGCATTATAGAAGTGGCAAACAATGTTAACTGCTGCAAAGGGTACCAAAAAAGAACTTGAGCTAATATTCTTACTGATAAAAAAACATTTTGTATTTAGGAGACAGAAATCTCGTGAATAAAAGGTGCTATGCCTTGTAGTAGCCTGTGAGAGTGGGAAAAGTAACTTTTTATAACAAAGCTAAAGGAGAGTGCACTTCCTATGGGTTCTTGTAAAGAAAGTAGTGTCATGTAAATAAGGTAATAGCTAAGATATTGATATGCTGGCTGCTAAAGAAAACTCCTATGCTTTCTAGAACTCTAACAATTTGTTTATCTTCCAACCTTCTCAAAGGCTCAAACAGTACTCTGCTGGTTCCAGAAGTTTAAAGACATCTGAATAATTATTTCAGCCCTTGTGCCAAAAATGGCTTGAACATCTTGCAGAGATGACTTAGTTCTGAAAATATGCATGCAGATAGCAATAACGGACCTGGAAGATACCCTCTCCAAAGTTCTGGGCTAGAGACCTAAAGCAACAAGATCTGTCGCTTTCTGCCCTGCCTTTCCTTTCAGGATGTAGCTAATTTTTCTTGCCTGTGATTTCCCCTAAATATGCCATGGCAAAACACCACTTCCTCTTGTGTATACCAATATCACAGAATATTGTGCTGGAGAAATATGATGTGTAGAAACAACAAAGAAAGAATAAGGAAGTAATTTATTTTTTATTCAGCCTGCATAATAAAATTCATGCTTCACTTTGAATTGGCTGCCAAGCTTTAGAAAAGGACTGCCCTACACAGAGATACCTGAAAAATCATTTACCTTTATTGGGCAATTGATTTATTTACTTTTAATCTTTAAGCTTGAAAACAGCATTTGCATTCTGTAGGACAGAAAATTCATTATTCCTTCCTCCTCCCCTGGTAATTGTTGCATAATTACCTGACTAAGCTTTAAAGGTGAAAAATTACAGCTCTACAAACATCAGAAAACTGCCTTCAAAGAAGTGCCTTGGAAACACAAGGTAATAATAACATGTTATCTTTTGTATTAGTATTCTTAAAAGTAAATCCTGTTGATCTCAGATAAGCACGTTCAACCTGCACAAACAACCCCACAGCCAGCTCCTTTTGAGAAAAATCTGTTTTCATGCCTCTACTTCTCTAGGAAATGCTTGGGGCAGGAGCGACACTTAGAGGAGATGAGAGATGACAGAGTTTGTCAGCAATTTTTAAAATTAGTTTTGGAAATATATAAATGAATGAATAAATAAATAAATAGAATTTCTTTTCTTTCCCATGCTGAGGCAAGGATATGGTGGGTGCCCCTGTCTGGATTTCAGTGAGCCCTCAGCATCACTTTAGAACAGGGGTTACTTGGAGTTTGGCTCCGGTCCTGCTGATAACACCTCCTTAACTTTTCAGACATCAGAGTGCTATTTCCTCTATTTTACTCTTCCTCTGGGGAAGCTTGTCCTCCCAGCACACACCAGATCCAGATTTCCTCCTGGCTGCTTCACATTCCTTATTATCCAGCACCTGCAGAAGATTTCCTTCAGGGATACAACTGCTCAATTTGGTCTCATTCCCAGGTCTTCAACTCAAAACTACCAGTCACTGAACCTAACTCTTTCCTACATATCTTTCAGTTGCACAGAATACAGCCAATTTCTATCAGGTCTCCTGAATGACCTCTGAAAACTTTCAAACAGTCTTAGCCTGGAGGCCCTTAATGTTTTTTTTCTTTTTTTTCCAGCAATGGGGAGTAAACTCACTCTCCGGTGAGGCTGATTTTCACCTCCTTGAAGGTCTAACTCTCTCTCCAAAATACTGTACAATAGACAGGGTAGAATTACTCTGTTAATTTTGAAACATTTAGGATAGCCCAGGGGTCTGCAGGCTGCTGATGAATTCTGATCACCCATAGAGACAACTGGGGCAAAAGCTTTGCTGTGCTTGTGTGGGGAAGAGAAACATGGACAATCACAGTGTTAAATGGCAGCATTTTGGAGGGGGTCGTGGGCATACAGAAATAACCATGAAAGGAGTAGGTAAACTACAGGTGACATTTCCCCACATATCCCTCTTAAAGCCCTCTTCTGCTCCGCTGAGCAGTGGTGAAACATCTCAAAATTACTCCTCTCACCAATAATAAATCACTGGGTTACGTTTCAGCGGAAATGTTTTTCTCTGTTTTCTACCCAGTGCAAATCAAGGACTTGTAAGTAAATGAGAGCTGTAGCACAGCCTTGTTTCCTGCAGTCTGCCCTGCAGACTATAGTTAATTTACAGGCCTATGAAAGAGGCTCATAAAATCATACTGCATGGTGTTCTCAGTTATGAGGGTAAAAGTTTTACATGCTGAGCTGCTAACATCTGCCTGCTTCACCTGCAGGTGTCAAGGCACTTGTATCCTACTTTCAATCCTTTTAAAGGATTTCTGAACCACAGTGAATGTGTGCCCATTTGAAAATTGCATGTGATTAAATCTTCAGAGAAGAAAATTCGATTTTTGCCCACTTAAACTAATTTCCTCATGAAAATAAAATAGCTTAATTATTTTATTACTTTATTACTCATATCAAGTAATTTCACAGAGACCGTTTAGCAGCGTTATCAGTTCCAGTTCATGGCTGGAAGGCTTAAGTTTCTCTAGATAAAACTGGCAGCTCTCACAAGCTCCAGAAAGGCCACAGGACTACTGTGGGCTGTTCTGTGTGTAGCTCTGGGCACAGTTTAACCAGCATATTATGGTACCTGAATGCATCCAGAGTCTCATGTCCCATGGAAAGCAGCTGAGGACTTTGGGTTTGTCCAGTTTGGAGGGACAACCTTGTTCTTTACAGCTTTCTGAGGAGGGGCTGGGGAGAGGGATCCTCTGGTCTCCCTGGGATCCAGCCACAGGATGGGTGGGAATGGCTCAGAGCTGCATCAGGTCAGGAACAGGGTTCCTAGAGAGGTGCTTGATGCCCCATGCCTGACCATGCCTGAAAAAGAATTATTTGGACAATGGCCTTAATAAAAGGTTTTAACGTTTGGTTAGCTCTGGCTTGGTCAGGTAGCTGAAATAGATTGTTTTCACAGGTCCCTTCCAAGAGGAACTTAACCCTTCCCCTTCCCCTTCCCCTTCCCCTTCNNNNTCTTCCTCTTCCTCTTCCTCTTCCTCTTCCTCTTCCTCTTCCTCTTCCCCTTCCCCTTCCCCTTCCCCTTCCTCTTCCTCCTCTTTTAAAAGGTTTGCTGGAGGAACCTATTGATTTAACTCTAAGAGGTTTCTTGCGCAGGAACGGTGGTTTCTTAGATATCAGCAAATTGATATATTAATTACATGAAGAATCTCTTTCATGCCTGCTTTAATCTCATCTGTTTAACTCCTCATATAACTGCTAAGATGAGGTCACTCCTAGGATTCCTTTACAGCTTGTCTCACATGCACACACTCCTCTATTCTCTGTGGCGTTGCTGTACAGAGAAAATCTCCCTCCCTTTTGTGAAAAGTGTAAACAAAAGCCCAGCAGGGAGGAAGGAAAGGAGACAGGAAAGGAAATGGTGTCCTGAGGGGCCAGGGTCCTTGCAATACAGCTTATCCCATAAAGGGTTTTGGATCTATCTGCAGGAAACTCCTGGTGGGGGTCACTGCCAGAGCTGGGCTGCTGAGCAGACTTCTGGCACAGAAACCAATCTTGAATCCCTTTTCACTGGGGAATATTTGGCTAAGGTAAGAAATTAAGCAGTTGGCAAAAACCAGAGGAATAACATTAAAAATAAAAACCAAATAAAAGCAGGCAGGAGGAGGTGTTACATGTTCTCAAAGCATGGAAATAGACTCAGGAGCAACTTCTGTAGAAAAGAAGGTTGTATCAACCATAGATCTTTATCCACTGGGACAGAAGTTCTTCCGGGAGCAACAGCAAGGTACAAGACATATTTTATATATTCTCCTAAGTAAGTATAAACATTTTTTTTTTATTTTGAGACTACTTAAGGAAAAATAACACTATTTGGAAATCAGTATTTCTAGGTCTGCAAACCTAAATGATAGCAATTATGTAGAAATATTCAAAGCCCCTCTTGTTTGTTTCCACATCGTTTTGTATTTCTACAAACAAGCGCCTACAGCTTTGAAACCAGCTTCTGTCCACTGGATTTATTAGTTAACCTTCTACAGAACAGAGTATGAAGATACAGCAACTTGGAATAAGCCACATTTTTCAAGGGAGTGACCTAAAATGAAGGTTTAGTATAGTATATTTTAAAAGACCATAATAAAGTATCTAAAAAAATATTACAATAGACAAACTTATTTGTATAATGTAAGGTAAAAGTAAAACAGGTATCCAGAGTATTAAAAACAGTTTCTGGGAAGTTTATTCTCAAACCCTTGCAAAATTACAGAATTTTTTTCTTTAGATCTCCCACCTGTCACCCCCCCAGCCTGACAACTTGATAGTTACACAGTGAGGAGCAAGAGAATTGCAAGAAAAAATTGAATTGCTCTTCTTCGATGTATGCATCTTGTTTGGCCCGACAGCTCTACAGGGGCAGCGTTTGCATGGCTGGAACCTCCTCTGTCAGTCCTGGAGTTTATTTTACACCTTCATTTACACTATTTTATTCTTCATTTCAGCACACTTCTCCTGATGGCTCGTGAGACTCTTTGTGCATTTGTCTCCTTTTCTTTTAAAAGGTGTCAGAGACTGTAGCTCTGAATTTTTTCCTCAGATAATCTCAGTTTACTGTAGTAGATTGGGGGATAATTGGTACCTGCCAGAGAAGTTAAGAATGGTTTATTTACATATTAGTTGGGCAGAGAAATAGTACTGCTTAAACAAGTTAAAAAAAAAAATAATGTGGGTCTCAGTAATATCCTTATAAGGACAAGAGAAAAATGAATAGGGTCACTGCCAGCAGATGTGGGATTAGAAGAAAGCAATAAGAACTTCCCAAAAAGATTGGGCTGCTACATTGCTCCTGTACCTCTACATAGACATTCTGATTTTCCACCAAAATCTTGAGTCCAAAATGTTTTAGGTTCTCATATTCTTTACCAAGAACAGCACATCAACATTAAGCCAAGTTGGTGGGGGTTTTAAATTATTTTTCTTTATAAAGGAAATGGTCCACACAACAGTTTGGTGCAGTTTTGTTGCCACTGAAACATTACATACTATTCTGTTCCAGTTTGTCTTGTAAGAGGAGAAAGCAGCTCATGAGTTTTCCACATGCAAAAGCAATCAGAGCTGCCCAACATCTGGAAACAGGAATGTGTGAGGATATCAGCAACTGAAATTTCCCAAGGTTTGTTTTTTTTTTCTTTTTTGTTGTTGTTTGTTTGTCTTTTTTTTTTGTTTTGTTTTTGTTTGGTTTTGTTTTGTGTTTTGTTGTTTGTTTGTTTGTTTTGTTTTGGTTTGGTTTTTTTTTGAGGCTTTTCTCTCAGCTCCATGGCAAGGCCTCTCCTGGTGCTCCAAGAAGGAAAGTTCTTCCAGGATCTGTTTCATTCTGCATGCTGAATGAAGACATTGCAGTGGCTGAAGGGTGTCAGTACAAAACTCATCAGTGGTAACTAAACAGCAAATGTAAAATAATTACTGTAAATAGCTGTGCTGCCAATTGGGGGGGAAAAAAAATACCCAAAACAACCACCAATAACCACCTGACAGAACAAATGAAAAATTCAGGTGGCAAACTAAAAAAGTGCAACTTCCACAGAAAAATGAGAATACCTTTCAAAGGGATTATTTCTTAAACCAGAATGCTGATACTCTGAATCACCAGTAAGTTTTCAATTAATAAAACATTCTTTCTGGGGAAAAGTTTTCAAGATAATATAAAGATTTTTTTTTTCTTTATGTATTTTAGTGAGACAAAACTGTTGCTTTATGCTTTTTTTGTTTTTTAAAGTAACTGGAAAATAAATCTCTGCTCAAGCAAAAAAACAAGAACCCCAACAAGTTAAAAGGTATTTAGAAGAGCTAATTTGTGCTTAGAGTCTCCTGTTGTAACTTCAGATACACATTCCTAATTTTTGTCAATATTTAGGTCCAGATGTTTGTGATTCTAGAAATGTATTTGGCTGGGCAATACTAAATGTACCACAGCTCAGTGCTCCTCCCACAGCTCTGAAAAAGTGGCATCTATCAGTGTTGCAGAGGGAGAGATGAGAAACCTTCAAAGATGTCATTTCTAAAGCCTGGGGAGGTTTGTTCTGCAAGAACTTCCTCAGTCTGGCAGGTCACAGATAAGATGGGATGCATTAGGTCCAAAATCACCCACAGGCCACAGCTGCTGCAGAGGTTGCCACGTTTTCCAGCTGCCTGCAGCATCCAAGAGCTGGTCCTAGGAAATTGCAGTCAGTGTCTCTGCCCCATTCCTGAATCCCTTAAGCAAACTATGCCAGAGCTCTAGGGCTGGATATTCCCAGATCCATGGAAGCACCACAGTGGTTCAGGAAAAGGCTTGAATCTCTGAGGTGCTGCTGACCAGTAAGAATTAGGAACAGGAGCAGGGCACCTGTATTCACTGGAGCCATGAATTCTCCTCTGTACATAGAAATAAAGTCTTTTTAAAAAAATATTGCCTCTCACAGACCCTTCTGAGTCATAGGAAGGTCTGAGTTGAGGGGATAAGTAATGAGGGTTGTCATACTGAACTTTTATGACTTATAAAAACTCAGAATTAAAAAAAAAAAACTCACAAAAATCTTGAGAACTTTATTTTTCCGTCTACACCTTCACCTTTAGTCTGAAAAAATAGAAATTAATCTTCTCCATAGCAGAAATGTCATAATTAATACAATCATCTCCTTTTCACATCACCTTTATACCTTAAACTGCGTCATTCCATGCTTGCTTGAGAATTTTGGGAAACAGCAGTTAATAAGCCCAAAGGGCATAAGAACATCTTAATGAGACCATCTTCTTGAAGGGGAAGGAGAATCTGTAAAACTGCAATTATACTTCAAGTGATGCTTTCACGATCCACTGCAAAACTGAATCTTTAATAAATCCTTTTTTTCTAGTGGTACCAAAAATCACTGTTTTCTGATTTGAATTTTGGCTATCAGGTAGAAAAAGGGTTTTGGTTATAAACAAGCTTTGTGTTTTCAGAGGAAAGCCCGCTTCCCTCAGTTTCTCACCACCTGCTTCAGGTATAACAGAGGTGGCTCATTATGGGTCATGGGATGGAGGGGGATGTTTGTACCAGCGGTACAGAACCTTTATTTGCAGTAAAGACGATGCCTCAATCACACCTGCTCATCAGAGAAGCTGAAGAGCACAAGCTCCAGCCCCTGTGCTTGCATTTTTGTCTGCAGAACATCAGCTACCAACATCTGACCAGACAGATCTGTCCCCAGGCAAAGCACAGCTCGCAGTCCCAGGGCTGCCTGCTCTGCAAGGACCAGCCCAGGACAGACCAAAGGTCATTAAGTGTGAGCTGAGAGAGAAAACCTCTGTCCCAACTGCATCACCACACAAAAACTGGTGCTGCTTAAAGCAACCTCTTTGATACTGGAGACAAGGAAATCGATGGTGAAACAGGAATGAAGACTGAGTTGCTCACCATTTTGAACTCACTTGCCTTTGAAAGGACTCTGCTGAAAGCCAGGGAAAATAGAGAAAAAACAGAAGGTAAGCAGAGGTCACTTAGACACTGTGAGGAAACTGAACCGTGGAATATCCAGTCCAGCTGCTGGCTCTGCTGGCCCCAACAATCCCATCCTGTGCCCGAGTTGTCCAAACACTGAGCCCCGGCAGGTTTGGTGTTGTCACCATTTCCCTGGGGAGCCTCTCCAGTGCCCAACCACCTGCTGGGGGAAGAACCTTTTGCTGATATCCGCCCTAACCCTCCCCAACACAACTCCAGGCCATTCCCTGGGGTCACACAGAGCAGAGATCAGTGCCTGCCCCTCCTCATCCCCTCATGAGGATGATGAAGACCCCAGTGAGTCTCCCCTCAGCTTCCTCTTCTCCAGCTGAACAGACCAAGTGCCCTCAGCTCCCAGGCTTCCCCTCCAGACCCTTCCCCATCCTCACTGTCCCCCAAAAGCTCAATGTCTGTATCATCCTTTTGTTAAAGACAACACTTTACACATTGTTTCAGTACCCCTTACCTGGGAAATCAACATTAGAAATATTAACATTAAAAAAATACACAGTGCAAGTTACATAACAATTTAAAAAAAAATAGCTTAAAGCAACATTACAATTTGCTGATTCTATCCAGAAAATGGTTAAGATATCCCCAAGCAGTTCCCAAAACCAGGATCAAATGGTACAGTCCCAAAGCAGTTAAGTAGCACAAAATTCTGTTTCCCTTAGAGGAGTTACTGGTTTACTCTGACCATCACAGGTTAGGAAAATTAATGAGAAAATAAAAATTTAGCTATTTCAGCAACAGCAACTACTACCATCAAAGGCATGCTGCACATCTGATGAGTAACTTTTTAACAGTTAATGAGTAAATTTTTAACAATGAACAGAAAAAAGGCAGAAAAGTCAAATTTCTAATTAAATTTAGTAAGGCAGGTAATGGAATGTGCTGTATGTGTACAAACTGTTTCCTCAACTGCTGCAATTCTTTAAATACCAGCTCCTGACAGTACTGAATTGCTCAGTCTTATAAATTCTTTATGTGCTTTAGTGATGCACTTTCCTTCTGAAAACAGAGACTCAAGGTGAACAAAATTTATGTGCAAAATTTGGGTTGAATAGTGTCCAGTCACAAAAAACCCACAACTTAGTAGTGACAAACTATTTTAAACATCCTATGTATCAGTGTTGCACACGTTCTTCAGCTATATTAAAAACAACATTCAACACAAAAACATAAAATTCAGTTTTCAACTGAACTAACAAACCACTGAAGTCTTCTGCATCAAGTAAAAAAACAAAATCACCTGCAAGAGTCAGCACAGAAAAACTTCAGATCTTCTGCAAGCTGCACATTATCTCACTGCACACATCAGAAGGATAGAAACAAGAATTGCAAGGTAAAGGGTTTATATCTGCATGTACACTCTACAGATCCTCAGGGGGAAACACAGCTTAGTAAAACCTCACTACTCTGAAAGCATTCAGTTACATTTGTCTTCCAACAAAAAGATCCATGGAACTTGGGTGTGCGTCTAATCGTGGAAAACGTTTAGACAGAACAGGTAGGAAGCTCAAGTCACCACTAAAATACAAAACTGCTGCAGAAATCTAAAACATACATTGCTTAATACTGCTTACTTACAAGATTGTTATTCAAAGGTCACTGACCACTAAAATTAAGTTTATTTCACAAACCAATCTGTTTTTACAGTCTTAATCCCAAAAATACTGCTCTTTTTGTCAATACACTGCCACATTAAGAATACATGATCTTTTATATCAAGACTAAATTTTTACTGGTTTTTCTGTTCATCTGTAGTGAAGAGCATTGCTCACTCGATGGCTTTGTTAGCTTCAGCAAATTAAATGAGAACTATTTGGGTAAAACATAGCCTTAACTCCTAAACCTAACATGTGACTAAAAACACTTGGTAAGGAACGAATGTGGTGATGCAGGGCTGTTATCTAGAAAGATCTTAACAGTTTCTGAGGACTCAGCAAACAAATAACAGGACAATTAGAAGTCTCTCATGCTGTTAAATTTAGCTAAGAATTATATCCTGTTCTTCAGCATCAAGTATTTTTCATGTTTTCCCTAAGCTTACGAAAACAAGAAGCCATGGGATTACAAGAAAGGCTCACTTAATACACTTTGTTATCAAGAATAGTAGTAACTAAAAGATCTCCAAATCATGAGCATTATCAATTTCAATAGTATCTTCAGGTTCCATCTTTGCTTCATGGTGCCCCTCCTGCAGGTCCTCCAGGGAAGCCAGAGCCTCATTGGTATCGCTGGCAAAAGTCTCACGAGATGCATCATCATATTCCTGCAGGTTAAGCCCCTTAATGGCCTTTTTCATCTTCTTCCCCAGGACTTGTATTCTCCTCTTCTTGGCAGCTTTTTTGTTTTCATACTCCTTTTGGTTTTCCAGGTAGAATATTTCCTTTAAAGAAAACAAGCAATCAAAACAGTTTTGCATATTCATTTTACTGATATTTCCTAGAGAAAACAAAGTTCATTTTTTAAAATTACAAATACTGGTCAATATTTAACTAAGCTACTTGTTATTGACAAGTGTCAGAGAAAGACTGCACTTAGGAAGAGGGGTAGAACAGAAAATTTCTTTGGTAATAGTGTAAAATGATCAATCTTGCAACTTTTTAACTTTTTTTGTGACCATTGTAAGCTATGAATGGATGTTGGGTTTTATTTTCCTGTTTCTTTTTTTTTTTGTTCCAAACACAAACCAAAAAATCAGAATGTATGTTGACTTCTTTCTCAATTCCCAGTGCCAGACCCTAGCAGGGTTCACAGAGTGACCTGAAGCCACCTACAAGCAAAATAAGAGAGTCTTTCTTTTAACAAAAACATTACAAAAGTGGCAAATGCCATGGAAAAAAAAAAAAAAAGAAGAAAAAGTTGGTGTTTTCTTCATTCAATTAAAACATCTCAGAGCAGTACTATTTACAAGCTTACAAAACTGATTTAGAGAGCATCACAGATGAGGCCAGTGAGCAATTCAGACTAGGTTCAGACCATCATCTGATTTCATGAGAAATTCTGCCTGGTGCCACAGCTGGAGCTGTATAGGACAAAAATATTGTATAAAAAGAACTGCATTCAACCCCTGAAAAATGACACAGAGCTTCAAAGGGAGATACACAGCAGGGGCAGCACTGCTGTAAGGTTTACACAGACTCAGGAAAATCTAATGTTTACCTCTTCAGACTCTACAGTCTCATCTTCCTCAACAGGTTTTTGTGACTGGCAACACTCAAAAGTGAGTTCCCTCTGCTTAAAGCTAATGGCAATTCAACAATTTTTTGTGTAGATCTTTTATTTTAGCCTCTATTTTGAATACGAGAAACTGGTTTCGATGGAAAACAGAGTTAAATTTGCTAGAAATCAGAGAGTTTCAATTGGGACATTTCTAGTAGGGAAAAAAAACCCAAAAAAAATGTACTTTGGACAATCATTTGGACTCTTGATGTTTTTACCTTGATTTGTTCCTCTTTGATGCTCGGTGTGTTCTTCAGCAGGTTTAAATAAACCCCTCCAGGTGTTCTTCTCCTGGTGCCATTCTTAACAGGGAGAGGGGAAATCAGGAATAGCTTATTAGTAAGTCTTGACAAAAAATAGCTTCTAGGACAACACATTGTACTGAGACAGAATAAAACCACTTTAAATTCTACTGTATCAAATATTACATGAAAATAACCCTGGCTGTGTCTTATTTGTGACTGAACTAGTCATAAGAAAGTCAACAACCAGCTTGCTAAATTTGAACAGGGAAATTGTGAAGTTAGGAAAAAAATTTCCTTTGGAACATAATGCTAAATTGTTAAGCTGCACACTAAATCTGATTTTGGTAGTGAAGAAACAAAACAGGAATAATATTTTAACTACTCTCACAACCATCTGCAGCAGGTTATACGCTGGGTTAAATATTCAGAGCATTCCCAACATGTAAGCCCAGTAAAATATCTAAAATAAATTTAATAAAATTATGTTGTTCTCAGGTTTTTTATAATTGTGCTCAGAAATGATACAACTTGTCTGTGTATCTACAGGATTTTGCATTTCTGCTGAAGGCATTTGAAACACCACCTGTGCTTTAAAATTCCTCCCCATCACGTCAGACTCAGCATTTTCAGTGCAGCAGCAGTGGTGCAATGTGCCATCCTAAAGCATGGATTGTGCTCAGCTTTGAAACATCTGTGAATTTTAAGTGCTAATTACCATACTATTACTCAGTTACAAGTTATGGTATAAAGATGAACTTTTACTCCAGGAAAAACTGGATGATAGTGTGCAAAATGTGCTACTTTTCTGCTAAATCACGTACAACGCAATCTAGAAATTCCAAGAACAGAGAAGGTCAACTTTTAAGTAGGTTCTTGAAACAGCACATGCCACATCCTTTTATCATCTGCACTTCATGGTGTCTTTTATGATCTGCCTTTCAAAGAGTGCACTCCTGTCTGCATCCACAGCAACCTGTGCCACCAGGAGCTGTGTCCTTTCATCTCCTCTGTAAACACTTATTACCAAGCACTTTACTCTTTCAAGACAACAGGATGCTTCTAACACAAGGAGCTAGCTGGAATTTGTTACCTTTTCTTCTTTGAGGAGGGGAGGTGGTGTTTTTTTATTTTATTTTATTTTGGGCTTTTTGATTATGTCCCCTACTTGTTTTTCCCCTCCTCTCTCCTTCCAAGTGATGGAACTTAAAAGCAACAAATGCCTGAAAGTATTTACTAATTATCACCCACAGCTTTTCTCATCCACTGTGTTTATGCACTGAAGCTCATTAATTAACAAGAACAAAAACGATCAGGGAACTGATAACTTAACCACGGAGTATAATTTTTTTTACCATGATTTGTAACAGAAATCACTGCTCAGATTTCCTCTGCTGATACACAGTGGTTCTCAAATAAATCCAGCAGTTTCCCTTTTGAGAGTTACTCTGCAAATGGGATATTGGAAATAGTGGCTGCTGAGTACTCATGCTGATGGAGCCCAGTGCACAGGGCTGTGCTGTCCAACATCCATCTGGATATCAGAGGTTCCACCTGGATCCCAAGGTTACAAGCTTTTATTCAAGCTTTAGAATCCTCCAGTCTAAAGTTTGTGAGGAAAAGATCCCAACAGGAGCCACAGTAACAGACACAATGTTATCCCTGCAAATCAGACCCCAATCTCAGCACAAGAAATTGGGTAATTTCCAGGTTCATTCACCTTATTGTTTGCTCACATCCTGCTGGAAGGTCACCTGGGTGTTTACTGAGGGAGTTTCATGGCAAGGGAAGGCCATAAAACTCCCGGAGAACCTGTCCAGCATGAGAGACCTACAATAGCAGTGTGTAAATATTCTGAAAGTAAAAATATGTGTCCTGTCCCTGGAAAACCTACAAGATGACATTTTTCTTACCACTATGAAGAGTCCACCATTCTGTTCTACTTCAGCTGTTTCCATGAGCAGCTCTATGGCTTTTCTCTTCCCAATGATTTTCACTACTCGAGCAATTAAGTCTTTCTTTGGCTCACAAAGTCTGAAAAAAAAAAAAAAGGGCATATTTATTGACAGGATAATTCCTCGAGTGTAACTGACTGTGGAACTTCCATAATGAATAATTCATTTTGTGCTAAAGAGTCTATGCATTCAAATGTGTTTAAATGGTTTACTGAATCAGATTTCCAAATACTGAGCTTCTGAGGGGTATTTTTTTTCCCTAAAGCATGCATTTTTAAAACTTGTTTCAATGAAAATGCCTTGAGTGGTTATTTTCCTTCTATTGATGCGTGAAATATCAAACCAAATATGAAACTGCAAAGAGCTGCATAAACCTCTGAAATTGAAGTATACAGGCTTCTTGTGCATTTAACACTTAAAATTTTCTTTTAAAATCAGTTAAATCAGCAACTGGAGAAAACAGGAAGTGTAAAAGTTCCCCTTTATCACATGCCATTCAGACAAACCTAAAGAAGAAATCAGTCTGTGGACTGATCAATCAATACCAATAAAAAGGAAACAAGAAAAAAATCTTACATTACAACATGAACCCTACTAATACAGCTCAGTGCCTCTACTACTACAATTAGAAAAAAGAGGATTCTGCCCTATTTCAATGAAGCTCAATACAACAAAGAAGTTTATTGCAAGACATACGCTCTAAGTTTTCAAATTAATGAGAGACTACCTACCCAGAACTGTTAAGAGCATCACAAACTGTCTAATTGCTGTAGCATTGCCAGATTCTGAAGTAATACCAGATGTAAAACAAACTATGACCAACAAACCCAAGTTTTATTTCAATATCAAGCTAACTGTCAGAAAATCTTCTAAGTCTTGTTTCCTATTTAACATAATTTTCTTCCCTTGCACCACAGAAAAAGGAGTGTGGCAGTTTGACTCAATCCAAAGCATTGCACTATCCCAGCTGTCCACAGTTTCAAAGGTTTAGAACTTAAAAACAGATTTCTGTAGTGACCACAGCATGTGTGCATTGGTCTCCAACTCCAAGCAAGCACGGGGTATTTTCAAAAAAAAGCCACTGCTTTTTTAAATCTGTATAATGAGAAGCAATATTTTTCCTTGCCACTGTTCTCAAATAACAAGCCATTCTGGTGGATCTTAAAAAAAAATTATAAAAATTTAAAAAATAGACAGTATTAATTCGATGTTTCTACAAGATACCAGTCACAGTGTTGCATTTTCATCCCAGGATTTTGGAAATACACACAAGACACTTTAGCTTTTTGTAATCTGGTGTGACACCTTATGTATTAAGCAGCAGGGAAGCTTTTTCCCCTCTCTTATTTCCATCAGCCACCAATATTCAGGGTAGGGAAGATACACCATGATTAAACTCACCTATAAGCAATTTCATCTGCCACTTTTTCCTCTGAATCTTCCTCTGTTATCTCATACCTCCCTTTGTACTTCATTTCTTGCCTTTCACCCAGTCTGTCTCTCACGGGCCGCTTCCGCTTGAGAAAGCCCTGCCCGTTCTCCTCCTCTGCTGGCAACATCTTCTTGTCATCGTGCATGTACTCATCCAGCTCTTTATCCAAAGTCTCTGCCTCCTTTTGCTGAGCTTCCTTCATCAGCTTTTTAGCCAGCAGGTAATTGTAAGTCTCAGACTGCCTGCTCCTGTCAATGGTGCCATCCATGCCCAGGATCCCAAGCTCAGTAGCCACCGCGTCCTGGTTCTGCTCCTGGAGCACGGCGCCCCAGATGTTGTTGACCTTCTTCCCACGCAGGGCAGTCTGTTTTTGGTGGCTCTGGCTGAGCTGGAAGGGGTCAGGCTTAGCAGGGGGGAGGTTGAAGCACTTCTGCCTCTTTCGCTTCCACAGGCAGCTGTCGTCGTCGGAGTCGGAGCAGCTCTCCTCGCTGGAGTCCAGGCTCTTGGTGGTCCTGTAGGGAACACTGGGAGCACAGGAGGAGATGCTGCTGGGGAAAGGCCTGCAGGAGTCACCCACAGCGTGAGGCTTCTGGAATTGGAAAGCAAATTAAAGCCCGTTAATTTAATTACTTGTGAAAATCAGAGGAGCTATCAAGTTGTGCCAAGGAGCTGATTAGCTGAAACACTTGATTCTGACCCACGTGGCCCTACAGTCCTCTGAGCATCTGCTGAACCACAGCTGACAGGAGCATCCCATGAAACTCCTGCATTTTGAGTGCATGAACATGAAAGAGAGCACAGCTGAACACAGAAACACACCAGGAGCTGCTTTTCTTGCTTAAGGCAAATCCTGTTGAGTGAAAATTATTACAAGACTGGAGAAGTGATGAATATTCCCAAACAGGACAAAGGCAAAACACGCACAGCAGCTCCAGGAAGAATAAAATACCAAAAGAACACAGCAACCTACCAGAAGGTTCTTTTGCAGCAGAGAAGTTAATATTCTCTCTGAAGTCTCAAAAGACCAAATGGCTCAAAACAAATCCCAAAACCAAACCCATAAAACTGGGACGCTGCTCAGACTAAGAGTGTACTGTGATGCTGGTTCAGTCAGGACAGCACACGACTAGATGAGAACAGCAGAACCACATATTTCTCTTCCCTCTAATCCAACCAGACACCATGGATTAACTATGGCTTATTAATTAGAACAAACACTGCCCCCCAAAAAATCATCCCCTTGAGTTACAAATACTCAAGAAATGCATTCACTCATTATTCCAGTTATGCCCTAGCTGATTTCTTATCACAAAGTTACATGCTGTGCCATTATCTTTAAAAATAAGACCTCTTCCTTCATTTTCAGGTGAAATAAAAAGTCTTTCTTTAACTTTACTGCTTGTGTCAACATAGGAGGCATTTCTTCTTTCTCCAACTAGCAAACAAAAAAGAGAAGTATTCAACTTATCATGCTGTGAAACACAAACCTTTAACTTCAAGTGTAATGCAAAAAAAACCCCTAAAAACAACATAAACAAAGAAAGACTGAAGACTTTGGTAAAAACTTCTTTTGTGCTTCACTTCTCAGAACTATATGGCAAAGATCAAAGTAACTGGAGAAAGTAAAATTCCTTGCACATACAGTATCACATGTTGATCTGTCTTACTCAGAAATCTTTTCCTGTTTGTACATCACCACATGTTGCACTTTGGACACAAAAGAAAGATGCAGACACGCGTTGAAGAGAGACAGAGCCAAACTGCGGGCCAAAAACTGGGCAGGACTGCCTGAACTTTATTTTATATCTCCTTCTAGAAACCACAGGGATTGGAGGGAGAAATTGCCACCTTTCCATCACACTGGTCAAAGGAAATATCCATCAAATTTCTCTGCCCAGGAGAAAGGAATGTAAAGAACACAGTTAGAAAAACACGGCTATGTTTACAGAGAATGCATGAGAAACTGTTACAGAAGAATGAAAACAGCGAAGAACTGCAAAACTCAGGGCAATATCCACAAACACCTCATACTCTCAGTACAATTCCTCACAGAATGAATTCCTCATATCCTCAGAGAATCACAAACTCGTTTGGGTTGGCAGGGACCTTAAAGCTCCTCCAGTCCCACTCCCTGGCATGGGCAGGGACACCTTCCACTGTCGCAGGTTGNCTCCAGTCCCACTCCCTGGCATGGGCAGGGACACCTTCCACTGTCCCAGGTTGCTCCAAGCCCCGTCCAGCCTGGCCTTGGACGCTTCCAGGGATCCAGGGGCAGCCCCAGCTTCTCTGGGCACCCTGTGCCAGGGCCTCCCCACTCTCACAGGGAACAACTCCTCCCCAATACCTGATTTAAACCTGCTGTCTGCCAGCGTGAAGCCATTCCCCCTTGTCCTTTTACTCCAAACCCATGTAAAAGTCTCTCTCCATCTCTCCTGTAGCTTCTTGGGGCACTGCAAGGCCGTAACTGGGTCACTCCAGAGCCTTCTCTCCAGGCTGGACCCCCCCAGCTCTGCCAGCCTTCCCTCTCAGCAGAGCTGCTCCATCCCTCTGAGCACCCTGGAGCCTCCCCGGGACTCTCTCCAGCAGCTCCACGTCCTTCCTGAGCTGGGGGCAGCTCCGCAGGTGGCGGGGGGACATAGGGAGACAACGCCGGGACAAAAACGGGGACAGCGCTGGCGCCTCTATCCACACACGGAGAGAGGCGGGCGAGCTGCCGGGCCCCGGGGCTGGCAGCGCTCGGGGCTCTCCAGGTGCTCACAGCGGCTCGCCCGCATTGTCGCCGCCGTCCCCACGGCCGGCACCGTCCCCACAGTCCCCGCTGTCCCCAGGGCCGGCACCGTCCCCACGGCCGGCACCGTCCCCACAGTCCCCGCTGTCCCCACAGTCGCCACCGTGCCCATTGTTCCCGCGCACGCCACTCGCCCGGCGCGGCAGCGGCAGCCCGGGAAGGCCGCGGCGGCCCCGGCCCACGAGGAAGCCACAAGCCCAGGGCGAAGCCACCGGCCCGGGACGAGCGCCCCGCGCCGGGAGAAGCCCTCCAGGCGCGGCCTCCGCGGCCTCCCCGTGCCGCAGCCCCC
>VZRZ01003560.1:406955-438400 GCA_013398175.1 Climacteris rufus | reverse complement strand
TGGCGGGGTTGCCTTAAGGCGGGCGTTCTGTCGTGTGAGGGCTTGGGGTGCCTTCAAGCCTGATCAGGTTTAGGATCCGCAGCGGCACAAGCAGCAGCTGCATCCCCTAGTCAGGGACATCCTGGGGCTAACAAGCTTTAGGGATGTAGTAAATAAAGGTCTAGAGAAGACAAGACAAAGAGGGGCTTTGTTAATGCGTGTAAATATCTCTAAGGCAGGTGCCAAGGGAGTGGTGCCAAACTCTTCAGTGGTGCTCGGCGACAGGGCAAGGAGCAGTGGCCATAAACTAAAACACAGAGTTCCATCCCAACGTGAGGAAGAACTTCTTTCCCTGGAGGGGGACAGAGCCGTGGACAGCTGCTGGAACAGAGGGAGGTCATGGATCCCAAACTCACCTGGACGTGCTCTTGTGTCACCTGCTCCAGGACAGGCTTGGCTGGGGTGATGGATGTTGTCCAGAGTTCCCTTCCAACCCCAGCCATGCTGTGGTTCTGGGTTGGGAGGACTGATAGCAGTTAGCATCCCCTACTCAAGGACATTGGGAACTAACAGGCTTTAAGTTAATGATGTAGACAAATTGCTAACGTGCTCGAGGTGTTATTTCCTGGAAAAAAAAAAAGAATTCCAGACAAAGAGACTTCAAAACATTTTTATTCCCACCTTTCCTATTCACAGCACTTGAATGGAGCTTTTCATTCTTCGGAGCTCTTAGCTCTTGTAGCTCCAGAGACCATCCTTTTCCCAGGGATATGAAACAACCCCACCACCGAGCCTTCTGGCATTTTGAGTAGTATTTGTTTGTTGTATGGCATTTTTCTCTAAAACTAGAAAATTTCCTGAGCAGGTGTACATTTTGTCTAGCATCAGGAACTTCTCCATGGTTAGTGAGATTAGAAACATCTTTAAAGGAGTGGTTTCCATGCTGAGAAGCTCACTTAGAAGTACAGGGACTGACTTGGAAAATAAATTGTACAGACTATTTGAAGCTTCAGTATCAAAAGTTGAGGTGGCTGGTGATATACAGAGTTCCTCATAAACAATTATAATACAAGTGGGCAGCAGATTCTTGGGGAAGGCGTGTCGAAGTCGTGCTGAACTAGTAAAAAGGAAAGCCAACTTCAGAACAAGACCAGTGGCAACAAAGGGTTCCTAATACAGAGCCAAATGAAGCTATGCCACATTTTGAATTGCAGAATAAACACATTTTATTGGAAGTGGATCAAGGGGGAAGTGACTTTTCCCTACACAATTAAATTTTGGAGTCAGTAACTACACAACAGGAACAAGGACATTTGCAGTCCTAGTCCTAAATCTGCAATACGTCAGCTGCAGGCAGTGTTAGTGCAATCACTTTGCTTGGAAGTGCCTCCTGGTATTTTGTCAAAGTCTTCAGGCAAAAATCCAGTGTCCTTAAGTCTTCACATTGTGCTGAAAATTATTTTTCCCAATCTCTGTTCAGGCCTCTAGGCACTGTTTAATGAAGTGTGGTAAGCCTGAGTTCGTAGTCGATGTAAAAAGTTGACTAAAAAAGGTAAATGACACCAGTGCTACACGCCTCATATATGAAAGATTGACATCGTAGTTAGTGCAGTTCCTTGGAAGAATGTAAAAAGTGAACAATGTAGTAATGTTCCTCAGGCAAAAATTCTGGGGAGGTAAGAACTTATTTTTAAGTGTCATTTTAGAGACAGTCTCTTTGAACAGACTTAGCTGCAGAACCATTTCGGAGAGAAAAGTAAAAAAAAAAAAAGGTAGCAAATGGTATGTATCAACTAATTAAATCAAGAGCTTTGAGAGACTTCAAAAAAGAAAATGTAGTAAAGGTAACTACTGTTAGCTGCTTAATATTCTTCTATCCGGTAAGAATGAAGAACAAACTGTTATAGTGAACAATTACTATTATGAGCATTCAGATTATTCACATTTCCCCCTCCACAAATGTGCATACACACACAAGAAAGAAACATATACATCCTTAAATTCAATTACTGATTGAGGAAAAAAAAAAAACCAAGCAGATATCTTGTAATTCTTCAGCACAAATCAGCTGCTGGATAGGTGTATTTTCATCAAAATAAAACAGCACAGTCGATAAATCACTTCTGCCTGAAACATCATTATGCCTTTGACTCCAGGAAAGCACACTTAGCTGTGATTTTTCTGAGAAGAGATACATCCCTGTTAAGCATGTCAGGTCTTGCTGACATGGGCCTGAAGACCCAACATACGTAAAAGAGGCAGTTTTAAATTCCAATGGACACTCTTTTTCCTTTATGCATCTTTGATCATCTTACCTGAAGACTGCAAAGTATCAGTGCTTTAATGCCTCATTCTAAACCCCTGTTGTGGTCTAACTGCACACTTACCTGCAATGAAAAATTGAATTGGAAGCTAGTTCTCATTATCAGCTATCCATCCTCACTATCAGTTACCCAGTCAGGCCTTTGAAAACCCATCCTGACATTTTTTGCCCATTTGGATGGCTACTTCTCTTAAAAATTTCACTGTTGTCTACACGTGGGAGAGAAAAAGGCACAAAGTTGAAGAAAGATCAGGAACTGTTAAAGCTCCTTCCCTCTGTTGCCATCATTATTCAGTTTGTTCCTTCATGACACTCCTGTTGCTTCAGAATTATTCAAGAAGTCGAGTGAAAATGAGATAAATCATCATGTGCTTCTTTCTGTGTTGTGCTCACCTCGTTTCCCTTTGAGTTTAATGATGCATAATGCTTGCTAATAACTTTCTGCTCTGCAAAACTGTTTTTCATCCTGTTTGCAATTAAATCATGTCTGTGGCATTTCACTGAGTTACAGGGACTTCCTGGGCCGAAGTAAACTGGACCTGTGAACAGGGGAAATTTAATCCTCCAGTAACTCACATGAAGGAGTTCTCTGTGTCAGCATAACCTGTACATGGCACTGAACAAAAACCACAAAAAAATCACGACAACTTTCAGTTTAACTCAAGAATAGTTGATGTAGGCACTTCATAAAATGTCCAGAAACAGACTCAAGAAGATATATCAGGTAACAGTATAGTTTATTAAAAAAAAGAAGGAAAGCTAGTTGATTCACAACCCTATATCTGGGTTTCCTATATGAATTTCTTGTATTGACACGTCTTCCCATCTCCATCTTTAATGCAGGCTGAGCTATACAGGGCATTCTATTTTCCCATTTCTATTTTCAGGCATAGTAGGGACTGTAGGCAAGACCCTGGCAGAGAACAGAGAAGCTCTTGGTTAAACACTAATTTCAGTCATGATCTCCTTGATGTATTTTTTCTGCACATTTTAGGTTTTTCACCTTACCAAACCCAACTGAGTTGACAAAGAAGGCTTTAAAAACATCCTTTGAATGAGCTATGTAGTACTGCCTCCAAGCAGGCTCAGAAGCCATGTAAGCAAGTGGAAAAAAGAACAGTCCTGGTTTCTGCCAACTGCAGCTGCTCTCTGTTGTGTTACTGCAGTTTTGTGGGACTGGAGCCTCATCACTGTAGGTCCAGATAAAGCTTGGATGATGCATCTCTGATGGTGGAAGGTTTATTCTGTGAAAGCAGAGTCCTCCCAAGTTTGTAGCCAATGCATTTCATGTTTATGAAAACAAAGTGTGCAGTGTTATTTAAAACAAGTTGAGTAAGTTGTGGGAAATTGCTCCTCCCCTGCTCCAGTGGATGGTTCTGTACTCCTTGCAGCAGTGAATGAGCTTGTTTAGGATTCCTCCTGACAACCCCTACGGTTGTGTACCATTCACTGGCTGCATAGATAGCGTGCACAAATTTCAGAAATTATCAAGTAGCTGATTTGTTTGTGAAATCCATTCTTTTTTTCTTGCCCTAGTAAGCAAGCCAAACAGATAGAGAACATTTATTTCAAGGCATGTGTTTAATTAAAGCAACTGAGGTCCTCACCGCTCCTTTGCTTCATCAAGAGCTGAATACACAATAGAAAAAGCTCTTAACTCCTCCAGTTTTTTTTTTTTTTTTTTAAGGAATTCAGTTGGTCGTGATAAGACTAAACAATCTGTTCAGCAGCACAGTACGTCCCAGCCCAACAGGATGTTCACTTGGAAAGGGCATTATTCAGGAGCACTTTTGCTCCCTAGGATGGAGTTGAACCTCGTGAAGCAGTGTAGTACCCTGATGCTTTTCATCTGTGCTTCCACGGGATGAAAGATGGGTTTAGTTTACCTCAGGAAGTGCAAAAACTTTTCAGGTAATTGCAGTTATGTGTCATAATTATTCATCATCCCACTCTGACTTAAAGATTGCAAATACCTGGTTTTAAAAGCCATGAATTCCTGAGATGTGGGTGGTGTGACAGGGTGTGACATCCTCAATGTGGCTTTGAAACGGAACAGTGAGAAAATTCCAGTGCTTTCTTTTCCAACAGGATTTGTTTAATTAAGTACTTCTTGATTTGTAGGGCTAATCAAAACACTTAAAAACCATAGAAATATACAAATATCAGTAACAAATACCTACCTTAACAGAAGACTTTTACCATGCCAGTTAGTGAAAATTAAACTCTTCTCATGCATTTACAACATGGAATTGTGAAATCCTTTCAAATGAAATTCTTTAAAGTGGTCATAAACTGAAAAAGATGAATATCCACACAGGCACAAGGAGTGCATGGCACTTCAGCTGAGGCCTTGCTGCAACAACCTTTGAAAGAAAGAGGCCTCTGAAGCTATCTCCTAAGTCTTCATAAGGAGAGTTTTCAAGTTTTTGGGCATAAAGGGGTTAAGCTGTTTTAATGTGGGCTGGCTTTTTTTGGTTGGTTGGTTTTTGTTGGTGTTTTTTTTCTGTATATTTGTTTGTTTGTTTTGCATTTTTTGTTTGGGGGTTTTTGAGTGTGTTTTTTCTGTTTCTTTTTTGGCTTTTTTTTTTGGTTATGTGTTTTTTTTTGTTGTTTTTGTTTTTTTTTTTTTAATTTTTCACTATCCTACTGTGTTACAATTAATTGGTAGTAAATTTAATTAATTCCTCCAAGTCAAGTCTGTTTTGCCTGTAAAGTTGGTAAGTAATCTCTCCATCTGAACCCATGATCACTTAGTTTTATTTTCTTCAACTGTCCTGTTGATGGTGTGGAAGTGACACAGCAGTTGGGGGCCAGGCAAGGTCAGCCCACCACCTAAGTCCATCTCAATCCTGATCTCACTGAGAACTCTTATTTAATCAGCAATAGGCAGCTTTTCTATTGACGGTCAATATTTTCTTCCACATCTTATTACTTACAGCATTGCTGTCCGTTGTGAGTGTAGGCTGAAAGGCTGCATAAAAAAGGGTTTGATTGAAAAGTTCTGTGAGACAGAAGGATGCACTAGAAGAACATTTTCACTTCAAATTTACTCTCACAAGAAAGTGATTTCAGTAAAGCAGTTAGTAATGGTTGATTGCTGGCTGACAAAAATATGTGAGCAGGAAAGCAAAATGAGCCTGGTCACTCTACCTAAGAGTTGCACAGGCATTCATATATTATCATCATTGCTGCATGTTAAAACAATGGATTAAATATTTGCACTTGGAAATAAATGAACAATTATTAATTGACTAAACAGAACTTGTAACAGTGCTCACCAAGGCTGAGTCATTTGTTAGTAGCACAGATGTGCCACAGAGAGATGAAAGAGGTCCAGCAGGAAACCAATTTTAAATTGCCAAAGTATTTAATTTTTTTTTTTTTTTTTTGGTGCATCCCAATACCTGTAAAACAATTGAGTTAAAATTTTGGGAGGTTTTTGTTATGTTTTGTGTTGATTGCTCCTGATAAAGTAAATACTGACTTGGTTTTCCAGTGCTTCAGACAGTCCAAGCCACAAAGTCTGATCTCAGTCAGAAGGTGACACTGGGCTGTAGCATTCAGAGAGGTAACTGAGCTGCTAACTGTAGTTTGCAGTTGTGAAAATGTGTTTTCATACTTTTATTAGGTCATATCCAGTTATTCCATGACGAGATGAGTCTCTGAGTAGCACCTGTAGTTCACTTTTGTCTCCCTCTGGAACAGAAAAATTAGCAATTTCATGAAGAGAAAATATTATGTCCTTTGAAGTTTAGATATTATCTCCATTATTTTCTATTCCAGTGCCATTAAAGTATGAATGGATATGTTTAAATTTTGTCAGTGAAATGTATAATTATGAAAGAAATGGTCTCCCAAGATTTTGTCTCTGAGAAATAATAATTCCACAGCTCATGTATTATAGAAAAAACTCATTGAGATAATAGGGCAGCATCTCACTGCTGTAGATTCTAAGATCTTGAAGTAAGAATTTTAGGGACAATGACAAGTTTGCAGAGTTTACTTCCTTCTGTTCTCTGTCAACACTTATTCTTTATTTTTTTATTTTTCAACGAATGCTTTCCCAGTGAAGTGATGGGAAAAAAAAGAAGTTTTTATAGGTTTTCTAGATACACATTTTATACTGCAACACTCCTTTTAATAGTGATGATGATAATGATAATGGTGATTATAGTGATAATGATAAGAATAAAAAAAATCCATTAAGTGAATCTGAATTCTAACTACAATATATTGACCCAAACAGAAGCTTTTTCTCCATCCAAGGACATCCAAGGACAATCAAATATACTTTATTGTATATTCACTAACAAAACCAGCCTGGCTGGTCTCAGATATTCAGAAGTGAAAGTTTTGTTATCTTTGTTAAACCATTCCCATTATATGGGATCTCCATGCAGACCTTTTTGGCAAACCTGCAGTGTTAATTGTGCCCTCACTGCTGATCTGATGTAACAGGAAACAACAGCAAAAGGTGATTTTGCAATGCACACAAATAAGTAAGTAAATAAATAAATTAATAAGGTAATGTCTGTTAGGCTTGTTTTTCTTCCATCTGTTTTCATCATAGCCTGGGATGAGTTATAAAGCAAAACATTTTGAGGAAATCACACCTGCAGTTGTTGTTCAGCTCCCCTCCTCTGATCTCTGGCACCCTGAGGTGAGGAGCTGCTCCTGGGCACGTGGGTGTTTGTACTGACTCTCCTCACCTTGGTGGCCTCTGGGTGAAAAGCCTGCTGAACAGAGTGCCATGTTCCAGGGCTGGGAAAATGAGAGAGACACAGCTTTGTTCATGTCAGGCTCTTGGATCTCTCAAGTATTAAGTGTGCTCACAGAAGCAGATGTTGCTTGAAGCTGGTCTTGAAATGGGAACATTGAGAGCTCTGATAAATGAGCTGACACTTTTACAAGCACAGCATAATTTCCTCAAATGTAGGAGTGAAAAATAAGAACATTTCAGTGTCAAGCAGGATAATGTGCTCATATGACCTAGGGAGTTTGGTTATCAGAATAGAAATATTTCTGTTCAGTTATTGGAGTGGAGGAAAACTTGTGCTACTCCCTGTAATATGTTCAACTCTTCATAAAGTTTTATTATTTCTGTCAAAGACTGGAGACAGAGGAGGCAGCTGGGTGAGAAGTCAGGTTCATTTTTGCAATGATCTTCATTCATCTCTGTTTTACACAGTAACTAAACAGTCCAACAGCCTTTCCTATGCCTACCTCATATGTTTGTGCAGCTTGCAAATAAATGCACAACCTTCTCATAAGGTTTGAGTAGCTTCAAATAGAAAGAAGCCCTAGTCTCAAATTCCAGAAATAAATACATTTGCTTACTGTTTTCTGGCTTTTGTTTGCTTCTGGAAAAAGAATGAAGGAGGCTGGAAGGACGTACATTATGGCACTGATCTAAGAGAATGAAATACATCGTTCAGATCTGGATAAGGCAAGAATAGAGAGTGAGTAGTGAAGTCCCTGGGTACTTCCCTTAGCTAAAATACAAAAGAATTTATAGGAGATGTTTGTGAAAAAATTTCAGCCAAAGTTGTTCATGACAACTGACCCAGAGTTATGAAAGTTGTACCTGACAAAAATAAAGCAGTGCCATCCACATCTTCAAAGTAAGTTTCCAGTATTCATTCAGCAAATCTGCAAGCTCCAAGCTAAGTGCAAAAGTCTGTATTCAAAGGTCTTCTTATAGCAATGTCAGGCAGAGGATTTAGTTTTAATCCACGTCCAAACATTGCAAAGGAAATTACTGCAAATCCGTGTCTGCTGATTACATTAATATGCAACTTTGCAAGTGAAATCTGCCACTCCAGCTCAGGAGGCTTTCAGGACACAACCTGTGTGTAGTTCCCAGGCTTTCCTATAAAGCAGAGAGTTTCTGTTGCCTTCTTGTATATACAGCCAGGTGCCTGCTTGGTTTGAAGAAAACATGTAGCCCAGTGGTTTCACCATATATGACACAGTCATCCCATGTAGAAAGGCACAACATGCATTCTGTGTCCTCTGGAATGTCTGCACATGCAACAGAACTTTAAAATTTGGGGTTTTTTAAGGAATTCAGACATTCTGTCTCACTAGGAGGTTCTGTGTGTGCACAGGTAGGATGGTGGGTGAACTGAAACAAAATACAAAATACAGTGTACCATGAAAACACAGCTTTTAGCTACACAAATTTATCTCTTCTATTCATAAACAAAGTAATAAAAAGACACCAATTCATCAACAGAACATGTTTTATGGCAGGTTATTTGTTTGTTTGTTTCCAGTTTTCACACTAATTCCATATCCTAATTTATTACCCATTGAAAGGAATTCTATATAAATGCTCTTTTCTTCACACTGCTCCTCCTCATGGCAAATTCTTGGACCTGAGTACCAGTTTCATCAGTGTTAGGTCAGAATACCAGGCCTGGATTTTAGCAATAATAAACACACAAAATCCCCAGTAGTAAGTGAACCAAACATGCAAACAGAAATCCCAAGCTAATGCTCATTTTCTCCATACAACTAATGGCTGGGAAAATAAAACTCCCACTTTTGCATTTTTCAGAATGATTTTCAAGGCCTTAGAGAAAAGTTATGAATCTAATGTACTTTTGGTCAATCAATAATATCATTCACTTCTGTTATTAACAAGACTACTCATAAGGCTGCAGTTTGGAGACCTGTCACCTTTCCAGTTTCTTACAGAGGTTTTTTTTTTTAGTGCAGGAGATACCAGTCACACCTTTCACACAATTTCCCTGCCTTGGGACAGCATGTGAGGATTAAAAATCCAGTAATCTGAATAAAGCACAGATATTTTCAAGCTGGACTGTGAAGCTGGGCTCCTGTATCTGCCTGGAGCAGTCTCTGTTGCAGTTTATTGCTCAGTCACCAACATTCACTGCAAGGAAAGAGACCCAGGCAACCCCTGCAGACTCCCACAACATTATCAGAAGCATTGGTTGGAAGCAGAAGTGACTTTTTCAAAAGCACTCCTGCCAGTTTTTAGGTCAGCTGCTTCCTTAATGAGCACCTGCATGAACTTTAATTATCACCTGCTCCTGGCCTGTAGAGACTCAAGGGCTCTAACACAGAAAAAAGCATCATGTCCTGAAATAAGAGTGTTGGGCCGTTATCTCACAAAGCCTTTCTCCCTGTTCTCTAGTTAGTATCATTTACAGCCCCCAGAAGACCCAATCAGTCCCAAATGCTTTTCAAAAGACAGGATGGGTGAAAAAAAAAATTGTAGCTTTTATGATGGGTAACTTGGATGCACTAGAGAGCATAATGTCCAGGTTTTTAATCTCAGAGCTGCATAGAAAACTGGCAGCCTGCCAGAGGTCATCAGAAAAACCTCAGTCTGGAGAGGTGGAAATGCAAAGCCTGCTCTCTGCTGAGGGTGGTGTGGTATTACCTGCAGCTGAACAAGCAAGCATTTGTCACACAGCAGGGAAGAAACAGCCATGGCCCCTCTCAAGGAAAAGTTCAAAATCTGTGCATAATAAAAAATCTGTCTTGGAAAGGGCTTGGCAAAGAAAGAAGTTCCCAGGCTCAACATAGCATTTTGGGTTCTATACCTAAATAATTAAAAAGGGCGAGTTAGAAACCCAGAAGGAGCTTAACCAAACTTGCATTTCCTCAGAGAAATACCACACCATCACTATAGGATTCAGGAGGTGCTGTCAGAGGCCACAGCTGCACACATTATTCCCATAAACTCTAGTCTGAGGAGTCAGGAATGCCTGACGTGTTTTATAATCTTGATCTATTTCCTTCATCTGATACTGTTAAAACAAGGATGTATTTCCCTATCAGCATCACACTCACCTTCACAAAAGATATTGTTGTGGCCTCAGCTAATACACATATTTATGGGTAAAAGAAAAAACATCCTGAACACATGAGACTGGATTTCGTATTTAGTTTAGAACTCTGAAGTAGTTTTACAGGTCAAGTGAATGAGACAGAATTCCTTGATAAAGGTAACATCCCGGGGGCTGGAATATGCCTTCCTACTACAATGATTGATTTAGCCAGATGAGTGGAAGAAAAAAGAAAAGGAGAAAGAAATGAAAGAAAGAGGGCAACTGGCTTTTTAACTCCTGTATTTCCTGGGATTTTGCTTGAGTTTTCCCTGATCCAGTATCTTCAGCTGCTGCCTGTGGTGAGCTGATGAGTTACTGGTTTTCCTCAGACCAGGCCTTCAGCTGGAATGAAGCTGACCACGTCCTGGGGTGCCTCTTGGGCTGGGAACATGGGATCTTGTCCTTCAGGATGTCCTGGAAAGCTCCAGGCTGTTTTCCACAGCAGACTATCACAAGGGTTTTGGTCCAAAGCCACATGAATATAGTTAACACATTAACATAGCTTGGGATGTATGTTAATTAGCTCAATACAGGAGTGTAAGGTAATTATGAGCATTAACTATTTCTGCTTGTGATTCATTTGAACAGTTTCACAGAGGCTGTATCTTTGGCAATACTGCATTGACTCACTTATTTAGAAATTGGAGTAAACTGAACACTATTCATCATGCTGGCCTTCACTTCAGCCTCCCTTGCACAGGCTGATGGTAGAAATAAATGTGACAATTTAACAGAGCAGTGCCAAAGTTTAAAGGCAATCTGAAAAGAAGGAAATGGCATTTTAGGGAACTTGGCTCACACAATATATGTAATATAAGTTCTAACTGCAGCCTCTGTTTCTGTATTTTACTTAGAGATCACTGGGGACGAAGTACAAAGAGATATGTGTTCAGCAAACAATTGAGGCCAAGAAGACAGATGGTTTTGGTAGTGAGTGGGCTGCAGGGGTGTCTTCTGTGAGAAAAGACTGGGGGATGCCCCTGTGTCAGACAGCTCCAGAAGGGAGCAGCTGCTGGGGAAAGCTGAGCCCGTCGGTGACATTGGTGTCAGCTCTGTGACGACACACATGGGAGAGGGTAAAAACCACTGTGCAGCAGCTGTGAGAGAGAGGAGTGGGACAAGTGTGAGAAAAACAGCCCTGCAGATACCCAGGGCAGTGCAGAAGGAGGGGCAGGAGCTGCTCTGAGATTCCCCTGGGGCAGTCCATGGAGGGGCAGCTGTGCTTCTGCAGCCCAGGGAAGTGAACAGGGGAACACAAATCCTCCTGCAGCCCCTGCAGGAGCCCAGGCTGGAGCAGGTGCTGTGTCCTGAAGGAATCTACAGTCCCTGGAGGGGTCCTGGCCTGTGGGGACCCACAGTGAAGCAGCCTGTTCCTGAAGGAACTGCACCTCATGGAAAGGATTCCCACTTCTTGAAGCAGCTGGTGGGAAGGGCCCAGGTTGAAGAAGTTAATGAAGGATTGTCTCCCACTGCATGGGGAGGATGGTGTGTTGTCTCTGGGGAGACAGAGTATTTTGAACAGACTGAAACCCCTGTTACTCTGTGCCCCTTGGCAATGAGGAGGTAGAGGAGACAGGAGTGAAGTCAAGCCTCAGAAGAAGGGGAATGGTGGTGTTGGGGAAGGTGTTTTATCGTCCTCTGTTGTTAACTGGCCATAAATTAAATTAATCTTCCCCATGTTTTGCCCATGATAGTAACTGATGAGTAATCTCCTTGTCCTTGTCTTGAACTATGAGCTTTTAATCTTATTTTCTCCCCCTGTTTTGCTAAGGAGGGGGAGTGAGAGGGTGGCTTGCTGAGCACCTGGCAGCTGGCCGAGGTCAACCCACCACGAGGCGCATGGAAAGGCAGCCAGGAAAGGGGCAGAGACTGATCTGTTGAAGAACTATTCCAAAACATTTGTATGTCTGTAGCATTTGGATAAGAAATTTTGCAGCTGGTTACACGTGGGCATCGAGAGATGTGTTTGCTCCCTGGATGGTACAGCAGGCTCTCATCTGCCAGCCTCAGATTCAGGATGTTCACAGATTAGAGTGGCATTTTCTTCTTTTTCTTTGTTCCTTTCTTCAATTCATGGAAGGTTTGGCACTTTTTCCCTCACACCTAGGGGCATTAGGAGAGACAGGAACTCTATCTGATATTCTATGTACACAGCACAGAGGCAGTCAATGTCTGAAATGAGTTTGTGTTCTGAATAGTTTTCATATAAAGCTGGTTTTATGTAAAATGAGAATACCTTCTGTGTCACTGAGAGAAAGATGTGCACAGAAGTGTCAATGTCAGGAGGCAGATATTTCAGGAAGAAGGGAAAGGGTGTAGATGCAAAGGGAAGAGGACTGGAACTTGCTCAATTTCACCAGTGGCTACAGTAGCAGATTTAACAGATTTCCAAACCTTGAACTGTTCAAGTTCTATCCATCCCTGAATCAGATTATTACAAATCAGTTTGGTGCCCAAGGCTTTATGCTGTTAATACTCAACCAGATTAATTGCTAGATTTGAGGGCTATGAGGAGCAGCCTTTTATTCTCGATTAAAAACAGCAGCAATGACCATGATAAAAATTGAAAGAAAAATCCAGAAACAACAGCAGCAACTACAAATGGGCAAGGAATTGCAAACATAAAATGCTACAGTGACATCAAGTGGTGAAACACCAGCCTTCATGCTGCAGTGTCAAAGGTAGATTTCTGTTCTGGTGCTTCTCACATCTCTCTCATAATCAATGTCAGTTGCAGTGTTAGAATGTATTTTTGTTATCAGTATATTCGTTTTCCTACAAAGACCAATAATAAAACTCTCCCCCCCGCCCATCACCCAAAAGTTTAAATCAATTCTAGTGAAAAGAAAGCCAAGGTTTAACCTTTTATGTTCTCAATAGGTCGCTTTGTTCCTGCTTGTATCTGTGTGTCTGACAAAGGTGACACAATTCACCAGGAGTAAATTTCTCTGTAAAATAACAGTTTGAGAAACTTCTCCTTCCATTTATTCATCAAACAATCTAGAGGTATTCATCCTCTTGAGAGACAGAAAATAACAAAATTTCTTTGTAGTTTACCTTCAGATCTTAGTTACATTCATTTTATTAAGAGCTTTTCTTAACTGAGCTCTTTCTTGAGCTGCCCCCACAAGCCCCCCAAATGCCTAATTCTAACGTATAATACAAAATGGGTTTCTACCTTTTGTATTGTACCTTTTGTACCTGGATAATACTTAGTACTTCTGTGTTCTTAGGCTCATTTTATTTCAGCCACCACTTCCTAGAGATAACATTTTTCAATTTATTTAGAAATGCTACCAATATAACTTCTGTACTAACAAATAATGGTAAGAAAAAATGGGTTGCTTGGTATTGTCATTACATAAACAATATTCAATTGGTATTACTATTTTTCCTAATATTAGTAGTTTACTGCCACAACTATTTATTTATATTTGTGGTATAATCTATTCTTCAGTTTGCATTGTAGTAGCTGTGTCATGCAATGCATGGCTTAATTAAAAAAAATAAATCTTGCTTACAGGACTTAACATGGATTTATAGCAAGAGTCCAGTGCAAATTTTCACTCTAAAACCACAATTAAAATACACGGGTGACGTTACTCACATGCTAATTCAGAAAAGCAATTAAGACTCATTAATTTGGATGTGAGCAGAGTTAAACACATACTTTAGAAGTTTAGCTGTTAACCTAAAAAAATCATGTGAGTATTACTTGCACTGATTGTAAATACACTGAGATATTAACCCATTTAAACAACTAGAGAATTGTGGAAGAATCATCTTGCTTTTTCTTGGCCACGTGAGGAGCACATGAACTGTGAGCCCATTGGCACAGGATTTCCAGCCCAAAGGCTCTGGTTTATCAGATGATGTCCTGGAAGGAATTGATATTATGCATGCAAGTAGTGTTAGGAAGCCTTTATTTCTTCTACTGATGTAGGAGATTATTCAGGATGAAAATGGAGGATCACATATTTGTGATGCCAGAGGAGCTTTCCACTGAGGGAAGTCCAGCCATGCACAGAGACTGCAGGAAAAAAATTTGGAAAGTGCACAGCCCTTTTCTTTGTTTTTCACTTTTAATAGGAAAATTGAGAGAAGAAAAATATGAATGACGGAAAGAGAGCATCTTTAATGTAAGTCATTATTAATTGTCACTTCCCTTGCCTGGGGAGCCATCCCATATTTCCTCTCTAGGGTAACAAGGTGTCAGGCAGCAAGAGAAAGGCCTGAGTGGGACTGATAAGGCTTACCTACCAGGTACACAAGGTACAGAAATAATCATTCCAGCATCCTGCCTTATTGATGAAAGTTAAAGAAGTGTGAGGATTCATCCTTCTTTCTTCTTTTTCCTTTTTTTTTTCTTTTTTCTCTCTCTCAGTGCTGTGCATAAGCAGAGATTGTGGTTTAAATACTTGTTTTTCCTATGGCTGCAGTGCCTGTCCATGACAGATTAGGTGATGTATTTAGAAGACAGGGAGTGAGAAAGAAAAGCAGTGCTTGGGAAATAATACAGTTTTAAGCTGTAGGGATTGTAAAGCTGAAAGTGTAGAGATGGGAAAGAATCTCAGCTGGCAGGGGAACACCACAGATTTCTCTTCATCGACTGCATGAATTCAGACAAGCAGCACTCAGATATTTAAGATGAGAAATTCAATAAAATGCTTTTTTAAAAAGTCTAAGAAATCAACAATACAGAGACTCAGGGTTGTGTGTTTCTTAAAACAATAAAGTTGACTTTCACTGCTTTTGCTGCATGACTGAACGTGAGCATAGACAGTTTTTGTTAAATGGAATAAGGTTGTCTCTGAAATAAAGGAAAAAGAACTAAAATCATTTAGACTGCAAGACCAATTCCTACAGCTCTGTTTGAGTCATGCTGTAACACATGTAAGTAGCAGATGTTTAATGATTTCCAGACACAAAGCTGTGGTTGCTCACTTGGGGAGGAGTCCAATTCTTGTCAAGTGCATCTGAATTCCAGGAGCTTGAGTTAATCTGGAACATCTGTTGCCTATGTACAGAAGAAATAAAAGGAATTCTTACCAAAATTTGAAAATATATGCATATGCATAGGTATTTGCATTTAATAACATATACAAATATATATGTATAGGCACATAGCCTCACCAAGTCCCACAGAAAGCTTGCCATTGAAGGAATAACTTATTTTCTAGTTTGAAAATTAGTAATATTTCAGTGCAATCTCCAGAGCAAATTTGACTGAAGTTTCACAGTACTTTGAGAAGCTTTGGTTAAAGACAGCATTAAAAGCATTATAAGATAAAAACCAATAGTATTCTTTCCTGTGGATGCACACTCTATTTACATTTACATCCATGTCTGTAGATCTGTTCTAGATAGCAAAAAAGCCATTGATTACTTGGTTAAATAATGATGTATTTTTATTCTTCTCTTAAGGAACTTTCCAAACTTGCTTTGCTTAATCATTGAATTTTAAATCTGGGTTCAACATTTTGCTTGGAAAAGATTGAATGAACTATAATAAATTTGTAAAATTGCTCATTCTTTTTCCTATGAGATAAAGTGTGGGATTCAGTGTCCTGTATGTTATCATGGAATCATTTTGCTGTAAAATTCTGTCAGGAAGACTTACAGTCATAGAAGACAGTGCAGATGCTAGCTTTTGTTAGTGAAGCCCCTGTCTGGCTTAGGAAAATCTCTGTTTCACAGAGCAATCTATCGTGTTACACTCATGCCATGGGGCAGGCACAAACCCAGCACAGAGATTTTCAGTTTTATCGGTGACCACGACCTGGACTACACAGACCTCCAACACCCTGACAAATCAACAGTGCCTCCTGACAAAGGGGAGGTGCTGTGTTTTGTGAGCCCAGTGTGGGGATTCCTGGTTGCTTCTGGAACATTTCTGCCTGTGCTGTCAGCAGTTCTACGACAGCACGACTTGGAAGTGCCACTTCTAAGACCAAATGAAACGCCAGCAAAATCTCTGTGGCTGGCACAGGGTGATATCAGGCTGCTGAAAGCAGCAGTGAGTGGCAGCAGCGTGGTAGCACTGAGCAGTTAATAAAACAACAAATCATTGCAGAAGATGCAGTGGTAAGGGTGACTTTGGACATGGGCAGCACATATGGTTATAGTCCAGTCCTTGCAGGGGTGGTGGGCAGCCCTGTGGGGTTAATCTGTGCTGGAAAGCATGGTCCTCCTCTGAAATGGGTGCAGGAAACAGCTTGTAAAGGCCCAAGCGCTAAGGTTGTGTCAAGTCATTTACTAAAGTGAGGGGCAGGAAGGAAAGGTGCAGGGTGAGAGAGTGGTGACTGTCACACCAGGCAATCATCCATGCTTGCCTGCAGGACTGCAGCCACAGCAGGGCTGAAGGCATCTATTGAGTCACAGGGCATTTCAGAGATTGAAGATTTGTCTGAGAACCACATCTGTCATAAGCTGGAGGTAGAACCTGGGGGAAGGCGATTTGTCTTTGTGTCAGCAAAGATGAAACCTGCATGTCTGTTATCAAGTTGTCTGAGCGATTTAGTGGCAAATCTAGTGGTGAATGCAGAGCTTAGACCAACTATTTTGCAAGTTCCAGATGCTCAGGCAGGTGTAGGTGCAGCAGCTTACACCTATAGGTGCAGGTATAAGATTTTAGTGAGCCCTAACAACTCAGAAGCAAGCAGAGGTTCAGTAAAAATACCTAATTCAGTGGAAGAAAGACTTATTTTTATCAGCCAATACAGCACAATAAGATTGTTCCTGCAAAAATTTAATCTGTGAATTCAGATGCATAGAAGGAGTTACCCGCAAAAGCAGATTCTGATGAGCACTTTTGTAAACACCTAAATTCTGATGAACACCTAAAGGCTTAGTGTGGGGGACCTTAGGCACATGCTGAGCTAGCCCAGGGAGAAGTATTCTGTGCAAAGATTGGAAAAGTTGAGCTTTGCCTATAGAAATTTCTACCAAACATCAAACATCTGCTGCACAGCCAGTCTGGTTATGTGACCAGTGCAAGGGTGTGAGGTATTTGTCATCATATCTATATTTTGGACTGAACAGTAAGCCTGGAAGACACACTAAAAGGAGACAAACAGTACATGAACTGCTGCTCCAAGCCCATGCATGTTGGGCTTGCCTTTGTCATGTGAAGCGAAGGACCAAACTCGTGTAACAGAAGAGAGATAATGTCACAACTGAGGAGGAAAGGTCTGGTGTGGTGTTTTCACATTTATAAACTAAAATGGGATCTGTAATGCAGGTTTAATACAGGCTCTCTATTATGAGAATTCTGCCATGGAGAAGGATCTGTTGTCAGAGAGGTTGTGCAGTGATTATCATGCAAGTACTCCAAGAAGCTAAACATGCAGAGGCATCACTGCTCACCTTCTTCCACTTCCCTCTTACCCAGTGGAGGGTGAGTCAGAGGCACTGTTGAGAAGAGACTCCCTCATCTCCATTCCCTCCCAGTGATTATAGTGGTAAATCACACTTTTACTGAGTATTAATAGCTACCTTTGATAACATGATGCTGTGGGTAGGATGGCAGACAACGCTAACCATCTGCCAGACAAGTACAAGTGTATAAATAATGATCTATATTTACAACATTTAAAAAAAAATTTAAAAGCCTTATGTGACTCCAAAATGCATGTATGTGGAATAATTTATGCTATAGTTAAGGAAGACATAGGTTTTTACATTGGACAAAACACATCTTGCAACAGAGAGGGGAAAATTATTGCTATGTCACATCCAGCTATTTGTATCCACATTTTGGTGCAAATAATGTTCCTCCGAGGATGTGGTTACTCCCCCTCTGCCCGAGTATGCAACGTCCCAGTTCCAGAGAAGAAAACAAAATGCAAGTCTGCTGGAAACATTAAGGGCAAAATACATCCAAGAGGCTGGGAGGGGCTGCTCAGCTCCACGTCCCGCCAGCAGAAAGGTGGGGGACAGTCTCTCAGCAGGCAGAGGCACACAGAGCACACGTACACACCCTGTGTGCCTGCACACACAGCTGGGCACACAGGGCAAACCAGGCACCCAGAGCACTCACACGGACAAGGACCTCCTCCTGTGCTGGGATTCAGGCTGTGGCTCTGGCCCCTGGCCACGGTAAAGCTGGCTCTCTGTGAGTTCTTGTAACAGACACTTGAGATAAGATGCAGTAAAAATACTTCATAGTTTTTTGGTCTCAGGTTGTTTATCAGAATCTTATCTATGACAGCTGCACAGAAGTGCTTTGTCGTTAATAGCAAGGTGGAAATGGCCATCTCACCCGGTCTCTCAAGGTTAGTTATGCTCCAGATTGCCCAATTAGCAAATGCTGCGTAGATTATTTTTAATTATAATCCAATAATCAGTTGTTCTTAATCCGCATTGCGGAACTTTCGAACCAATGATAGGGAGCACAAGTTTATGGAGAGGAAAGGGGAAGTAGCAAAGGGACTTATAAAAACAACACCTAAACCTTCAATTTTGGACACCAGTATTACAATATTTCATAAACCTAAATTTCTACACTTCTACCTATTTCAGCTAGTGGCATAACCTTAGCTATGCAGCAGTGTTTGCAGGGTCATCACTTAACAGGGGAAGTCTTTCCCAGGGTCTAAGATCAAATGAGGTGTATCTCTGGGGGTCACAGCTTGTTAAAGCAGAAAGAGTGAAATTCTCAGAATTCAAGGTTCCAACACTCCTGCTCCCCTCTCAAGAGCATGGTGGACTCCGCAGCTGGACAAGGTGGGTCCCCCTGGAAGCTGGCTCAGGTCCTCAGTCTGCCCAGCTGCTGGGTGATGGTGGGAATCATCCAATCTTAGCCCCAGATTTTGCAAACCCTTTTAGTAGCTTTGTCCTGCAGGTTAAAGATGTCAAGTCTGATATATTTACATAAAATTAATTATTTATTATGACAAATGATTAGACTACACATCTCAATCAGAATTATTTACTACACAGCATAAAGGCCGAAACTACTAGCAGTGTATTGCATAGTACAGCAATCATATTAAAGGTAGCAAGAAGAAACAATTATTGAGTAGAGGTTGATGTAACCCACCATATCAACACTTGTGGACAAATCTCTTTCTCTTAACCTCAGGGAGACTCCTTGGACTGGCAACCCCTTCCCAAGGGAGGAAACTTCATACTCACACTCCAAGGAGGAGTATGTTAGAAGAACCTGACCACATGAAAGTGGACTGGACTCTTGTAGTGTAAAGCGATTTAACTGCTAGTCATGTCTCTCCAGGTCAGCTTGGCAGCTTATCTGAAAAGTCTTTGCCTCCCTAACAGGACATTAATTCAGGGTTGATGAGCCAAACTTCAGCACTTTTAGCACAATTTGCCACCAAAAGCAGCACAGGGTGCCCACCACGGATAGCTTGCAAAAGAGGATATTGTTTGAGTCGTTTGTCCACATTTCAAGGGCAAAAAGCCCTCTTACAGTGGCACAGAGCCTCTGTGCCAGGTGCAGTCAGACCCCACAGATGGGGACACACGTGGAGCTGTTGGTGACAGGGCCATGGAGGACTCGGGTGAGCAGCCAGGATGGGCTGAGCTGGCTGGATGCAGGGCACGGATCACAAATGTGCCCACCAGCCAGCAATACTGGCCCTTTTTGCCCCCTTGGCCCTCCTTTTGCCACTCCTGTTCCTCCCCAGGTCATCTCCACCCTTGGCTGCTGGCGGTGGGTTCTTGCTGGGACTGTTCCTGGGACAGTCCTGGCAGGGCCATGACAAGGTGGGTCAGTCCTCAGGAGCCTCTGGTTTGTGTCCTGCCTGCCCTCCTGCCCCTGGGCTCCTGGGGGCTGTGCTGTGGGCCTTTGGCTGGCTGGTGGCCCTGGGATGATGCTGGGATCAGCTGGGGAAGGACATTTTTGGGGTCCTCCTTCTGCCCTTGTCACTCTGTGCTCCTCGTTGGATGTGCAAATAGGGTTTATCACATAAGGCAGCAGAAGGTCTTGCAGACACTGGGAAGCCACACTTAGGCTGTAAATGTGCAAAAACTACCTGGTGTCCCCAGTTCAAAGAGGTCCTGACATGCTTTTCTCCCTCCCACCTCCTTTCTGTTTCTCCTGCTTTGTGGGCACCCTGTCCAACAATTCATAGCAAATTTTAAAAGAGCAAGAGAGGTCAACGTGTAAAGAACCAAGAGCTCATGGGAATAAAGTCTTTCACATTTATGAAGAGCATCCAGCTTCTAGTGAAAGAAACCAGCCTGACCAAGCCCCTCCTGGTTGCGTATTGGTGCTGGCACAACCCTTTCAGCACAGCCTAAGATGGTCGTGAAAGCAATCTGCAGTCTTTACTTTGTCAGAAGATGCAATTTATAACTAAGTTGTCACCAAAAAAATATAAAATCTCTGTTAAAAGTGAAATGGTGACACTTAACCAAGTAATGTGCAGTGATCATTCAAAATTTGGCAGGACTCAAACCTTACAAGTAAGCCTGTTGAAACTGCATGACGATCAGCATGTGGCATTGTGCCACAAAAAGGCCTTCTGTGTGCAGATTCAATATCTATATGGTTCCTCTCGTGTATGTCAATACATATTTCAATATATGCCTGCCTTCAGCCTGTTGATAGCTCCCACATAGTGAAATTTTTCAAATGAGGCAAACAACAATCAAACAGATAAAGAAATGTTCCTCCTCAGTTCGTAATTTCAAGAGACACCCTTATAAAAGCAAGTGAAAATAACTAGTTCCCTACACTCCAACTTCATCCCCTCTGTTTTCCTTTGATAGTGATGAAGATTTCATAAGATTATTCCAGACTCAGTCATAAAAAAATATTGCTTTGGTGTTTTTTTCCCCCTTCTGGGGCTATAACACATCTGAACTTCCGTTTCAAAAATGCAGTATTAGCATGAGACTTGCAGGCTGCTTCACAAGCTTCTTAAGAGAAAATATGTAGAGGAAATATTTATTCTGCTCTTCTGATCATCCTGGTCTTCATGGACACTCTGACAGGTCTGAACAGCAGGAACAAGTGATAGTAAAGATCAAAACGCCTTCCTTAAAGAAAACCTTTTCCATCTTTACAACTGTTGTAGGAAACAAAAACCAAAACATGTATAATGTACAGCACACAGGCATTCCCTCTACTGGCGGAGAAAAACTGGCTAAAGAGGAGTCAGGAGGCATGTGAAAGCAAGGAGTGCTGAATACAGCTCATTATATTAAATTGAGTGGAGGCAAAGTCCCCTTGTCACAGGCTGTGTGAGCCATGGGGACCGTCAGCCTGTGCCTGTGGGAGGCTTGTGGCAATATGAGCTCACACAGACTGGCTTGCATGCAAGCAGCCACCCTGGTGACACAAAACACAGTCCAAATTTCAAGCACTGTGAATGTCTGACATACCTATTTTTGGAGATAAAAAACGCAGCTCAGCAATTTACCAGGGTGGAATCACGGAAAATACTGGATTTGCCACTTCAAGACAGGCAGGCTTCAACAGAGTGGAAACCAGGACAATAATTCCTGATTGCTTCATTGCACAACACAGGGCATCATCCTTAGGCTGTTCAGTATTTAACTTCTAATTAATCTCAGTGAGATGGATATCTGTCTAAGGATATGCTGGGATATGGGAAGGACAGGGGGAATACCAAAACTGCTTTAATATCTTCTTGGCAAAGTCCTGAACTTGTTTCCTTATTAAAAAGCATATTTAAAAACATGTCAGTGTTAGGCCTGCAGACTGTATCTCAAACGTAAAAGAAAGTGGAAAACGAGCCACTTACAATTAGGAAAGTGTATATATTGACATATTGGTCTGTAGAGACCAAAGTTTAGGCTTCTGTCCTTAGGATACCTTGCAGGGTGTTCATGGACAGAACAGTCTTGACACACCCTGCACCTTCTGTAGTACCGAAAATCTGTGTGCAGGTGGCAAATTCTGTGCAGCTACTTAATGGATGAAGGAAATAAATAGTTTGTTTTAAAAATCCTAATCTCTTTCACATGTAAAAACACAAACCTTCTTCCTGCTCTTTTCTGTTCCTTTAGGCATTATGGTCTGGGGAACAACACTGCCTTCCTTGTGCAGCCACTGATGCTTCACAGTGCCAGTCACATTTCTCTGCCTATTGGAGGATTCCATCAGTGAGAGGGTGATGAGGACTAGAGAGGTGGTCAAGCACATTCACATGGGATTTACTCTATCTGAACATGCTGACACACTGACCATTTTCACTTTTGGCTGAGGATGTGTGGTTTCTTGTATCAGACAATGATAGAAATTCAGTATATATATGTATTTAATGATGAATGGTATATTCATTTAGCCAGAAAAGACCACAGCCTCCTACAGGACTGAGTGCTGTTGGTTCCTATTGCTATTTAATTCACAGGAGGTGCTCAGCATCTGCTGGGACTGAGTCTGAAGGAATTAGAGCTGCTTGCTGCTGTTTGTCGTAATTAGGGTATGTTCAGTGGAAGAAGTTAGCATTGGCAGGCAGATACTGCCCATTTGACAAGTATATAATCCAAGCAGACATTTCTTCTCCCAAAGGTACAAGGAAATACCACAAGTCAACAAACAGAGCGAAATTTAAGTTGCACTGCACCATTACATTTGAGAGGGATTGTCTCTCCCCAGGCTGCTTCCCTTGTGCCATCCAGGCAACCCCCTGCCTCAAATTTGGGCTAATTGAGAAGGAATGACTTAAAGAGAAACTATCCCCATGTCTCCTCCCTAGTCTGTCCCTTGTCGAGCCTGTAATTTGTTATGCTAAATTTGCCATCCCGTCTGACCTGCACAATTACTGCAGCATTTCCAGAAGTTAAAAAAACAAACAAACAAAAAAACAAAAAACCAAAACAGTCCAGAGAGCAGAATGTGAAGCCTCTACAGAATATTATTTTTACCATTGGTACTTTTGAATCCAGATGTTCAGGAAGACATTCCTGCGTGGCTGAGCCTCTCTGGCACCGCGACAGGGACAGGCTGTGACCGCACACGTCCGTCGTGGCACGAGCAGCACATGACGTGCTGGGCCTCCAGGCAGCACGGGGCAGGCACCAGCCCCTAACATCTGCAGAAAAATGGATTTATTTTTTTCCCCCCATGCCTTGCTTTTAGTGCAGGTGCCTCCAAAAAGCTGCTCTAAGCAATGGTTTTGGTCTCAGCCCTGGATGTTACAAGTGAAGTTCGCACAAACCCCGGTGAAGAAGAAAATAGTAATTTTTCTGCACAATGTCCAGCTCTTAATTTCTTTGCCAGATTTTATCCTGTCAGGGAGGTGAAAAGGAGGAAACCTCCTAAAATAACAGGATAGGAGATGCCAGTGAGTTGTGGGAATGGTTGATTTATTGGAAAACAGCCTGGAACTGACCCCCACGGGTGAACAGTGGGACTGGGGTGAAAGGTAGAGCCATCCTAGAGGGAGACCAGGAGGGGGACCACCTAGGGAGCACCTGTGAGACCTGCCAGGCTCTAGGGAGATGAGGAGAACAAGCACAGACAGGATGGGCAGCCTCTCCCAGCCTCCCCTGGCAGGTGGGAATTAACCCAGGAAGGAACACACCAGAACACACCACACCAAAACACCAAAATCTGGCCTTGAGATCAGGCAGGCAGACCTTGGGACTGGGGTGGGTGTGCAGGAAAGGTCATGATGCTGTAACTCAGACAATGTAGAAGTATTTTCTTCCCTGAGGTACAGATTTTGCAACCAGAGCAAAGTGTTCAAGAAGTGTTCACCTGAGTGATTTGTCAGCATGGATGGGTCTTGTGGTGGATGAAAATACAGGAATATGGAGGAATCCTCTACACCTAGGGGATGCCAGGGTTATAAGGAAGAGAAGGGAGTACCCCTTCTTGGAGTCAGACTGATCTAAAGAGAAATGAGTGTTGTGGAGAGTCAAGGCTTCATCCCTTCCTGCCTCACCTTGCACAAGAGGGTTTGTGCAGAAGAAGACCTCGGCAGAGGTGCTGAGCACTCTGTGCCATCCTTTCTCAGTTAATGAATGCAAACAACAGGAGAAGAGGCAGCCATGGCCATGGAGAAATCTGGTAGTTCCCCCAGACCAGTGTCCTGGCACACTTAGCAACAGATGTGGGTCTCCCTCACACCAAAAGACACCTAATAAATATTAAAATTTTTTAAAAAGTCATAAGTAAGAGAAGGGTAGAACTGATTGATGCAAAAGAAAGAGGGAGAAGCAAATTCTGGTCCCACTGATTTCACCATGGCTGGGACTTCCCAGCATTGCTATCCCCTATTTCCTAAGGGTGCCTGGATGCTGTTTCCTCTTCCTGACAGGGAAAAGGAAGCAAATAGTGGAAGGATATTCCAACAGAATTGCTAATTATAGTTTTTCAGCTCTGAATCAAATTTTGACATTTACTAGAATCTTACATGTAATTAATTGAAAAGTATCAAAACAATACTTCATAAAAAATAGAAGGATGGCATTTCTTAATGAATGGGGAGGAGGAGAGAAACCAAAATGTATAATTTCATTTCAACTGATTCATGGACTACACACAGGGTAAAAATTTAAACTAAGGTGTTGAAGAAAGGAAGGAAAGTGAGGGCTGAAGAGAAGGAAAGAAGAATCATAAAAAAAAGTATGTTTTCTCTCTATTTTTAATATCCAGTTTTGCTTTCTCTTGGTATAGAATTCTTTAGCAACACTTTCCCCATCTATCATGATGGCTAGTTTTGCCTTTTTCAGGCATTTTTCTTGTTTATGATCCCATTTCAACATTTCTTTTACCCTGTCAGTCCCATGAAAGACAGCACATACTCAAACAGTAATAGAAAAGCCAGGCATATTTTCTGTCTTACATAATTAAATGCATATATACGTGCAGGTGTGTACATATGGAGTGCACACACACACACAGAGTCAGGAGTGGCTGTTCCATCAGCTTTCCCAGGACTGGATGTTCCTAATCCAGCATCTGAGCCATTCTTTTCCATTATGTGGTGCATCAGAAATGATCTCCTGTCCCCTGCCAAACTCCTCCAACTGAAAAATTACTTTTGCATATGCTACTCCTGCTTCAAATGTGCAGGCAGTTCCTTCTTCTGTGGTCCCATAAATCCAGACTCTGGATTATTTTACTGTTTTTTTTTTGTTTTTTTTTTCCAGTGCAAGCCTTCCGGGACTGCAACACACATTCAGCCCCTATGCGTGGGTGTTCTTCAGTTATGTCAACCTAAGAGCACAAAGGTGACTCCATTTCCTTTGAAACACAGATTTTTAATGGGGTTTTGCAAGGAGGTGACACTAGGAGCAGAGGTACAAACCTCTGAACTCAGTTATGCTGTGGAAAATGGTCAGAGTTGTACAGTGTTAAGTTGGTGGAAATTGATGAGGCTGGTGGGGAAAAACATGAGCTGGGCTCCTTGCTCGCCTTGCACCTGGCTCAGGCAAGGGTTTGTGACTGAAGGATGTCTGGAGCAGAGCTTGGGTGAGTCACACAAGAGCACCCATGGCTCTGTACCAGACATTGGCCTCCCTCCCCCTTCGCCCCAAAAAACCAGCCTTGGTGTGAACCTGCGCTGGCAGGGAGATGAGGATGTGTGCAAACACTCTCTGGCTAAGGCCAGCCAGCCTTTACTGCCACCTCAGCATGGCAGAGGAGGACCAAAGTGTTTATTCTGCCACTTGTGCCAACTCTAAGTTGTGACCAAAGGTGACTGAGGCCCTCATTAAGCTCCATTTACATATTGACTTTCACAGCGCTTGGAATGCAAATGGGGAAGAACGTGACAGATATAACACACGTGTGACCAAAGCCACCACACCCCTCCCACAAGATGTAATTGCTTTACACTGTGGGGAAGGGCCAAAATTTCCTCATAGAAAAGGGGGATTTTGAAAGAGTTGGAGGAGGAAAAAACCTCTGCCTGCTCGGAATGGGTCAGTGGACTGGGTCTCTCATCCTCTTCTCCTCACCTTTAGGTCCTCACCTTCTCCTCACCTCCAGCTGCCTTGGAGCAGACTCAGGAATATCCATTTATATCCATCTGTTTCTATCTGTCTATATGTCAATAACAGATCTCTGTTACTGCATTTTCTGTCATGATGCTTATTAACACCTGTAGCAAGTGCATTTACCATGAACCTGCTTTCATGTCACTTCAGTGAACTTCACTATTCATGAACCTGGATCATGCAAGTACCAGGTGAACTCAGGATTGAATTGGTAAATCACACTGTTTGTGGATTTCTTATCGAATATGACCAGACTTACAGTCAAACTGTTTATAATCAGAAATTAAGCCCAGACACACCCAGCCCCTCTGATCTCTGAGGACCAGCTGGAAAGGAAGGGGGTTGGTTTTCTGCCAAATTTCTATACCCTTAGCACAGCAGCTGGTTAGAATACTTGGAGGTGTAAGGTATTTTTGTCAGTTGTGACTTGCCTGATAGGAAGGCATTGAAAGGGAACATACAGCAAAGACACAATGTGTTCTGTGTGAATGTCTAAAGGCTTTATCCATCTTTCCCTCCCTCTTCTTGTCCACAGGAGTTGGTGGGTGGCTCCACTGGTATTCAGAGAGTTCTGGACTGGCACAGAAGGGCCCATATCTCCAGCAGGGAATGCAATGAGTCCTTGCATTAGTCATGGAAAAAGTGCCATTTGGCAACAGGCATAGCTGTGGTCCCATCTTCCCTGTCAGAACTGGTCTGAAGGTGGTGAGGGGGACAAGAATGTACTGTGAGAGCAGACAAAATACCTGATTAAATTCTGTACCTTCTGCTGAAGGGATGAAATGTTACACATATGAACTAAAGAAGGAAAAAAACACCCTGCCCTCAAAACACAAGAGTTGCTTCTTCCCCAAAGGACAATTTGCTGTCTCTGTAACTATGTACAGATGTCCTCTTGAATTTTTGGGGTCAGTACACTTTATGCCCTGTCACAAACTCCTATTCACAGTCACATACAGCAGATACAGCAAAATCACATGCCAGTTAAACATCTTTTCCTGTTTCTTTTCCTCCTTTCAGCTTTAAGACCTCTGGAGTGGCCTGGAAAGGAGTTATCTCCTCTTTCAGGCATTAACCACTATTCTTGCATGTGAAAGAAAGAAGAAACTTAAGGGTAGAGAAGCAGCTGAGGGTTAAGTGAGGATTTATGTCTAAATCACCTACATACAGCACCCCACTTAGGAGAACAATGTAATATCTGATTAGGTGCTGAGCTGAACATCATGTCACATGTAGTTTTTCAGGCACTGGATATGTGTGGAAAATGTTAGTTCATTCTCAAAGAAAATTCCTAGAGGTCCTTCTCTAGGCCACAGTGCTCTTAATAAAGAAAATAATTTTATTTAAAACCAGCACTCTGAAAGCCTTTCTTTCAAAATTATTCAAAGTCCATGGGACAATTCCTACTGACCACAGGATAAAGGGCTTGACTGGATCTTCATTTTCACTGAATTGTTATAGACTTTGACATTATAAAGAGATCTATTTGGAAACAGATAAATTTATTTTTTAAAATTGCTTTGTGTGAGTGTGCTACTCTTAAATAACTGAAGCAATTTCAGTTGGGATGAAAAGAGGGAGAACAATGCGGATACTCATTTAATAAAATCCATCCTTTTCTTCCATTAACTTAATGCAGTAGCAGATTAATTATTTTAAGTTAAAGTTTATGGTAAATACAATGTAACCAAATAAAGGAATGATTATTTAAGAAAGAGATGCCCATAGGTCTCGTTTGTTACCTTAAGCATCTGATGTACTACTTTATAGAGATCAAGTGTCTTCATAGTTTTGAAAATATGACCACAAAGAGTCCAGGCTTGATCTCAAAAAAATACAATTTAATCCAGTTACAAAGAAAATCAACAAAACTCCCCATGTTTGGAAATAGCTACTTAAACTAAATGCTTTTTCATTTTGGGAAGGCAACTGTCGTGCTGTTTCAGCACATTTCTGCCATGAATAACTCTTAAGAAATCTTGCCCAATTTTTCAAGGTTTTGTTATCCATACATTCAGAGATTTAAAGCCAGAGAGACCATTAACTCATCCAGCCAGTCCTACAGAATGAAGCCCAGGGAATTCCCTGCAGTTACTATTGCAGAGTCCAACAGCACACACTGTGGCCTTAAGCCTTCCCCAGGGACAGTATCCTGACTTGCCTGGACAACTGCAGGAGATGGAGAACATGCCCCTTTCAGGGGCAAACGATCAGTTTGTGCAGTGATTAATCTTCTGCTGTGTTTAATACATATGTCTTTTTTTTTAAAATTTTAATGTGCGTGCCTCAAATTGGCAGCTCTCGGTTTTCGTTCTCTGTAAGGTAACACATCCCCCAAAATGCATATGGTTTTAGGAAGAGATGATCCTGATCTCTGCAGAACCACCAATAAATCACAATTCTGAAAACCAGCAAGGTTTTTAATGAGTGACAAGGGATCTGTTCATTTATCTCTGCATTATTTTATGTGATTGATCCTGCATCTGAAATCCTGGTCGGTTCCAACCATTCCCTTTTTCAAATCTAGGGTTCAGAGTGCTGGAAAACAGCTTTGATTCCCTTACTATTACTATTATTTTTTACTACAAGCTTGTGTACTGGGGCAAGGAGATCTCTGCTTCACAAGGCATTTGTTTCAGGTGAACAAAAATTTTATTATTAAAAATGAGTAATGCTGACGAATACAAAAATACACAAATTTGAATTTGCTACTAAACAGAAGGGAAAAAAAAATTCTATCATTGTGTCCGGAAGGGTCACAGAAAAGCTGAGTTTTACCTCTCTCAAAATTAATTTCCTTCATTGAATCACTAGTTCTCCCTGCATCTAATTAGCAGTCAGAAAAGGACCCCTGTGAGCACATGGTCTGTAGGTTACTTACTGGGGGAAAGTTCTGCAGTAAATACAGCACAAGCAGCCTCAGTACTTTTGGTGCAGGGAGTTGTGATCCCACTAGGGAGAGCTCAAGCACTGTGTTCTCCTCTCAGCCAGCAGCTCCTGCAGGTCCTGTCTTTCCCCTGTCTTGCACCACCCCTCAGGATTGTGAGGCCTGAAACACGTGCATACAATCTTCAAAAAATGCAGAATGCAGAAGGAAATAGTTGGCATGGTTTTGCCTACACCCTTCTTCTCGTAACCGGGTTTTCCACTTCCTTTCTGAGGTGTGGGATTTGATAACAAAACTGAAACAGAAGACTGAGTCTGTTGCATGTATTTTTTTTTTTCCCCCACATGTCATGAACTATACTCTCACCTCTGTTCCTGGCTTGTACTGGAAACCAATCTTTCTGCATCTTGGTTTCTTATCTATAAAATTGGGATAATGATGCTTTTTTTGCACCTGCCTTCAAAGCAGGGGCCAGATGTGCCCTCACTCTCAGTTGCAGCCCCTTGTTTTTACTGCATCCCGAATAAGACATTATCTGAAGCATATCCCCAGCACAAAAAGGAGATAATAACGATAGTTTGGGGTAGATTGGGTTCTTTATAGTGCAGTTGGACATAAGGGAAGAGAATGGGATAATTTTCTAACCTTGGGAAGTTGGCTTGCAATAAGGTACAACTTCCAGCTGGGAGTTGATGCTGAAAGTTCTGATTCAAGCACTTCCACAGCAAGCAGCTGTTCACTAAGCAGCTGCAGGGACCCTACAAACCACCAGAGGCTGCTGTGACCAAATTATAAAAAACCTTCCACCAGACAAATCCATTACAAGACAAATAAGTCTTCCTCCTTCCCACAACTATTCATATCTCCCCTTCCCTCAATTGCTGGCAGCAAGGGCCAGCTTCAGCAACCTCCTTGCCACCAGACAGAAACCAACAGAAACCTGAGAAATCCCTGCAATTATGAATCAAATAGGAAACTAAGTGGTGCTTTCAGTGAGGAGAAAAGCAAAAGAACCAGTGTAATGCATCTAGAGAAATTATTCCTTTATCAAAGTGGAATATTACCTATTGGAAGTCCTGCTGGGTTCTTGCTGTGGAAAGTGTGGAGCCTTCCAGTGCCTTTTTTAACACTTCCTCGTGGCTTCCTAGCAACTATCATAACTCTGATGGACAGTAAACTCTTATTTAAACCATGTGTCATTGATTATGACCAGAGCCTAATAACTGGCTGTAGATCCTTCAGCTTGTTTACCAAATGTCTTTTATAGTATATTTTTCCTTCCAAGGGCATGTGTTTCTGCATCAGAAAAGGGTGACAGCCCACCTTAGCACCATCAGCCAGAGGTATTGTTGCTCAGACTTACAGGTGCTGCTCTGCACTTGTGCTTCCTTTGCTCCCTTTCTTTATCCCACTGTTTTTCTGGCCTTGAGATCTCAACTTCAAGTGCAGAAGGGGAGGAAGAAGAGTGGGAAGCATCTTTTTTAAGGTCTCATCTATATACTATCTATACATCTATATACTGCATAAGAAATGGCTTCTTTTCACATAAAAATATGGTGCCCAACATCTAAAAGACAAAGCATCTCCTCAAAAGAAAAAGCAAACAGAGAAAAAGAATTGCCTAAAATTTACAGACTGAAGCAAAGTTCCTTGTAGGTATCCAGTAAAAAGGAGAGGAAATAAGTAGAAAAGGGCAACAGGCAGGACTGAAGAGTTTACATCTGTTGTTTTATTGTGTTTGAGAGGTACTTCTGTTAAAAATAAAAGGAAGAGGTGTTCTTCAAAGTCGAGAAATGGTAATGGCTTGCAGTGGTAATGGAACACAGAAGTTTGGCTTTCACCTCCAAGCTGAAGTGAGCCTGTTCCCATCACATCTCAGGCAACAACTTCCACCTTGTGTTGCAAAAAGTGCAGCCAAGAGGCAGAAAGTCTTTCCTTGCAGGTCTCTTAGCAGTGGAAGTGAAAGACTGTTTTAAAATTCAGATTTAGTAGTGGAAGAAGAAATAGAAGTCTGCTTTAGAGTGAGCCACACATCTAAAAAGACTATATATTTTGAAATATCTCATGTGATTGGGAAGGCAGTTCTAGGTAGCACAGCAGCTGAGGAGGAGGAGCAGTTTGGGGAGGGCACAGAGGGGACATGGCTCACACCCCTGAAGCTACATTGCCTTGATTGTTGCCCTGGTGACATTGCCCCAGAGCTTGGTGTATTCCTCTGCTCTGGGAGGGAAGAAAAGTCCATCTGACCATGCAGGTATCTCATCAGGGTGAAAAGAGGACTGTAAAATTGTTACTGGTGTTCAAGCCATGAAGTACCAGATATTACTCCAACTTGTTTTTGGGCTTGTTTTCCCTGTAAGAAAACATTTGATAGTATTTTGACAATTTTCCTGGTCCTGTCCTCCCTTTCCCTTTCCCTTTCCCTTTCCCTTTCCCTTTCCCTTTCCCTTTCCCTTTCCCT
>VZRZ01003560.1:273388-406259 GCA_013398175.1 Climacteris rufus | reverse complement strand
TTTTTCTTTTTCTTTTTCTTTTTCTTTTTCTTTTTCTTTTTCTTTTTCTTTTTCTTTTTCTTTTTCTTTTTCTTTTTCTTTTTCTTTTTCTTTTCCTTTTCCTTTTCCTTTTCCTTTTCCTTTTCCTTTTCCTTTTCCTTTTCCTTTTCCTTGAAAATTACCTTCCTGAACGTCAGAATAGTTCAAGCTTTCCCAAGAAATGGGAGGTGCACGCTCGAGGCATTCACTTTGTGAATGATCCACTTAGAACTTGAACTGTGACCTTGTGGTTCCTGATTAAGCCCTGGAAAAGGGATTGCAGACAGAGGGAGAGAGGGTGCGTAACCTTAGGAAGAAAAGTAGATTACTGAGTTTTGCCTCTGGAAAAAGGCTTTTTAATCATTTAGCAGTGAAGAGATCTGTATCCATCACCCACCTTGTTTTATGTGAGTCAGTCTTGTACAGAGATAAGACTATCTGCCCTGACACACAGAACAGTGTCTGCTTTAATGTTCTGGCCATGGATTGCACTGCAATTCCAACTGCAATTCCAGCTGCACCCTGGCAGGATCAGAACAGACGTCATAGGTGTTATCTCAGGAGGAAGTTTTCAAAAGCAGGTATCAGGTGTCTTCTATTGATCAACAGACCTAAGATCCCAGCCTCTTAGGAAACTCCAGTATTCAAAACTCTTTAAGTGCTTTGGGAAATTTTTCTCCCAGTGCGTGGGTCAGGCATGAGGTGGGGAGAGTTTACAGATGCTGTTTCTGCTCACAGAAATAACATGAGTTGCTTGACTCTCTCACTTGATGAAGGTTATATGTGCTGTGGGTTTGGAGAAGAATAAAACCAGCTTTTCTGACTGATAACCTTTATTATCATTTTTAAAAACTTTTCTTAATATGAAGCATGTGAGCCTTAATTAAGTGGAACTAATTCTCTCCAGACCAAAGTAACACTGGTAAGTGTAAATTTCCTGACACTGGTCTAGCTGACCCCCTTTCATGTGCAAAGCTAACTCTGTTCTCCTTCAGTCTTGAGTAAAATGTGGCTGTCACAATGTTTTTCAAGAGGCACTTCCAGCAGCACATGACCTCACATGGTGAGCTGTTTTCACATAACCATGTAAATCATGTAAACTTCCAGAAAACAGTAGGAAATGAGTACCACAGCCAAAGAGGGGGACATCTCTGAGGTTCACTGCAGCCTGACTTGAGGAGAAAGTTCTTGGGTGCATATCTATCTTTTAAAAAGCTTGGACTTGAGTGGAAATTACAAGCAATATTTACACACAGACCTGGTATCTGAGAGGAAAAGTGAACCTCCAGGATGTGGGGTGAATGGCAGCCTGCATTGAATATCTGGTGGACACCATGGCCTCTGTGAGAAAAGGGACCATCTTCACAGATCTCATGAAGCTGGAGAAAATCATGGAGCCTTCCCCTTTCTGTGTCACCATTTTGTGAAAAAATGCTCCTGAAGAAGTGTAGTGGGGCACTCAGAAAACGTGCAATGTCATATACAACCTTATGAGATTACGATTGTAAAATCATTACAAATTTTCTGTCCAGCAAAAAGCTCAGATACAACTTTCAGTCTCTTTTCATATTCCTTGGAATCCTTGCATAATTACTAGCAATTACTTTTAAAGATTCTATTTGCAGAATTCTGATTTCATGAACAGTCACATCCAAAGAATGTAAAATCTTCATACGATTGTCTGTGTAATTCCATTGTACTCAAAATACAGATAATTAATCACTATTTTTTTGCTCAACATGGCTATTTAAACTACTTAATGTGAGTGCTAGTTTGTATTACTAGAAAAAAAGGTAAAATACCTTTTCTACGAATAATGACAATAAAATGTGTAAAGTCCAAGTTTTTTCCTGTATGTACTGCTTCACAACACATAGGAATTGAAAGAAAAAAAGAGTATCAGGAGCTGCAGGCATAGATTTGAGAACAGAGTTTGGAAGACAGAGAAGATGTTTGATCAGAACAGCGATCTCTGAAGGTAGAGCCAAACAAAAGCAATGGAACAAAAGCTGGCAAAACCAAGTAAAGAGCTGGCAGAGATTAACTCAGGGGCTGTTTCATGCTGATGGTGAGCAGTGCTCGGTCTGATTTTCAATGATTTCACAGGTGCTGTCTCTGCTTCCCACAGAAGCCCAAGATCCTCGTCCCTGCTTGTCACAGGCCAGCTTTCTCCAAAGAGCTATTAACTCCACAAATCTGTGGAGGGGAAGCTGCCTGCAATTCATGTGGGCCGTGGGAATACTTTTCTCAGCAGAGCACACTGAGCTGTCATGTGTGAGCAGCAGAGTCTTCATTTGGACTCCACTTTCAAAGTGTTTCAATGGCCTGCTTTGCCATAATCCCCATAAAATAATGCAGGCCAAGGTAAGGCAATTAATTTTAATTGGTAACTCAACCTATTGACTTCAAAGGGAATTTAGAGATTGAATTAAAATTAGAAAAATACAAGTGTAAATATCACCGCTTCTTAAAGCAAAAGAGGGGCAAAGGACTAAGCAGAAATACTCCTGCTGGGTGAACTCTGAAAAGTCATTGTGCCTTAATTTCCCTGATCAATAATGGGGGAATAATGCTGCCAAATCCCTTGGCAGCACTGGAATATTTGCAAATAAAGGTTTATCAGTGTAAAACAAATCAAGCTGTTTTCATACAACTTTTTTCTTTTTTGTTCATAATGTAAGGCAGGAGAGTATTCAGCCTTGTGATGAGGGACTAGTTCTAAATTTCTCCAATATCATCCTTTGAAAATTGGCAAATAAACTTGGGATTTTAACTTTTTCCAGAACCTACATCTAAACCAGATTATGGTATATTCCCAGCAGGCATAAAGTACTAAATGGCTTTACATTTCTGCTCTTTCACAAGCAGAACGCACGTATTTGATAACAGGAATTTGTGCAAAAGGGGAAAGGCTCTGAGCAGAGAAAACATGATCTGGTTTGGAAATGCTGGTATTGAGGACTTTTTGAGAAGAAACTTCTCAAGCTTTTGTTAATCACAGTCAGAGAATAGTTTAGATTTTCATATACCGATGTACTCACCTAGGTTCGTTTGCTGCTTATTTGGGATTTTCCAGGCTAACTAGAGCAATGTTCCAATATTTTCCTGGCTGTAATTTCTCACGTCATAGTGCAGTGCTTACAGAGAAGTTTGGCATTTTTGTCTTCAGCCTGGGCTCTGTAGAAAAACAGAATCAGTTAATACACTACTCAGAATAAATGTTTTAATGCTTTTCAATATCAGCTGTATAAGATATTCACACAACTTCCCACCCTGCATCCCCATCCCCAGCAGAGAGTTCTGGAGAAAGACATCCCCTAAAACAAACAAATATACTCCCCAAATTAAATCAAGAAGCTCCTAAGAGAACCCCACCACCCTACTTGAATTTCCTCTTCCTTAACAGCAGGCCCTGATTGCTAGAAACAAAACTTCCACTGCAGACTGGTATATTGTGTGAATGTTGATTGACTGCATACAGGGATTTTAGAAGTACAAATCTTGGAGTTTAAATCCTGCACAGCACCAGGTCCTTTGGCCTGTTCTGGCAGTAAACACTTCCACACATGATTCACTGCTTCACTTCAAACCTGAACACTGAACAGGCTACACAGAGGTGACCAAGGAAAAAATCAAGTAGAAATTCAGAAGTGTTAGGTCTCTGGTCATAAAATATGTCTGTGACAGGAATATAATTAGAAGCCAAAGCACCTTTGTTCAGATCAGTGATCACCAGTCCTATGAGCCACCTCAGTTATTAATCTTTATCTTGGCTGCTAAGATCTCAAGATGAAGACATGTGGGATCAAAACTTTTGAGCATTTGGTTATAATCTAAAGAGGGAAACTATTGTTCCCCCAGGGCCTGACTGAAAAATGAACACACAACCTTGAAATACTATGATCAGCCAATGAACACCATCACATAAATCATATCAAATAAGGTATTGTGATGCCTTATTGTGATATAATTAGGGATTTTCCCCCCATGTAAACTTAATGGTAGATTTAATTGTAAAATATCTATCACTATGAAAAAGAGATGGTGGATTGCTTCTTTTACAGAAAGGAGAGGTGGCTTTTCATTTAAACAGTGATCTGCTATCCATAACCTCTCTTTTTGCCTTTGTTCCCACATCTGTGAATTGGTGGTTTTGCATAATTCCCTTTATTCAAGCATGGAGCCTCACGAAACAGAAATATTTTCACTGGGTTACTGCTCTGTTTGGTCTATTTGATACCATTTTACAGTTCTTTATGTTATGGCCTGCTTAATATTAAGAAACTATCATAAAATAAAGCTTATAGGTGTGAAATTTACAGGTGCTAAATTCAAACTCAGTTGGCTTAGGTTGTCCAATACTTACTAATTTTCTACAGAGCTAAGTCTACTTTTTCCTCAATATTTATTCTTGTCATTAGGAGTTCCCTTAGAGTAACATCTAATAAAATTGTGTGATAATAAATCTGCTGACAAAAGAATATATTCATATGGTTAGAGGATTTTTCATGTGATCAATGGTTTGCAGCACCAAGATTTTAAATGTGGGATCTTGGAATTTGGCCCAAGTTTTCTCACACTTTGAGTGAATTCAGTTGGCAAGCACTGAAAGTGAAGATAACTGATATTTCATGTGATATTCCTGTAGGTGGGGAAGCAGATACTGTTTCTGAATGAATGTTTGTGCCAAACAACCCCAAGAACTTTGTTAGGAGAAGATTCACAGGTAAAAATACGTTTTAGGGTCACATTAAGTTAAAATTTAACACTTTTTAAATTGCTTTGCAATGTTACTGTACAATTAGTCTATTAACAGCTGTGCAGAGAAGAAACACAAAACCAGTCCAGTGTAATCCCAAACAAAAATTATTTACAGTTAATTTAAAAATAATGGATTACCAATTCCTGATCCAGCCACCCTCTCTCCCTGTCCCCACTAAAACCAAACATATGCAATGTGAGATCATGTGAAGTAAAAGAAAGATATTATCATGTACCCCTGACTGCTCACTTTCCCTGTCAACATCGACTGTGAAGCTTAGATGATACTGTGGATGGTTTTGTTGATCCTGTCACACCTGGAGTGAGGAGAAGCAGGTGATTGCACTGCTTTGGAAAGAGAAATTATCTCTGTGGCCATTTCTTTCTCTGCAGCCCTTTAGCTGAGGTTTGCCAGGAGCCAGGGATGGGAAGGCTCCCTTCCCCACCTCCTTTGTCCAGATTGCTCCTCTGTCATGGGAAGAGGTATTGCTCATGGAGAGGAAGAAATCTCTGCCACTCACAGTGCAGAGTGCTCATGCTCCTTTAGTGCTTCCTAATTAACTCCCAAGAAATTACTTCACCAGCCATTGTTACAAGGGTGTTTCAGTTAAATATTGACACTTGTAATGTCATGGTTTTCTACTGCTCTGGGTCACAGGCTTGAAACTTCGTCCTATCTTACCCACTGTTCTTTAAATTTCAGCCCCTGGAGACAGGTGAATAAGTGAGAATCAGTGTTTTTATCAAGTTACAAAATACAGTTTCTTACTTGCCAGATTATGCAGAAACAAAACCCCCAAAACCCAACCAAATAAAACCCAAACAAACCCCAAAAAAATAAACAAACAACAATAAAAGGCAAGGATACATAACACAACTGCATCCTATGGCTTCAGAAGTTAAGGATACGACTTCCAGCCACACTTCAAAATCATGCTTGTTTCAAGGTATCACAAGAAGCAACCACCCTAATAGACAATATCTGAACACTTGGTGGGTTGAAGTGGGTGTAGAATACAACCAGTTCCAACTACCCCAGTTCACTTTGCACCAGAAGGATTTTAGGACAGAAGAAATGTGAGGTGTTTACTATCTTGAGACAAAATGTTATTTTTCAGATGAAGATGCAAAATAAGGAAATGTAGAATGGAAACTCCACAGAGTGCTCATTTTTAGTTCATAAACATTAACCACACGTTACTTACCACTATCTATTTGGACCATATTAGACAGTGATAAAAGTCTTTGAGTTTCTATGTAGCTCCTGGCACTCAGATGAAGATTGCCACAGGCTCACAATAGGTCTTTATCAAAGTTGAAAGGTTGCTTTTCTCTCCAGGAATGTGCTCATAAACAGTGGCTAGGCAAGGGGGAGAGATTCAGTTATCATCAATTGAAAAAAAAAAAGAAAAGAAAAGATTTTTTGACCTTTTGTGTGCTCACATACAAATATACAAGCTCATCACAGGAGGCTGCTGGGCTCCCCCAGAGCTGGGGACTGAAGGGAAGTCTCTGCTTTATCTCACCTGCAGTCCTGAAATGAACCCGTCCATACCTGAGCTGTTGGATAAGCTCAGGGCACTAGAAAAGCAGTGAAATTACCAGAAATTACCACCCATTGCCTTAATCTTTGGTGGGGTTTTTTTTGTTTGTTTTTTTCCCCTGTGTTTTGTTGTTGTTGTTTGTTTGTTTTGTTGTATTGTTTGTTTTGTTTTTGTTTTGTTTTTTGTTTGTTTTCTTTTGTTTTTGTCAGAAGCCAGCTTTATTTTACTTCTTTATTTGGTGACTCGGAGCCTTAGCTGATATAGCTGATATCATGGCATGTTAATGAATGTGTTCTGGATCTCCCTTTAACCAAGACAGTTTATTCTGCTTTAAGCACATTCCTAACATAACTACATTATGATTCCTATAGCTCCTCAGCGTTCTGAAATCTTTGCTTCTTGCCCCAGATCTTAAGGTAAATAGCCTCAATAAACTCACTGTCACTCATAAACATCATCTTCTCCCTCCAAGGCCATAACTTGCCCAACAGTTTCCATTTGAATCACAAACACACAAATAGTTCAGCAGCAGTCCATTAAATGCCATGGTAACCTGCTGCTTTTAATTATCCTTCTCTGTGCCTAACAGCTGCGAAGCACAGAGTGACAAGCCAAATGTAATTTAAATACTGTGGTGTGCTCCAGATGTGGCAGTGATTTGCCAGGTGTTTATTTTTAATGTATAACTTGAAATTTTACCCTGTTAGCTCATCTTTTGCTATGGAGAAAACTCACTAAAAATGTAGATTTCCTGCCACAAATACCTTAGTACAGTCATGATTTTGACCTTGATTCTCTCAATTTTGGTAATGGGGGACAGCTTTTTTACTTCCCCTCCAGGGCTAAATATTAATTAAGGACGTTATTGCTACTATTTTGAACCAAGGCCACACCACACGAAGCGTGATCCAAAAGCAACTGACGTGCAGGGGAAAAGTTTATGGCATTGCTGTTTTTGATTGCCTGTGGGGTGCAGATTTAGCCCTCAGGGCAGCTACACATCACATGCTTAGATTGCACATTTGCACACACTTTCCCCACAATTCATTGACACAAACAATATTCAGCTTTGGATGTTTGTTTGGTTGGGTTGTTTTTTGTTTTTGTTTTTTTTTTAACTGGGATTTCAAAACTCTCTTTTTAAAGCCAATAAAAGCAATTTGTCAGGTTGTGTGATGTACTTTCTTCCACCTGAACTTGGAACTCAAAATGCATCTGGTGGTCCAGTACTGAAAAAAAACCACCTGGACCCCAACATCTGTCCTTTAAAATGTTCTGTGAGAGAAGGAAATATGTTGACCTAGATCTCATGATAGCGAAGAACAAGAGGCAGTCAGGCTGTTGCATTTTGCTGATCTTTTCCTTTCTTGCAAAAAATAATAGATTATTCACGATGTTGGCAGAAAATGGCCTTCTCATGAACACATTGTTAAAATGGGAGAATGATCATTCATTTCAGTTATTGACAGGGCCAAACAGACTATATGAAGATTGCTCACAAACCAGGTTCCAGCATGCCTAAAAGAACCTATATTGTAGTGCATGCACCTGTAAAATAAAGTGGTGGCTGTCTGTTTTCTTAAAAAAAACCAAAACATTTTGCATACAAGTGTTAAACTTCATTACCTTGCTGCTGCTTAATCTTCTCAAAGAAAAGAAAGGCTGACCTTAAGGGCCTTCTGAACTCCAAAGAGCAGCTGCAGCCACGCGTGGGATCCCAAAACTGGTGGAAGGAAATGAGAGTGGGGTTTAGAGGATTTATAGCCTTGTTTTCTACAGAGTAGGATGGATGCTGAGCACTTCTCAAAAGGCATTTCCTGTGAATCCAGCTATTTCCAAACAAAAGGTACTCCGTGTCCTGAAACAGGTGACTTAGGCCCAGGGATCCTTATTCCAGTGAAATGGGAACAAAACACTAAAGCCTCCTTTTGGAGCCGAAGTTGAGGTGGTCTTATCTTTCCTTTTGGTCTTCCAGATGGGATGCATCAGAATTTAAGTGTTTTTCTTTCAGGCCTGGAAAACATGAGGGTTGGGGCTTCGGTTTGTTGAGTTTTTGTTTTGTGACTCATCACGGCAACCCTGCACACACAGCACTGAGGAATGAGTACATCTGGCTCCACAACGTGGCTCAGAGAACAACCCAGAAGAACCTGTGCTCACAGCTGTCACTGGAGAGCAAACAGCAGAAGGAGTTTGGCAGAAAATTAGGTCAAACCAGCTCCAAGATAAGCAAGCTCCGTGGTATTACTCAAGAGCCACAAGGCTTCCTAGCACAGCACCCAAGAGAGAGAGCTTCCAAAGGGGCAAAGCAAATCCTTTCCCCCAGTTTTCCATGGAGTAAATGACTGGCCTGGATTCTGGGAATGGCAAACAAACTCCAGTGCTGCTGAAGTTTTCCATTTTGGGGCAGAAGCAGACTTGGGATAATGTGTTTTCTGAGAAATGGTCTGCACTTCTCAACAAGTCTTTAAAATGAGAGCCATTCCCACTTGCCAGTGAACCTACTTTTCCTCCAAATTTGCTTTGACAGTATTTATTAACATTTTGAACCTCATGTTGTTTCAATTACTTTGTTATTTTAAGCTGGAGATCTAAGCTTAGACAATTCTTAAGTTTTATAAGCAGAGGCACCATGTACTCCAGTTTCTTCCACAGGTCAAAGGCAGATGACTTAGTCTGTTGGGTGATATGATAAACACCAGGCTGTTCCCATTGGCTTTTATACTGGCAGTCAGAAATTCTGAGTCTTTGTGAAAAAAGTCCATGCTCTGGACTTTCAGTCTAATCTACTGCTTTAAAATCTGAAGTTAATCTTGGGGAAAAAAAAAAAGAAAAAAGGAAAGGAGTAATGTTTGTCTTCAACACCTGCAGGATTATTCATCTAATTCTAGAAAAGATTTATTTTGGAAGTAAAAATTAAAAAGAGCAAATAAGAAACATCCTAATTTAACTATCAGCACTCCATGAAAAAGAAAACTTGGAAGCCTTCTCTCTACATGCAGATATAACAGAACTTTATAGATTCAATTACTGATTTCACAAGAAGAGAATCTGCATGGGTTATGCTCAAGGGAGAATTGTTCTGATCATCTGTGCTTTGTTTATTTTTAATTTTGGGATTTAATTAATGAGATCCTTCATATCTATCTTTGGTGTTTTCTGTCCTTGATGTTTTACTTTGTGAATGGTCACACTGCTAGGACAGTTATGCCCTCTGAGGAAGTGGCACAACTTATTTACCTGGATTATCTGAAGGCTTTTCACTGCTGCTCATCACTGCACAGGTGAGGTGATTTTACCTGTGCTCAGGCAGTAGAGCACTGTGGTACAAATACTTTGTAAGGGTTTATTAATCAGGGTTCAACCAGCAGTGTTGATTCTTGAACTGAACAGGATTATGCACATCCTGCACAGGTATTTCTGTGCTGTGACCCTTGGTTCAAGGGTGATTATGGGCAAATCTAACCTGAGGATCCCTGAGCCTGTGTGTGCCAGGTCAGTTAACAGCAAATCTTAGCTCCTTGCATTTACAGGAATCACTTCAAAAGACACTACTGAAGAGTCCCTATTCTGTCATATATTTAACCTTGTGCTTGCCTTGCACAGCCCTAGACAGAGAAGTGCATGAGCTTGTCCCTCAGCCTCCTTTTCTTCAAGCTAGACAAACCTGAAGTCCACAACTGCTCTTCATAGGTCATTAATTCCAGCCCTTAAATTGCAAGCACTCCAATTACAGCACATTAAGCTGGATCTAGTTGTGGAAAAGGAAAAAAAAAAGTTGCAGACACCATAATAAACTACAGCCTAGAAGAGAAACTACTGAGGCTAGGAAGACAAAGCAGTAATTGAAATTACACCTGGTTTGCAGCAATGTTTTTGCTAAGCTTCCAACTTCAAGGAACATTTAATTGTTCTAGGATTATAATTACTGCATGAAAAAGCACCCAATCACTACATTTCCTAGAGGTTTTTTATATATGGTTTACCTGGAATCTTATCACAGAAGAGAATAATAGAAATATGTATCAAAATCCTTGTTTCTATAAGGATATGAAAACTGTCACACTTGATGAAATTACAAGGCAAATCAAGGGTTTACAGCAGATGGCTAATTTTTGTCTCTGTTGGGATTCAATAAATGCATTCATCTGGACAAACAGCTGGCATAAATAATTAAGGCCAAAAGCACTAATAGGGTACACATACAGGGTAGAATCCCTACCTCTGAGGCTAGAGCTGCTGTTTTAGCTCACTTGTGCCATTTCCATACTAGGAATTAACATGAGAGCTCATACATTCACTCTGACACTGGCACCTCCAGCACTGCTGTTACCTGTGCAGCTTTACCAGGGCTTTCACAAGGAACTGTGGGAGGAATTAGTCCTTCTGGAATATCCATGGATGCAGTCCATTTGAGGAAAAGCACCACTAGAGTGATCACTTTGACCATGACCAAAACCATCAGCCTGTGAATAAGGCCAGCCAAGCTTTGATGGGTGACCCCTCTTACATCAGAGCTTGTGTGTGTGAGAGAGAGATTACACTGGTTAACAAATGCAGATGTAGCAAGTCCCTGTGGACAAAAAGATTGTAGATCAGGCCCCTTAGGCCATCCCCTGCTGCAGAGGTGGTCCTAGAGGGTGTGCATGTGCACTCCAATACAGGATAAGCAAGCTCCCCCACTTAGAATTTTACAGACTATTTCCAGGGTAAAAGCTTGTTAGTTCAGCATTACCAGCCCAGCTGGCCAAAAGTCCAGAGCTGTGCAACAGAGATGCTGAAGAATACCTTCAAAAGGAGGAATACCTTGATATTGCACTTCTTTGGTTTTTCAGATTCCTTCTTCAGACACAGGAGATGTAGAAATATTTCTGAAAAATAACAGACACAGGTTCTGTTTCATTCACAGGCTCAGGCAGACAAAGGTCACTTGTTGGACATGGAAAGACTCAGCTTAAAATCCCAAACCAACAGCACTAATTCAAACCAGCCAAGAATTAGTCTATGCCATTATTCTTCTAGTTTGCATAGAGACAACTTTTGAGAATTTACAGTTGCACCACCTGGAAAACATATTGACATAAGTTTGCTCTTGTCTGAGGCAGGAGCAGTATTCTCCCTCAGTCAAGTGGGGGTTAAATAATTGGGTGTGCAGAAAAAGTCACCTTGTAGAAAATAAAAATCTCTAAGATGGTTACTCCTAAGACTGTCCTTAATTTCAAGTTCTGTAAAAGTGCAAAATTGCTGAATTCCAGTAACTTTTCACACGTGGAGAGGAACGGTACCTGGGGCATTGTCCGGCTGTTCTCATTTATTCTCATTTATTGTTCTCCTTTATTCTTATTTATTGCACCTTGGCCATGGCTGTTCTCTTTGGGAGCAAACATCAAACATTCAGGTCTAGTGGCTGCCAGTGCTATCACCTGCACTTCTGCAGCCAAAGGCCACCTTCCTTCCTTTTCCAAACCTTACTCACAGGAGGGAATTACACAAGCACTGAGCAATAGGAAAGACGTAATTATATTGTTCCTTTTGGGTAGGGCTTCCCCCGTCCTCAGTCAGAGAATTGGTTTGCAAGACATCTGTTTGTAGTTTTTGTGCCAGAAAAGTCACAAATCCTTTCTTAAAGGACTGCTGAGTACAGTTTACTGATGAGTTTATACACTTCCAATGATTTACTAGCAGTTTTAGGAATGAGGTGGAAAACTACTAATGATAGCCTGTAATAGCCATGACTTAATACTAAATGACAACACATGAATATTTTCTGCAAGTTTAGCATGCTCCTTCCTTGTAGCAGGCTTTGTTTCATCCTCTTGGCTTCTTTCAGAAATCTTTGCAACCAGCAGATGGTTCAGGGGATGCACCCACCAAAGTCAGACCCGGTTTTGTTTAGATGATTATTTAAAAAGAAGTCCTGCTGAAGCCACCCACAATTGTGCTTGCTGAAACAAGATCCACTTAGTCCAGCTGACTTTTAGGCTCAGGTTCTGTCTGTCCCCACTATTCAGAACAGAATCCACACATATCTGGAACTAATGCATTTGTCTGTTCGATATTTTGACCAAGCAACTGTTATTTAAAAATATTATCTGGAGAACAAGAGACCAAGGAAATCTTGTCAAGAAAGGCAAGACAGAATTTCAGTTTTGCCATGTCAGGGTTTTGTTTGTTTAATTTTAGATTAGTGAATGCTTTCCAGCTGGGGTTTTTTCTTTGTTTCACCAAGAATTGAAGCAGCTTGCATGCATCTGGCTATCTCAGGAGTGTTTGTGCTTAGAGTAATAATGTAGCGTGCAGAAACACCCTAGATGTGATCAGAGGAAAAGAAAATAAATAAATCTACAACCCCTGCTGAAAATAACTTTTCTTGTTTTTTAGTTGTAGCACAAAATTAACATAAAAATGACTGAAATCCATGCAATGAATGTTTGTCTGGACATGCAAATTAGTAGAACAGCATACACTCTATCATCAGAGATTAGTTTTAAAGAACTTTGGAGATTTAGTTTCTATGTTATGTAGTAAATATTTATCCACTATTCTGCTAAGTTACCAAAGTAAAAGAAAATCTACCTTTTTATTGCAACAACCATAGTTGTTGCAGGATAATGATGTGGCAAGGGACATAACAAGAATATGTTCTTGCACTTTTCAGATTCTATTGCTATATTAAACTATTAATTGTTTAAATGGCCAGGGTAGGGAAGGAAACAAATCCCAAAAAAATGTTTTCTTTATTCAGACTGTAGTCCATATTACATCACCTTTCCTGATAGATTCTTCTTGAGGAAATTGCAAACTGTCAGGAGAACGTACAACCAGAATGGGCTTTCCTGTGGTGTCTGTTTTCTTTCCTTCTTTAACTTTATGAATTCAGTAATTACAGAGATAACAGAACAAGCATCTTTCCTTACTATATCCTTGTGTGATAAGGTGGAGCTATCATTACCATTTGACAGGGAGGGAGAAACCCCAGGGGTAATTCTGACATATTAATGCAGAACATATTTCTCTACTTAGTGTCTTACCTTCCAAGATAAAGGCCGCTACCCCACTGCAGTGTAGATTGGTGGAATGTGATTAGCTGTGCTGGAAATTTCTTAAGGTGGCTGAGAGTAAACAGAGAAGAAAAGGATGTTTCCTGAATCCACGTCAGCCACAATTAAATCCTCATAATTCTGCTTTACAGAGGAAGGCCTTCCATTCTGTGGAGACTCCAGAGGGGTTTTTTTGAGGTAAGCACATGATTTTTTTCCCTTCAGGTCAAGAGCTTAGTCCTTTTTTAAAGATTATTATTATTATTTTCTTTTTTTTTTAAATTTAATTTTATTTTTATTGTACAGTTACTTTTTTCTTTTTTTTTTTTTAATTTACTTTTAGCTATGATAAGAAACCTTCATGTTCAATGCCATGCTTTTCCTGGTGGTTCTGGATCCCAGTGCTTCTGCCTCTGAACTGCCTGACCAACCACTTTCCATACCCATCCTCATTGCAATAAATGCTGTAAAAGACAAACCACGAGATAAAACAGGGGTGGGAAACCTGCTTTACAGGTAACCAGTGTGTCTTTAATCATCCCTATGGACTGGTGTACAGACACAGCCTGTTTGTCTCACAGAGTGAAGCTCTGGATGACAAAGACCACCTCCCTCTGTTGCAGATAATGCTCTGAGCAGACTGTTTGGGGAGGAATGTGCTGGACACACCCACTGGTCCAGCTCTACGAGTTGGACAGAAAAAGGAAATTTTGAACTCGGTGCTTTCAAGTGTGAGGCCGTCCTGGGCACACCAGGCAGAGCTGTAGGAGCCAGGAGAACACTTGTGGCTCTGGTCTCCGGGGTGAGACCATGGCAGAACAGGGAGTTTTAAGAAAATCAGGTTTGGATTTGTGGCACTGAAGGCCTCAGTCGTGGACCTGGGACACAGATGTTCACCACGAGCACCTAGTCCAGAAAAAGCAGCGTCTTGAAAACACCAGGCATGTGTGGACAGACCCAAGCTCCTCTGAGCCGTGTGCTGGACAGGTGCCACGTGTCTGTGTTGCCATGGCTTTATTTTCAATATAACAAACCCAGCCTGTGAGCACAAGGCTGCCTAGGCCAAACACAGCACCCTGTGTCCTCCAACCTCAGAGTGACATCCAACCAGCTCCAAACATGAACTGAGTTACCCGGGATCTGCTTGTTCACCTCCATGGACACAGGTCTAAATGGCTTCCCAGAAACCACAGAGCAATTGCCAGCACAGCAGAGATTTACTCTCATTCTTCAGACTAAGGAAGTGTTCTGCATAAGGCAGAATGGAAGGGGTTGCTAGCAGCAACTTCTTAGTCTTAATCCAATGCCTTAATCACTCTTTTAGCCTTTAGTGTTGTAGGCTAAGTTTTCCTAACCTACAGAGCAAAATGCAGTTCCTGCAAATTTCAGTTTAAGCCTTATTTCTTTTTCAGAAAGATAATCATGCACTTAGAAGCCAAGAAAACCACACTTTATATTAAAATTATATTATGTTGAAATGATATTGGTACTCCAGCCAACCCTTCAGCAAGAATCTCTGACCCATATTTAAGATCTGACAAGGGCAGGCAGTGTCAGGTAAGAACAATATTCAGCCACATCAAAAGGCTTCAGTCACAGTGAATTTTGTTCACAAAAATAGTTGCACCAGTTTATGTCTTGTACCTCTGAAAACTTAATGTCACCCCAGTTTGCTCTGTCAATAATCAGACCAAATAAGTTCATGTGGCACTTCTTCATCCATATTACGTTTCCAAGTACACATAACCTATTTGTATCATGCATTTGTCAGAGTTCAATAATTTATTAAGCATTTACCTCATGGCATTTTCCCAGTTTAACATCAGTACCCCATAATAATGATGTGCAAGCACTCTTTTACAAGACTTTCATGGGATACCACAAATAATATAATGGAATGAATTAAGCCAGTGATGACAATTAGTTAAATAATGCAAAGATATCTGCTGTAACTTGCACTTCCAGCAAAATATGAGGTGGAAAAGGCCAGTAGTATTAGGTCATCTCACAGGACAAGAATGTTTGTAATATACTAATTGTGAAGTATTTCCTACAGATGTTACACAAATCCATTTGAGCAGCATCTAATTGTATAACAAACTTTGCTGCCTTTGGAAGTTCTCACAACTTTGCCTCGCATTAAACCATCTTTGCACGTGTGATGTAATAGTCTATTCTCAGGAATTAAATACATATTATTTCCTTGAGGTAGGAAGATGAGTAACTTTCCATGAATCAAGCTGATGAGAACATAACCCTGAGGGAAAGCATTGTCAGTGTACCACAGGTTTATTTAAAAAAGAAAAAGAAACAGGTTACATTCACCCATGGAAATTCAACGGACAGTGCTCCTTCTTCCAAGTTGATAGCGGCCTAAAATGCCAGCATGGACAGGGAGATGTGCTGGATTTAATCACAGACTCATGAACAATTCTCATTTCTGAAGATGTAATTGTCAGTACACGCAGAAGTCTCAAAACAGACAGACATAGGTCAAGGACTTCTTATGAAGTCTGGAGGGCAGGACAATTTTCTGTGACACTCTCAGGGTTCATTCCTAAAACCAAAATATGTTACTTTTTTGCATTTTTATCTTTGCCACTCACCTGAGCACCCCAGAGAGAAACCAGAATCCCAAACTTATATGGATCTAATCATCTCTCCTTGTCTCAAAGGAGAGATGATTAGATCCATAATTTTTAAAATACTTAGCTGATGTTCTTTTATGAATTTTTTTTTTCAATATTTTGTCTCTTCTTCAGTCTGATGAAGCAGATATTCTTGACCTGGCTGCTACTAACACCTGCCTTTGTGTTCCCTTAGTTCCTAAGAAAGGCAACAGTGTACTCAGGTGTCACTAACACGTGAGTGACCTTGTCAGACACAAAGGCAAAGATGACTCAGAAGTTTTGCCTGAGTGGAGAAGAGGGCAGGAACCTGCAGGTACCAGTGCTCCCACATGAGCATCTTGCAGCCAAACCCACCTGTGGCTGTGCTCTGTGCCCTGGCTCCCCAGAGGAATGACCAGCCATAACCATGCTCCTCTTACCCTCAGATTTCACCTTGCTAAAAACAGTCTGTTTGCTTGTTAGTGTGATAAATTGAATCAGCATGATTAAGTTGACCAAATCTGGCTGGTTTACTTGGGAGCAGGGAGCTTTCCAGTGCAGTCTCCATGCCCTGGGTGGGGAGAGCCCCTGGCTGTGTGTGCCCTTGGTGGGTTTCCACCAGTGGAGGTCACAGCGCTCGCACGCCCACGGGGGCTGCGTGCAGCCACACGCTCCCCTCCGACCACGCAGGAGCTCTCATCCCATGGCAACAGGGCACAAACAGGAGTGTTCAGGGTGGCTCTTTGCAGGTTGTGGCTGGCAGTTGCTATGGTGCCTGACAGGCAGGTGAGAGAAGCCCTCCTAAGGGGCACTGCCAGCAGCTGGCTGCGCTTACCCTGCTTGCACGCAAGGGTTTTATTCCCATCCTCTCCCTTGAGAGCAAAGAAGGCTGAAAGGGCACACAGGTGAGTGTTTGGCTACGTGGCAGCAGCATCCTGCAGAGTCAGGTACCAAATGAAGGTGGCTTTTCTGTTGGCTTGCGTTTGGATACACTCTGCTGTCAGTCAAGCACGCACCTTCTGCCAAAAGGACAATGACAGCACAGTTCCTCCCACATGGTGGAAATTCTTCTGCACAAATAATAAATATTCCTTTCCTTGTATCTCCTGCCAGTGCTTCTGAGAAAGCCTCAGCCTCATCCCACTTCAGTCAGAAATATAGCATGGTCACCAGGTCTTTCAAAATTAGATTCTCTTGGAACACTGCTCTTCACAAGTGTTGAAAAAATCCCCAGAGACAGCTTGTTTACAAACCTTGGTTTTTGCTTTGTTCTGAGTTTTAAGGACAGATCTGACACTGAAAGCCATCCTGTCCTAACCTGCAAATAAATTCCTTTAAAAGTGAATAATCAGTATCACTAAACCCACTAAATTTCCATGGTGATGGCCACCCCTGGGCTCTGCATAACCCATTTACCTTATTTCAAAGTGATCCCTTTCAACACTATCCAACATTCACAAATCTACCAAGAGACAGACTTTTTTTCTCCCTCTGAAGATCTCTCACCACCTCTCTCTTTCTTTTTTTTTTTTGGTGCAGTTCTTCTCAGTCGAGATGGCCCTTGACTATTTCTGGGATAAATTAGAAAATGTTGGATGTGTCTCTGAATTTTATGAATCAGCCTGGAAAGCTAATGGGAACAGCTTCCTCCTTTTGATTGACTTAGAAATAACTATAGCAACAGGATGTCTCAAAATGCTCCTTTCTCGATTAAGAAAGGAGCAAAACACTTTGGATTAACTCAGATAATTTGCTTGACCTGAAACAAAATTATTCATTTTAGTTTCAGATTTGTAAAACTTTTAATCCACTTACTCTTCTTTAAAGTTGAGAGTATAGAAACAAAGACTTCCTAGAAAAGGAAATTTTCCTGCAGAAAAGTGTCTCAAGTTTAATTTTATAGATTAGAGTGTTTTAAACAGTAAAAAAAATTTGATACAACCTCAAAAGCACATTTGGTGTTCTCAGCAATTCTCAGTCTACATAGAAATGAAATTAAGTAGTATTTCTACCTCTATATCCTTAGGATTACATAAGAGCTCAAGACGTAATGAGAACATTTTCCTGGCTGTATTTTAGGGTCTAACCTGCAGCAAACTTTTGCTGAAATGCCAGTGCTCTTGTTTCAACAACGTTCCATTTGAGTGAACTTATTCCAGGTTTACACCACTACACTTGGAAGAGTGTAAGGACTTAGAAATCAATGTCTGCTTTGTGTTTCTGTGACAATGGTTTGCAGTTGCCAAGACCACAATTCTTTTCCACAATATAAATAAAAATGGACATGCAGAGCTAAGATTAGATGCCATTCCCTTTCCCTTCTTCTATTACAAACAACAGGCATTTAGAAATTAGGAGGAATCAGGAATCTAGGAATCAGGAAAAGAGATAACATGTCATTACTGGGGGAAGAGATACAAAACCTGGATTTCCAGTGTGATAACAAGCAGCTTTCTGAAACAACAGTGTCCAAAATCACTCCATTTCACAAAGGGAAAAGAGCATTTGCCAGAAAGTCTTTCCAGAACATCAGATTTTCCTGTGAAAATCTGCTCCACAAGTCCAAACGCACCCATGATCATCTCTCCAGAAGCACTGACAAGGTGCTCTCCTAGTGAGGTCAGAGCAGCTTCCCAATCATCAGATCCCCATTTCCACATACTGGTGAGGCCAGAACCACACTTGCTCGGGAGGTGATGGCACTGGGATGACAGGAATCTCACCGTGTGACTTGCGCGTCAATCAGGTGCGTCAGTAACCAGATGCTCAGCACACACGTGTGTAATCAGACCCAGCAAGGGGCTCCAGTCAGCAGGACTGGCTTGTCAGGGGGAATAAACCTGCTGCTAACAATAGGCTTGCTCATGGCACTCAGTTGTAAAAGCTGCAGGTAATTGCTCACGTTATGCAACGAGTTTCGCCAGAGCGATGAAACCGACCAGTGCTGTGTGTCAATTCGCTTTTATCCTGCTCATCAAAGGCAGGATGAGTTGTAATTATTTCCAACACAGGACAGAGGTGAGAAAAGTGCCTTGGATAGGAACTAACACATGGAGAAATACAGCTTGCTTTGTTTTGTTTTTTTTTGTTTGTTTGTTTTTTAGACAGTGACGCCACAAAGAGCTGCAGAAGGTTTGTGTTTTCCATCCAGTACCGTCTTAAAACATAAAACCTACTGATCTTGTGGAAAACGAGTCAAGACACTACAGAATTTTTGACCTATTTTTCAAATTAAAACCTGTTAATTAGCCCTGTCAAAAAATATTTAAACTACTAAAAATTAAAACAAAAAAAAATAGATTGAGGCTTTCTGCTTAAATCTTTAGGATTACAGCAATATTCTAAAAGTCATCATGCCATCAAATTTCCTATATATTTATAATTAAAACATAAATTTGATTAGAAAGTTTAAGGTATTCACTCAGGATAGATTCACTCTTTTTTTTCAAGAAAACCATTTCCTATTGGCAGGATGGTTTGGTTTGCAGAACATTAAAGAAAATGTGGCCTCCCTTGGTTAATTTACTAGGAGCTCAGTTTGTGAAAACTTCCCTGTTTGGCTGGATTTAATGCTTCTTTCAGCACATTCCTAATTATTTGGTCAAATAGCTGCTGTTATCAGTAGATGTTTTTAAAATTTTCATAGAAACTAGAACAACTTAAAACATAATTATCCAAACACCCCAAACATAACAATGAATGGGTTTCCTGAGCTGTGAACTTCCTGGCTTTTGTGGGGTTAATTTTTTTTAATTACTTTTAATCTGTTGCATTTTTATCTTTCCGTTAGCATATTGTTACATTAGTCTTTAAAAGCTGGTGTTAAAACTCCAACAGTTTTCAACAAAAGAGAAAAAAAAAAAAGAGATTGCACTGGTTCCAGATGACCAGAAGGCAAAAAATGTTGGTGGTCCTTTTCCCTTTGGTCCCACAAGGAAACAAGAAGAGTTTTTATTTCTGTTTAAATGCTTAGAAGGAGGGATTAGTCTATCAAATACAATCTCATAATACAGTTTTGGAAGGGTTTGTAAGGAAATGACATTTCTATTACCAGTTGGGGGCTATTAAAAATCATGGATAATTACAACAATATCTAAAATACATGTTTGAGAACTTCTAGATATTTATTATTGACCTGAAGGGCCACACCATAATACCAAAACAAGCACTTTTCATCACACAAATTTGCATACAATATACCACGTAGCACAGTAAAACCAGATTTTAGAGAAGGAAGGGAAGGAAGGGAAGGAAGGGAAGGAAGGGAAGGAAGGGAAGAAGGAAGGGAGGGAGGAAGGATGGGAGGAAGGGAGGGAGGGAGGAAAGGGAGGGTGGAAAGGGAGGAAGGAAAGGAGGAAAGGAGGAAGGTAGGAAAGGAGGGAGGGAAAGGCCTCTGAGATCATTGAGTCCAACAATTAACCCAGCACCACTAAACCATGGCAGATGACCATGGTTACTTGCAATATCAAGGAGGTTTATGGTGCTGTCCATTGTGAACAAAGGCTGATAAATCTATCTGTCTGAAACTCTCCCAAGTTAGGGATATGTTCTTATATAGAGAATTTGTACAGTTGTGGGCTGGGAAGAGTTTCCAATAGAGTCTGCAAATCAACTCAGTGCCAAATACATCCTCCCCAGAGAAGATACAGCTTCAGTTGTGTACTTCAGACTCAATTGATTCAGATTGTGATGAATTTCTACTCCTCCCCACAGCAGTCTAATTTTCTAATGGGATCATGTAAATTCAAGGGGAGGGATCCACTCATTCAAGTCAAAGACTACTAGCTTAACTCTACTGACCTGATTATTATGGTATTTACAATGGTTTAGAACCCACTTTTGCAACACGTACACTCTCACTCTTACATTGTAACTACTTTTGGCTTTAATGTCAGATTAATTTCTGATCTGTGAATACAGTGATTAATTTTCTGATCTGTGATTTATGGGTGTGGGTGTGTGCTGTGTACACATATATATCTAAAAACCTGTTTTTTGAAGGACATTGGGAGGATGAGTGTGAAGATCATCCTCTCCCTGAGTACTGAGTCAGGGTTAGGATTTTGTTCCAGAAACAAAACCTCCTGGTTCTTGGGAAGCAGCAGTGAGGAAACGGTCCTGCTCAGGCAGGCTGACTCACAGCCTGCACTTTCCTTTTTATTGTTTGGTTATTTTTTTTTTTGGTTTTTTTTTTTGTGCTAATAGAATTTAATTGCAATGAATCAGAGGACTTAAGTGGAATGAGACAAAGGGCATGCTGGAAAGACTTGAGTCGGTCAGATACTGCAGTCACCGTGGCTCACCTTGAGCTGATAATAGTTTACAAAATACTCTAAAACACAGGGAAGGTAATTTGTTCTTTGGTGACAGTGCAGTGCATCTTTTCCATTCTCTGCCTGCTGTCCATGAAAGAGGTGTCCAGTTGACATTAATAGTTGGTACTGAAAAGCCCATGCTTCTCCAAAAATGTGTTAGTTTGGGGAAAAAAATGTATTCTTGCAACACACATGGGTTTATTTATTGGTTTTATTTCTAAAGATGCCAATCAAGGTCACAAGATTCAGTTACTCGTGTAAATACACCTGGAATGACACATCGTGTCTTGAACCACTTCCTGTGAAATTAGACGTGAGCAACACTAAGGAGCATGTCAGAGATGGAAAGAAATGAAATGGCTCTGCCTGAGGCATGAAGCTGCCTGCCACTCTCCCTAACACAATGTGTGTTATGCAGCAGATAAAAAAGGAGTTTAACCCAACAGCGTTGCCAATGCATCTCTCGAAGAAGCATCTATCTGGCCACTGCATATTCTCCACCTGGAATAGCCATCTTGGTCCTTTAAATTGCATTTACAAAATATTACCTTCACTGAACTCACTTAAAGATGATGTCTGTTGTTTCTCCATCATTTCCAGAGCAATACTCTTGTAACTTTGTCTTGTGGCACACAGAGAATCCAGGAGAGAATCTGTCTGCTCCACGTGGCTCTATGCTATGCTGAGACACAAACCTGCAGAAGTCAGCCTCTGATGGGTCACACTGAATATGTTTGTCTTCTAATCATGCCCATTTGTGGCTCCCTGGGCTGAATGCTCAAGTGAAAGCTCCTGTTGGTGTTTGGCATTTATCCTGTGGGGTCACATACATACACGTTTACTGCTCCCTTCTTAAGGCCTAGCTAGGCCGCAAATAATTTTCAAAACCTACTCTATGCTGATAGCATCAAACAGGTGACTTTTACCTTAAACATGGGACATTTTCTTCTGGTGCTACCTAGACCTTCCTTGTACCTTCACGGGACAAAATGACCCTCTGAATTCATAAGTAAAATTCTGGTTTTGATGTGTTAAGCTTCCTTTTTTTTCATGCACCAAGGGAAACACTGCATTAGGCCAAATGACTCAATGTTGTTTGGGAAAATATATAACTACTAAGGGCACTCGTTATGAAAGTTCATCTGATTAAAGCTGGTTAGGAAGCAAATCTCAGGATGAAAGGAGGCTTTTGTGAACTTTTCTCTGAAAGCATATTAATCCTTAATAAGATAAAATATGATACAAAACATGTTACTGGTTTGACCTGTAGTAACCTTTTTGAAAATTATCAGGGGATGAATTTGTCAATATTAATCTGCAATCTTCCATTTAAAGGCAGGGTTCACATTGATTTTATTGTGTTCAGCCTCCCTTTCTCTTCTCTAAAAGCCCAGGGGACACGAAGGAAAAAAACTTGTGGCATTAGGGGAACTTGCCATGAAGAATCATTTCTCATCTTTTCTAAGTCATACCTCAAAGCAAACTGAAGTCTGCCAAAGATTAGTCCTTAGCAAGCTATTGGCAATACTTCTACAAAGAGAGAAAACACCAATGGTGAAAATTCTGAGTCCAAACATAAACTTTCCCCATCATAAAGGAAGCAGTTTCTCTCAGCAATTGAACAGGTGATCTGGATTCTCCCATAGACCCTTTAATCCATGCACAGATGTGTAGATGCCTCATTCCATTTCATGAACTCTTTCCTGCCCCTGTACAAGACAGAGAACCATCTGCACTGTTTATTTATGTATCTTTCTTATTTTCCCTCTTTGCCATGTATTTTTTTTTGTCTGTATTTTTGCCTTTACTGGTGTCATAATCCCAAGTACTAGTTTGAACTGTACCTCTTTCTCTGGTTATAAATGTAATGAGAAACTCATAGAAGGTTTTTTTCTTCTTTTTTGCATTGGTCCTCCAGCTAACTCAGTCTGGGATCATCATGGAGCCAAAACAGGATCAGGATATTGTAAGTTTATATGTGAATTTTATAATACTTTGTGGAGATAAGGCTTAAGAAATCACCTTCCAGATATAAATTTGATACAGACATTATGGACCCAGTTGGAATTGAAAAAGAAGACACTTTGAGATTTTACATATTAAGTAATCTTTTGTGTGCTCTCTCATTGCCCTTGCCTATGGGCAAAAAGGTGAGAAGAGCTGTAATTGGGTTAATCCTCTCTATTGTGCTAACAGGCATAGGAAAACACATCCTGCTCCAAGACAGCTAAATACACTCCATTTCTGATGTTCTGACTCTGCAGCCAGATTTTTAAAAGCTTGACAACTCTTTGGGGGATAATGCTATCAAAATAGCATTATAGCAAAATAGCTCATCCTCCTCTCAAATGGAGAAAATTCCAGCTGCTAATCCAAGTTTTGCCTGTGCCTTTATTTGCATGTACCATGTTTATTTAGTATTGTGACCTGCCCCTTCTGAGTCACCTTCTCTTTATTTCATATTTCCATCCTTTTAGCAGTATGTTGTATCTTACAGACGCTTTATACACCTTGGAATTAACTCACTATGATGTCTTCCATCCCTAAATGTATTGTGACAGCTGATTGTGATCCAGAGCCTGTAGAGATTGAAGCTTCCCTTTGCAGCTGCCTTGTTTCCTTGCTTTCCCCGCTGCCAATTCCCTTCACTATGAATTTATTCCAGCTTTGCCTTCTAAGAGAGAGCTTAACCGTTCCTCACCCATGAATCATCTTCCTTCTTTACTCTTTTACTTTTCTTCTGAAACCCTGTGTAAACACTTCCTCCACAGGTTATCCAGAACAACCTTGCAGAACCCTACATATTTCCTCAATAAGGAATGTAACTAATTATTGAACTGGTTGCTGATTTTTTTGTTTTTCAAAAAAATATTTTGAACTGATGTCTTAAAAATTTGATCATGGTGCTCCAGAAGTGCAAAATCAGAATATGCGAATGTTGGATTTTCTCCCAAATTTACATACTGGTTACATTATTACATCTAGAGATCCAATTCCTTATTTCTCATCAGTGAATTGAGAAGTATTCTCTCCTTTTACTGGGGAAAAAAATAAATTGTGGAGTGAGTTATGATAAACATTGAAGCTGTACGTGTAAAGACAGACTGAGGACGCCAAACACGATACTACACCAGATGTCCTCTGTGAACACAACTGACTTATTGCACAAATCCAGAACCCTTCCACTGTAGTTTAAAAACTTGTACCAAAGTCTAAGTTTCAGCAAAATTCCTTGTATATGTGCAAACTTGTACGTAGAATCTGGTTCTAGGCAATTCCCAGTGTTGCATCCTTCTTAGTGTTTTGAGCTTTTCTTCAGTGGTGACTTGATGGAATAGGTGCAGTGGCTTGGATTTTGGATGCCTGGATGCAACCTTTCAAAATTTGAGTCTGCTTGAGATCTTTTTTATCACTGCATTTTTGTGTGTATTTTGTGTACAAAACCTGTTGTCTTTCCTGAGGCTTGGGCTGACCAGTAATGTTTAGCTGCAGACCAATTTAACCTTTGCAGAAGACTTAAATTGAAGGTTTGTATATGCATTTGACAGTGCAGGCTCACAGTGTCACAAGCTCTTGTGAGGACTTACATCCCCAGTTTTAATGCCTTCGCAAGTCTGGGAACATTTGTAAGGTCTCATCCATCTTCTAGTGGCATGTGGGCCAGAAGTGTGGTACTCTGGATTCAAATAACTTCAGGACAGCTCTGATAGCTTCCTGGTTGAGATTCAAACTAAGTGGTGCTTATTTCTGTCTCTCAAAAACAGTCTTTTGGCCAGAAAAATAAAAATCATTCATCCTGCACTAACTTTAAGTGCAGTCATTGTTCATTTGTTGTTGATTTCATCTTCCTTTAGATATTTTGGCTTTCATTGCTGAGTTTGCTGGAAGCAGATTCTAGCTAGCTGATTCAGAGATGGGATCATTACAGCTTTAAGGATAGACCCTTGATCCATTTCGTCTTTCTGAGAAAAGCTCTCAGTGCAATCCTTAAATTTAAAGATGATATTTTGGTTGGATTCACAACTCTTGGTACTCTAAATTCAGGCTTTCTTTGAAAACAAGTTAATATGTTGAAAAGCTAATTCTGCAAATCTAACCATGAAATTCCAGGAGAAATATTTTTTTTTAGCCTCTTATTTCATGGGGTTTGTTCTCACAGATTTCCTACATATCCCCTATGATTTGTAAAGTTTTATGAATACTTCAACCTTCAGAGAAATCTGTCAGCCCTGTTCCTACGCACTGAATCTCTAGTTTGAAGCTCCCAAAGTTGTTTGAATACTCTCAGTCATGTGATTAATATTCATTCTGACACGGGACTTTCTGCCTCTTGCATCTAACTTTTTTTATCCCAACTGTATGTGTGTGCTTGCTTACTTGATGCAACATTTCCACAGCATCTTTCCTTGTTGTCTGCTGTGGTGCCCTGCGTTGACAAGAGGTAGGGAGGGGAAAGGAACATCTTCCTATTGTGTGACCTGTTTCCTCTTCTGCAGCAGCCCGCCTTAATTGTGTGGCACGTTTGGCCTCTTACATCTCCTGTGATTAACGGGAGTAAGTCCTGGCTTGAGCTTGTGCCTGTAGGGCCCCTTGCAATTATCATCAGGCACCCACAAGTCTTGCCAATTTTACAAAAATGTATGTTACACAAATCTCAGGCCCCAAAAGAATCTGTTTTCTCTCCTTCGTTGTTTTCCCTTTCATTTTTGGTAGCAATTCAGATGCCATTGTCTATTTCTCCAAAGGATCCCATTTTTCATAGCCTACACTGTACTGTTTTACAAAGTGAACATTGTTAAGTAGAAGGCACAAAAAAGTCCTAAAGCTGACATTGCAGAATGATTTCTAGTCTCATTTTCTCTGAGCTCCCTTTCAAAGTAATTTTACCCAATTCCTGTATTTTCCCAAGTGCTTCTGGGCTGTTTTGCTTGCTTAGTCTGCTCCAGCAGATAAAACATCTTTTCTTCAAGATTTCTGGTATCAGAACATGGAAGCAGAATCCACTTAAATATTTCACGTTCATAGAAAAGATGTTCTGCAGTACTTGAAGAAATTTGATATCTTTTGGTGAAATTAGCTATGATTTGACTTGAGTAATAATCTCTGAAATACTTCCTCTGCACGTGTAAGTCAAATATAATTTTTTCACTCCTTTCCTCAAGTGCAGTGTGCAGTACAACAGAATTTTTCTAAGTTTTTGACTAGCAGACACAGTCACTTGATACACAACTGTGCTCCCCAACTGGAGAAAACTGGAAAAAGTCCCACAACTGGAGAAAAAATTGTAAAAAAATTTTGCTAAAAGGTTTAATGGTCCAAAACTTAGGTGCTAAAGTACCAAATCTTTAATGTGTTACTTTCATGACAGGAACGCAGAAGATTGTGTGAGGTGTCCAGTCTTCCTCTAAACTGTTTGGAAAAACATAATGACTTCACAGGGACTCCAAGACATGGAGGTACACTAAACAGGGAGACACAATGAAATGAAAAAAGATGAGAAGAACTGTGGAAACTAGGTATCTATCCGAAATGTCACCATCCTCAGTCATCAATGTTTAGCCCAGGGCTGCCTTAGTTTTACTGACCTCTTGTCTCTACAGAACTCACCCACAACACTAAAAAATCAGGTTCAGTACAGTCTCTTCCCTTCTAGCATATGTCTCCTTGCTCCCCCTCAAACTCTAGTAGCTATCAAATAATAGAATCACAGAATAGTTTAAGTTGGAAAATACCCTTAAGATCAGTGAGTCCAACCAGTAACCCAGCACTGCAAAGCCCAACACTAAACCATGGCCCCAAGTGCCACATCTACATCTCTGATATCCCTCCAGGCATGGTGAATAATCTACTTCCCTGAGCAGCCTCTTTCAATGCTTGACCACCCTTTCAGTGAAGAAATTTTTATTAATATCCAATCTACACCTACTCTAGTGCAACTTCAGGCCATTTCCCCTCATCCTGTCCCTGTTCCCTGGGAGCAGAGCCCGACCCCCCTGGCTGCCCCTCCTGGCAGGAGCTGTGCAGAGCCAGCAGGGCCCCCTGAGCCTCCTTTGCTCCAGGCTGAGCCCCCCCAGCTCCCTCAGGATTCTCCAGCCCCTTCCCCAGCCCCGTTCCCTGCCCTGGACACGCTCCAGCCCCTCCATTTCTTGTCATGAGGGGCCCAGAACTGGACACGGCACTCGAGGTGTGGCCCCAGCAGTGCCAGCACAGGGGACGGGCACTGTCCTGGTGCTGCTGCCACACCAGGGCTGGGACAGCCCAGGGCCATCGGCCTCTTGCCCACCTGGGCACACCTGGTTTCATGTCCAGCACTGTCACCAGCATCCCCAGGGCCTTTTCCAGACAGTTTTCCAGTCACTCTGCCAGAGTTTGAGGCTTTTTAGCACCGCAGTTTCAGATTGCAATATCACAGTGCCTGTGTCAGATCTAGTCCTGAGATAATGGTCTCCACCAGACCACATAAATATGCTAAAAGTAAATTGGTACACATGAATGCATGGTCTAACATGCTTTGTTTATATATTTGCTCAGCAAAATATTGCACAGGTCTGATTAGCTGACTCTGTTCAGGCAATAAACATTGCTGCACATACTTCCTACATGACCTTAAAGAGGAGTCACTGACCTGATGCACCTCATGTTGTTCTTGCCAGGATATTTCCCAGTAGTTTCAAGGGTAATCAGAAGCAGCCCAGAATTAAAATCTTGAGAGTAAAATAAGGGGAAAGTACTAACTATATGCCAGCCTTAGCAAAGTGGTTGAGGTTTTAAACAGAGGTGGCAATTAAAGTAAACTAAGCGTATTTTAAAAGCCTCTGTTGCTCTGTCTATCACTCATCAGTATTTCACACCATTGCTTTTTGTATCGTTATCATTATCATTATTCAAATAATCAAAATGATCCATGAACTAGAACTTCTTGGAAAACATCTGCTAGGAAACGAGAAGGTTTTCCCTGACTGCACAGGGTATGTCTGTATCCTGGAATATAAAAGCTGTCCTGATGAATTCAGTGATTCTGTGAATCTGCTGGCACAGGATCTAATCTACTCTAAACTGATTGCACCCAAAACTGAAAGAGGTTAGATAATGGTAGAAGCTAATGGACCAAACTGTGTTGTATACATCCTGTGCAATTCTGTTGAATTCACCTGACTGCACAAAGTATTGCAGAGGCAGAATTTATTCTGACAGCCCTCAACTCAAACACAGCATTCAAAGTAAGTTTTAGTGTTTGATGCCCAGGTCAAGTTTTTTTGTACATTTTAGCATTCATCATTCTCTGTTCACTTCTGGGTAAAGAGTTTTGGAGAAGGGTGTTCAGACATGGTCCAGGAAAGGACCTCAACATTCAGCATATCAAAGGAAAAAATATTAATAAATCAGTGCAAAAATTTAATATTTATTGTAGTTGTGTAGTTTGAAAGAGGTAGATTTTATAGTCCTGGCATTCTTCCAGTGCAGCTTGTCAAACCAGGTTACATATGAAATGTGCCTGCAGCCAAAAATGTGAGAACTCAGCGTGACGATGTGCAGAGGCTTGTTTGATTTGGGGTGATTTTCACTTTTCATCAAAGAAACTACATGATCCTCTTTCATGGGTAATATTTCCAAGGCTCATTATTATTCTCTTGTTTGCTTTGGTTACTGGGGCTCATTGGAGGAAACATTTAATTTATTTTTTTCATTATGAGACCCTTTTTGTCAAGGTGCAATGTTGTGCTTTGTTCTTTAGGCTTCTGATCCATAAAACCCTCCCTGGCTTTTCTATGTTTATTGACACCCAAAGGAATCTGCATTGCATAACATGTCAGACTTGATTTGTTTATTTTTCCTTCCCAATTGTCTCTGTTTTTCTAGGGAAATATTCTCCAAAATTCTTTTTTTCAGACACTATGACAAAAGCTTATGCTTGAAACATTACTGATTTCACGGTATGAAAAAATTTATTTCATTTGAGAACATCAGCACAAGAAATGAATAATCAATTTACTCTGTTTCAGCTTAGAGGCGGTAACAAACAGATCAGGGATTGTAATTTCTTTAAACTTGCTAGCTCAACAGGCTGTGATTGTCCAAGCACACCTCTAATTAATTTTTAAATAGAAGACACTATTATTGTTTTTCTGTTTAAATAATAATCCTGTCTGCCAGTCAAAGTGGTTGCAGCAACTCAGGTGTGATTTTAGTGATTCTGTTGATTTTTATTCAGTATAATATTTTTGGCTTACACTAGTTCATAGCTACAAAGAGATAATGGTACCAAATAGACAAAAGAAATCCAGAAGTCCATGTCATAACAGGTTTTCAGAGTTTCTCTATGTGAAAAAACAGTCTGCATAGATTGTTTTGCATTTTTGTTTAAGTTCTTATTTTCCAGTTAATGGAAAGTTGTTACAACTTGTCAGGTGAGAAAATAATGAATAAATATTGAGCGTTAATTAAATAAATATTATGGTTTTGTAATATGTCCCTTCCATCTGTTCTCAATTGTTCTTTATCCCTTCATTGTCTAAACACATTTTCACTTCCCTATCTCACACTACTTTTAGTTGTCCTGGTGTCAGTTTTCAGTCCTCCTTATTCACACAAGATTCATTGCTTCACCCGAAAGAATCTTCCCTGCTGCCCTGATTTGCAAAGACTATAACCAAAACCTCTTTCATTTTTGTTCTGGAGGTAGGAATCACATCTCATTTGTAATTTAAACGTTCCCTTTTCACAGCTTTCCTTACGAAGTGTCTTGCAGACTCTCTTCTTGAAATGACACGCATCTTCTATCCCCATCCTCCCTCATATTCTTAATGGTATCAAAATGCAACACATTTCCTTTCCTTCATGTATTGTCCAACCAAGTTTCTCCTGCCTAGAATATGTTTCTCATGGTAGTCCCAAAGGCAGTTTAGCAGACAAACTATTTTCCTATCAATTTTGTTCTTCTCTTTATCTGGTAGGTGGGGCTGCTGATTTTTAAAAATCATTTCTGCAAGGTAGACAACTCCCAGTACTTATTGTTTCTTCTTTTATAAGCAATCATCATTGTAACACTTGTCAGCATCTCTGTGTTGAATTTACCTGCAACTTTGCAACACCAGTGTGGAGATAAAGCTAAATTGACAGATGTCAGGATACTTATTTTGTAGAATATGTGCTTTCTGCAAAATGTGAAGAGTCTGTGATGTTCTAAAAGCACTAGAGGTGACTGAAGGGGAAAAGACAACCATTTTTGAATGAGAGGAAGGAGAACAACAACCTGAGAGCAGCAAAGTGAGGGAGCAACTTCCCAGAACAGGTTGGATCTGGTTGTTTTGCACCCAGCAACAGCTGATTATGCTGCGCCAATTGGCTGCAACGCTGACAGCAGGTGAAGCTCATTTCTGTCAGACTTCTTGACTCTGAGTGGTTCCAGCAATGTAGATACTGTGGTGATGGACCAAAGAGAGAGAAAGAGAGAGAGAGGTAGGATCTGCTCCACTATTCTGCTTGCAGCAGTTTAGGCCCAGTTTTTTAATTAACAAACTTTAACCAGGGTCTGGGTATCCCTGACTGCTGTGCAGGGAGATTATTCCAATTGCCAGGCATATTTACTCACACTGAGTGAAACCTCTGAAATTGTGTACTGTTCCCCTAGGTCAGTGCAAATGAAGAAGGGACATTACCAACAAGAAAACTTAGATCAGGAATTGCTGGGTGTGGGGGAAGAGGAGGGAAGCAGTGTACAGAGAATGGAAAATCCTTTTGAAGACAGCCCAGAAACACCATGCTGCTTTCAAGGGGAGCAGTGGTCTAAACAGCCAAAATATAAAAAAATATTTTGAAGTGAATATCTCCTATAACCAAGCTAGATTTGATCTCATCTGAGAACATGGAGAAAATGCAAGAAAATGATATCTTGCCTTTCATCCAGGGTCAGACTGGCTTTTAGATGCCAGTGAGATACCGACCACTTTTCAACATGATGTCCCACACTGCAAAATGCGTGAAAACCTTCTCCAACGAAAGGATTCTGGTCTCAATCCAAGTCCCACCCATTATCCTCTGCAGAGTGAGTCAGAGCTTCCCAAACACCCACGATATTATGTCCACACTCTCTTGTATGAAAACAAAAGTGTCTTCTACCCTGGTGTCTTGTAGCAGACATATCAAAATAATTTCAAATGTTGAGCTGGAGTTTCTAAAACCCAAGAGTCCAGGGAAAAACACAAGTTTGGGGAGCACGTTCCTGGTGTGATTGGGGAGAAGATAGAGGAACAGAGCTAGTAAGAACTTTTTACTAGAAGCAAGTTCCTGGCTTTCTTGGCTCTATCACATTTCTCCTCCCTTCTTCCTCATCCCTCCAGCATCACGGAACAACATGTTCCAATATTATTTCAATATATGACTAACATAATTAGTTTAATGTTTCACTCCTTCCTCACATAAAAACCTTAAAGTAAACGGTAATTCCACTCTAAGTAAACGAAGAATGGTGTGTTAGGCCTCCCTTGAAAAATACTGGTGCAAAAGGAAATGCAGAATTTTGTGGACCTAGCAAGAGCAGTAAAAACTATTCAGCTTAACACTTTTCATCTACTTGCCTTCAGTTCCAGCAGAGATATTCAATTCCACTGAAGAGCTGTGCTGTGGGAAGGCCAGCAGGCTTTCAGGTCTTCCCTATACATCCCCTGAGAAATGTGCCAGAAAAAAAGTGAGTATCTTAGTGGTAGACACATGACTGGAATTGTCAAAGCACCAGCTTCCCTGGAAAATTGAGGAACATAATGATCTATTTTCCTTAGAAAGTGTTACAGTTCAAGTATATGCATGAGTGTGTAAATATCCATGCAAAACACCTCACACCTTCTCACAAGTGTGTGTGTGTATGAATATATGCAATACATATGTGGGTTTCAATTGTTATCCTTCACTTGTTTGTGATTTCTGTCGTGAACCTGTTGAGGTGCCATTAAATTGCACAGAAAATAATGCAATGAAGATTTTAAAAGCTATCAATTTATCACTGTAGGAAATTCAGAAAGACTGAAAAAAATAATGTAATTTACAAGCATGATTTTGGCTTACTTCATTATTTGTATTCGTTCATCTACTTGATATAATGTCTATTCAATATTAAGCTAAAAAATACAGAAAATATTTCTAATGTAGTTGATCTGTTTATCACTGAGCACTACCACAATTTTGTAACAAATATTAGGACAATGTTTGAATACTGTTAATGACATACGCTGTTTGAAAAAAAACCCACACAGAATCATAGAACCATGGTTTAGGTTAGAAGAGGCCTTTAAAGGTCATTTAATCCAAACACCCTCCCAGAGGCAGGGATGTCTTTCATTAGATTATATTGCTCAAAGCCCGTCCAAACTGGCCTTGAATATTTCCAATATTGGTGAAACTACAACTTATCTGGACAACGTATTCCAGGGTCTCACCACTCTCATTCCAAAGAATTTCTTCCTTATATCTAGCCTAAATTTATCCTCTTTCATTTAAAAATCCTTGCACCTTGCCCTGTTCCTACAGGACCTTCAAAAGCTCTTTCTCCATCTCTCTTATAAGCCCCTATTATGTTCTGAAAGGGTGCAATGTATTCTTCCCACACTCCTCTCTTCTCCAGGATGCACAACTCCAATTCTCTCAGCCTGTCTTCACAGGAGAAGTGTTCCAGTCCTCTGATCATTTTGGTGGCCCTCCTGTGGTCCTGCTGTAGCAGATCCATGCCTTCCTGTGCTGGAATTTCCCGTGCTAACTTACTGAGGGTGCACTTGATCCTACCATCTATAGTGAAGTTATTAGACAGTATTGATCCCAGTACGGGTTCTTTAGGAACAGCATTCATTGCTGGTCTCCACTTGCACATTGAGACATGAACAGTCCCTCTTAGGATGTGGCCATCCACCCAATTCCTTATCCACCTTTCCATCCATCAATCAAATCCATATCTCTCCCATGGAGAGGCAAGCATGCTGTAAAGGAGAGTGGACCTTTCCACCCTTTTTCAAAAATGGGTGTGACTTCCCTTTTCTCCAGTCACTGGGAACTTTGCCTGTCTGACAGCACTTTTCAGAAATGACAGAGAGTGGCTTGGTGAATACAGGGTATTATGGACTTATGCATATTCAGGTTCCTCAGGTGGTTTCAAACCTGGTTTTCTCAGAATACTCTCTTCTCAGACAAGACACTTTTTTCCCCAAAAAGTATGGTCTCAGTCAAACTACTGTATTCCTAGTTTTCCTCAGAAGCCTTTTTAAACATCTTAAAGGAAACAAATGTATTTTCTCATGCTGTGCTTCATCACACCCTCTCTGATAAAGATAAAAAGAGAGGGCCTAAGGAAGTTCCTGGAATTAATTTTATGAATCACCTAATCTCTCTTTTTTATTTTATCATACATATCCCTGTGTATTTCTTTGAACAATTTGCTTCTTGTAACACTCTAAAGGTGGGTACAGTGCAGTCATGTCTAATAATTTATTTACAATGAACTGATTCATTCATCACGTCCATATCAGCTTTTAAAGTTTAAGTATTCTGTACAGATATTGTGGTATTTCATAATTTTACAATTGCTGTTTCAGAGATGCAGTCTGTCAAAAAATTTGATTACACATAAATGTATCCACCAGCCTGTGTGTAGAATCATAGAACCATAAAATTATTTAGGCTGGAAAATACCCTTGGGATCATCCAGTCCGTGGCTTAAGCTGGCACTGCCAAGGCCAACACTTTTGTCCCCAAATGCCACATCTACACCTCTTTTAACCCCCACAGGAACAGTGACTCAACCACTTCCTTGAGCAACCTGTCCTGATGCTTGACCACCTCTTCAGTGAAGAGAATGTTCCTGATGTTTAATATAAACCTCCCCTGTCACAGCTTTGTGTTATTGCCTCTTGTCCTGTCACTTGTTACTGGGGGAAAAAGAGTATACAAATGTGTGTAAATTCCCCCAAATTTAACAGTAAACATTTTACACTTGATCTTTTATAAAATATGAAATTTGCACCAGCCATTTTCTGAATATCTTCCCAAGTTTCCGAAGTGAATAAAACTTCATCATTTTCCTCTTTATGTGCTGAAAGAAGTTTATTGTCAGAATTTCTACACAACAGAGACCAGTTTGTCTAATGGCACATAATCTGTAGGTTTCCTTACATGACTGTTTTAGCCAACTAAATTGGCATTTGCTAGTCTGTCCTGAAAAGAAGATTCACTATTTTTTTTTTCTAAAGCAACAAGTGAGTGCTTCTGCTACAACCTGCACTATGACCTGGAGCTGTGCAACATTCTCAGAAGTCACACTCCTTCTGCTAAGGCAGCTGCACTTCCAGTAGCCACACTTGACAAACTCTGGTTCAACTGACCCAAGAGGTTGTGTTCCCAGTGAGCTGAATGTATGAAAAATGTCATTGATAAGGCGTGAGTCAGGATGGTTCATCCCAAAGTACGCAGAACCCTGTGAGATCACCTGGCACCTTCCTGCACAAATACATCAAAAGCATGTGTTGAACAGGTTTGATTAGATAAATCCATTGCACAATAATAATATTTGCTGGAGCTGAAAAAAGGCAGGATTGAATGAAACGGTTGCAGACAGATTCAAAACATGACAATTGAGTTTCCATCCTTCAAGAATGAGTGAGGCATGGTGAAATCTGGAGTATCTGAATGATGCTCAGAATTAGCTTAGATGAGGACACTAGCAGAATTCAGACTGTGGTATCTCATTTCTAACAGCCTCAGGATTTTGCTGGATATTTCCAGCTTGCCATTACTCCCTGATATCCCAGCATACGGTTTCATGAATTATTTGAATTATCTTCAAAGCCCTTATAATTAGCTCAGTTTCTTTTGTCTCTGTAAATCTTGGCAAGTTATGTCTTGTAAATCAATCCCTTCATCTCCTCCAGCAAAGCATAAGGCAAAAGCTATAGAACATACAAAAATCAGGTGAGAACAAAGCACTCCCTTTTCAGCATGTCACAGAAAGTGACTATAGATATTAATTTTATTCACATATGCCCAAATGCAGTAGTCACTCTAAATTTCAGTCATCATAAATGCTAATAGCTGTAATTATCACTGGAATTAACCTTTATTAGTGCAACTCTAAACAAAATTGCTTGCAATGATCAGTGTGCTTTTTCCTTTATGATAATATTTTTACATTTTCCCCTCAAATTTTCATCTCCTGCCTTTGGCCCATCAAGCTTGAATGGCAAGGAGGACCTTGCTGTGGTCCATGACTCATTTCAGTTCTTCCCCAGCCACTCCCTGGGTGTGTTTTTTTTTTTTTTTTTTGTTATTATTTTTTTAAATTTTGGGGGTTGTTTTGTTTTGTTTTGTTTTGTTTTTTTTTTTTTTTTGTTTTTCTTTTGTAGTTTTTTTTTGTTGTTATTGCGGTTGTTATTTTTTGGGTTGTTTGTTTTTGTTTGGTTTGGTTTGGTTTGGTTTGGTTTTTTTTAATAGGAGAAGCTCTTCTGCAATCTGAGGTAGTACAGCTCTCTAACCGTGTGGCATTGCCTGCCTGCCCAGGGAAGGGACTGCTGTGATTAACCTGTTCAAGAGGAAAATGTAGCTTCCATTCACAAGGGTTCCATTCACAAGGGTTCCTGAAACAATTTTGACACACTAAAATGCTTTTAAAGTATCCATTCGCATGCTCTGAAGAGTGCCACCCCTACAAGATGAAGATGCCTGACTCCTGTGTTTGGTCATTGTTCATTGTTGGAAAACTTTGTCCTTTGAAGGATGTCGTGTACACAAGAGTTACCCAGGCTGAAGTTTTTGCAGAGTCAGCTCAATTTGGTCATGATGAAGCAGTCATGAGCTACAGTATACCCCTCCCTATATCTGGGGAGAGAGTTTGTTTCCCCAGCCTTTGCTTTCACAGGTGGACTTCTTGAGACAGAGGTTGACTCTTTCTGATGGCACTTTGGAGCTCAGCACATGTGGACAAACTAACTTAGTTGGTACCCCAAAATTGTTTCAGTGGGAACAGCCTAAGAGATAATGACATGATGCAGCATTCTTCAGGTCCCCAGCTTCAGTATTTCATGTTTATTGTAGCTGACACTTGACTTCTGGCTGGATGAGATGGTTCATAAAGTCCACAGATGTTTCAAGCGGCAGCAGTGGTCAAAGATGGAACTGTGATTTATTTCTAAAAAGTCCTTCACACACTTCTGGGGACTCACCTAGTTTCCTGAAAAGGGATAAGGTGAGGTGAATAAAGTGTATGAGGACAAAAAAAAAAAAAAAGAAAAAGAAAAGAAAAAAGAGAGAGAGAGAGAGTAGCTTGGCATTTCAACATGGAATTACAGACTTGCCTTTTCTTCACCAAGTGTTCTCTTCTTCGGAGCCAGAGGAAAACATGGACTTAATCTGCTAATTGTAGAAATACTGCATTCTGGGAAGAAACTGAAAAAAACCTCTGCCTGTGAGAACAGGAGACTCAGAAGGCACTTGCTGTAAGATACTAAGTACTAAACATTTACATTTGTCTTCCTGCCTGGAGCAAAACAAGAGTTCAGTGCAGTGATGGTTCAGAAAGCAGCTTTGCTACATGAAAGTCAGTAAATGGCCAGTCACTTGTCCAGCAAACAAAAAGGAAACCCAACCCCTCAGTCAAAATACTGTTTCAGGTCTAGAGCTGGGGCATCTTTTCATCATCACATTGCCATTAACCTTCAAAGCCTTCTCATCCAATTGTAAGGGGAAGCATGAGCCAGAAAGAAGTTTTCCTTTATAAAAATCTCCATAAGTTGCAAGACTGTAAGTTTTATATCACCAATAATATGTTAATTAATAAAAATCACCTAAGTTTCATCTTCAGAGGAATATTTAATAAAAAGAGTTTTGGTGGAAGCATGGCAATGTTCTCTCAAGGACTTTCCATTCTTTGATGATGGCAAACAAAACTCAGCCCACACAAAATGTCCTAAACACAGGCACTAATTGAACATTCTTTGGGGTCACCAGTCAGGTATGGGCACCAGTTTATCCATCACATCTGTTAACAGAGATAATGTCTCAGTCTCAAATATTATTTGCACAGCAACAGTCTGATGTTAACAATCAGCAGGCCAACTTGGAAGATGAAAAGATTTTTAATGGATTATTTGTGTGTTATCCAACAGCACCTTCAGCATCTTAGTGCAATCAAGAGACCTCAATCTCAAACTTGCATCTTTTGTGATACGTCAGTTTCCTGGCTGGGTAATTCACCCTTTGCCGTGCAGCCCTGACTCAGGGAGAGACGTAAGCACAGGTGTAATCTTCAGCAAATCAACGTTGTCCCATTGATTTCAACGGGTGATTCATAAAACTGTGGAATTACAACCGGAGCCTTACTCTGTCAGGTTGTTTGCCAGTGAATGATTCCATGCAGTTAAATTCCATTACCTCCTCTAATAGCTCGCTGTGAGCATTCCATGCTTTGAAAACACTTAGCAGTGAAATCCTTGGAGACCACACATTTACAGCTGTAGTCTTTGGGGAAGGAGGCAAATGCTAAACTAAGAGTCAGTCAGGCTGTTCACAAAACACTTACTTCAACAGTTTTTTAATTGCTTTAGTACATCCAGCTATGCTCCCTTCCTAAATCCAACCACTCTTTAATTGTCATTTTATTGCATTTTGTGTTTGTTTTTTGTTTGTTTGTTTTTTAAGGTGAAGGTAGTAATTCTTTGTTATTGTTTGTTTTCTGTTTGAAAACGCAACTGGGCTGTTGCCTTTGCAGGGTAAACTCCTTCCTTTTGGAAGTTCCCTAAGTCCCTGTGTTTGCAGAATCCTTTTCTGCTCTAAGGCGTCTTCCCAGCGGCTTTGGCAGGTGGCCTAAGCACAGTCTGCTCATGCATTCAGGTAGGCATTTGGCAGGATCACAGTTTAGCAGCATAAACTATTTCTGTTGGGATTAGCAGGCTGTTCCCACTGGATTTTTGCTGTCAAAGCGGAGCTGCGGCAGAAAGGACCAGGAGATGGCAGTACTGCATGAGCAATTGAATCAAAAGCCAGCGTTTTTTTCAGAATTGATTTCTGGGGAAACAGGTTTTCTACCGGCAGCTTCAGAGCTCGTTGCAAATTCAGTCTGCCCCCAGCCTGCTTTGCAAATCTATACCACACCAGATTATGGAGTGAGGTGGTTAATGGCTCGAATTCTTCTATTAATGAGATATTATTTATTTTAACACACTATGTACCAACAAGGATGACACAATACTTTAAGGCACCACGGAAAGCCTGTAACTGGGAGATATGATTTCCCCTTGTCTTCTGTCTTGAGACTGGAAATGTTCAGAAGTAAAGCAACACAAAAACACTGAATTTCACTGTAGAGCAGAAAGGAATGAGTTCTCTGCAAATATTTTTAGAGAACTGTTCTCCCCTGGCAAGTGAATGATCTTCCGTGTCAGCACAGCAGAGTTAATTAGAGGGGAAACTACTGTGCTAATGTAGCCAAATTGTTCTCAGTTTCCAGAGACTGAAGAACCTGGTAATTTCTCCATAATGGTCAATCCTGCATAGCAATATGATTGCAAGGCAGACCCAGAAGGCAGTAGGAATGTCTGAGCAATAAATGCTGAGCTTTAAAGATCTGAAGAACTGGATCTTTCCTCTTCACTTTTTAGTGGCATCAAAGCAAAATGTCTTTTGTGAATGAAGTAGCCGAAGTGAGCGGCAAAACTTCAGTGTCTTTCTGAACACCTTGTCTTTCTGAACTTGGTGCCTCTGAACCCTTTCCTTGGAGGCTGCAGGGATCTGAGATTGGTTCAGGCTTTGTTTTGGGCCTGGTGGTCTGGTTTCTCTGCAGTGGGCTACATGAGAGCCCAAGGAGAGGAATTTTGGTTGGGAAATGCCAATGAACTGATTCTTCAGAGAGCAGGTGTAAAGCCACCCTGTGGCTTCCCTGGCACAGCAAGGGAGAGCTGTCCCTGCCCACTCTTAACCCTTCACATAAAGCCAGGCGTCTTCCTGTGCCCCTAGGAAGGAATATGGTGTTTGTGTTTCATGAAGCATTGCCTCAATTCTCCTGTCAAACTCAACCACAAACGCAGTGTGAGCACTTCCTCAGGTGACCAGATGCTGGCCCTTGCTTAAGCCAAAACTCAGGACTACAGCTTCCAGCTGGGTGTCCAGGTGAGGCAAAAGAGCCTTCAACTTTGTCACTTTGAATTGTCACTATGTTCTGTGTTGATGTGGCACCTCAAGAGAACAGGATGGCTCCAGCCAGCCTTCTTAATTTCTGGTACTCAACAGCCTCCTGTCTGTGAAAGCAGAGTGAAAAGCAGCACTTTCCTTCGGATACAAAGAAACAGATGTGCTGTGCAATGCAGGAAAACATGTGAAAAGGAAACAAATGAGGAATTAATCAGATGGGCAGGAGCCACTACCTATCCTGAAAGGACACCCTGCCATTAAATGCTGGAGATTGATGCAGTGTGATCCAATGCAATATGACCTAGCAAACAAGACTGAAGAACTCAGTGAAGGTGTGTTTCCTTTCCTCAACAAGAAGAGACAGGATGAAAAAAAAATAGTGGTATCTGTCTGCTTGATATTTAACAAGTATCAGACACCTTTACTCCTCTTTTCTCCTCAGGAGGAAGCAAAGCAACTTTTTCCCTGGCAATGTTTGCTCTGGAGATATTCCACAACCAGAGGAACAGTCAGCACAAAAGCACACACAACAGACTCCTGCCACATCCATCACTTCATCCACAACATGGTTAAAGGCTAATTGAGAGAAATGCATTCCTACACAATGGCTAATATGAACAGATTTATGCATGTGGGTATTTGTTTACAGAAATACGTGTACATTCATTTTGTTATTATATTTTGCCTGGAGAAATATGGTGAAGAAACTCGTGCTGGGAACAGTAACACCAGCTGTTGAAGGACACAGAGATTTACACCCTGTCCCATAAATGCTTTGTTTACTGTAGTTTAATAAAAGCCATGAGGGGGAAACCAAGCAAGACTGAGGACAAGTTTTACCTTTGCAGGTTGCCTTCCACTTGCACAAGAAATGTTCAACATTTGAAGATTTATTGGACACCACCTGGATGGTGGGTTTCTTTCTTGTGCTCAACATCTAATATTCATTTTCCCTGCAATGTAGTTGGTACACAAACACAAGAAAGGAAGAAATCTTAACATGACCTACCTTTGAAATCTTAACATGACTACTACTAGTCTTTCTACCACCAGAGCTCTGCCCATTTCTCATCTGAGGAAATATGAAAAGCAAACTGATTTAAATCTTACAGCAATAGCCACAGAGGTGTGTTAGGGTTGTAGCCCTCCTAGCACCACATGGAGGAGAGTGAGATGCAACAGCATTCCCTAGTTGCCCATGTTCTGTTGATTGCCAAGTCCTTTAGCTGGTGTGTCGTCCCCTTGTCTGGCAAAGATGAGTGGTGCTTGCTACCTTTGCTTGCCCTGGGCATGTGTTGGACCTTAACCTCAGGATATGTATTAAAGCCAAGGTCCATTTTCAGGGGCAATTCAACTGTGGCTCAGAAAATCACAATGGAAAAGGCAGGGAACATTACCTGGGAGGAAATTATGTATTCATCAGGTCCTCCTCTATGCCACAAAGCCTTCTTTCTCCAGGGCACTACAAATGGGCTTGGTGAAAGCTGTGATTTCCTTCCTCTGCAGGACATTACATTTTTGGAAAAGGTTGCCTTCGCGTTGTTTTCCAATTCTACATTTTCAAACACCGAATTCTCTAATCTGAAAACACATGGCTGTGTCTAATTACTAATTCCTGCTGAGATAGCCTGCAGCTGATGTTTATATGAGATTCCTCACTGTGGAGGAAAAGCAACGAGCAGGTAATGATAGGCTGAACATAATAAAGTCCTTCTTTTGCTGTTGTCTAGGTCACTTCCAAAATGCTGCTATCACCGTGAATAATCAAAGAAACAACAACAAAACCCCCAATGAAATGAAATACTTGCATATCTGCATTGTTGGTTCATATTAGAAGATTCAAGAACTCACACAGGCCACTCATTCATTCACTGTTTTTAGTATTGCTTTTATACAAAGAATGCAATTAGTGAATACAGAAAAAGAAGAACAATTTTCAAGCCATTTTAAAAATTAATGTATTTGAAACTGGAAATTGCTATCTGCCAAGTATTGCTTAATAATTCACCATGAAAGTTCTCAATATTTTCCCTTCCCTTCTCCCAATACATATCCCCCAACCAAAATTCCTGCGTGGGGTTATGCCTTGGTTTTCATCAGCCATGTCAAAAGATAACACAACAGATGTGTAAATCTTTGCAATGCATTTTGCTTCTAGGAAAAGCTTTCAGGAAAGCACACATGCTTGCTCCACTCATACTCAAAACTCAGCAGATGTATCGTGATGAGTTGCCTTGATTTGGCTCCAGAATTAAATTATAGCCATCAGCACACATCCTGCCAAGAGCAGAGAATGAAACTCTGTTTTGTCCAATCATTCTGCTTTAGTTGCAGTCATGATTTTGTGTCCTTTGCAGAAATACTTCCTTCTAAAAGGGTTCCACTAACATTTGTTAATGTAAGTGTTTTAAAAATATGAAGTTGTTTTGTTGAGTTGCAGGGCTTTCATCTCTCTCTTTGTATGTTATTGCAGCTGATTGGAACAGAACTGATGAAAAGCATTTCACTGTAGAAGGCTGATTGATGAGCCCAAAGGATCTCACTGGAAATATTTAGTCTTGAGCAGCCTTTACCAAATCCCAGAGATTGCTCCAAAGTGACTGAGCAGGGATTCCTGACAAGCCTAATTCCAGAGCTGGGTATGTGGGAAACACAGTGGTTCATACATAGTCCAAGGTGATCCTCACTCCTGCTGCTGCTTCTTCTTCTTCTTCTTTTTTTTTTTTTTTTCTTCTGAGTTATTTATTTTCAGTCCAATTGGTGTTCAAATCGAGTTTTCTTAAAGGCTCAGGAAGAGGGAACCCTGAGGAGCTGGAAATGTTGATTTTTTTGGTGAGTTCCAGTATATTTCAATAGAGTTCTAATCAATTAAGATTCAAAGAAAGATTCAATTAAGATTCAATCAAAGAAAGCTTCCTGCTAGAACCGTCTTGAGGAGAAAAGTGTCTGAAAGTCATCTCCAGATTATATTTCATTTTCTTCTTTGTTTTCTTTATAGAACACACCTAGATCAGTTTTGGAGAAATGTCATGTTGCAGGAATACTTTCTTCTTGTGCCAGTGTGGCAAATTCTTCTGAAAGACTGGTTTCATAAAATTGTTGTACATGTTTTACACGTGGACTAAAATCTGGAAAAAAAACCTCAAAAAATATTTAAAAGGTATTTTCAAAACAAAATTTGACAGATTTTGGTGCATTATCAGTGGCAATGAAAATACATTTTTCTATTTTGCATCATTGCTCCCTAATTTTGCTGTCTCAGAGTAGATGAAGCCTTTCAAGTCTTTACTTTGGAAAATAAATATACTTTCAAAAAATATATGTGTTCCGTTTGGGATTTCCCCATTCATATAACCAGAGTATGACAGGGACAAATCAGCATGATTCCCCTTGGAGGAATTTCACTCTCTTTCAGTCCTTTAATGCCCTTCTGCAGCTGAAAGAAGGACTCAGCAGCATCATAATTATTCCAGCTCTCAGCACAGTTCAAGAGACTAATGAGGAAGCTGAGTAGTGGAAAGATGAAACGTAAGACAATGCCATAGTTCAAAAACTGTCTGAGAGGCAGAAAATAGGGCAAGAAGCTGTAATTGGTGTCAAATCATAGACAAAAGCAGTGGCTGTCTGTAAAACTGTAGTTTTTGTCTCATGGACCTGTAATAAAGCTTTTGTTAGTGTCACATTTTGCAACAAAGCAAACTCCAGACAGTATAGAAAATGGGAAATGTGAGGCTGTCCAATCCATGCTGCTTGCTCCCAGGCACACCAGCCTCAGCAGAGCTTCCAGATGCTTCAGGATTTCATGGTATCACATAACAACTGTTGAACCTTGTCTTTTTTCATATCAGGTGCCCAGCATTCCATGCTACTAAGACTTCAGAAAGGCATTTGCCAGGGCATCTGGACACACAGATCTACTGCACAGACAGACTTGGTTAACAAATTTGTGATCACACATTGCTCCAAAATTCTTGGTAAAGTCCTGGCTTCTGCTGAATTCACAGTTACTTCAGACATCTAGCATTTTATGTATGTTCTGTCTGATGACCTTTCAGACTGATTGATATTTTCAATGTATGTGGTTATCAACTTTTTTTCTTACTGTGAAGTGCCTGTCAAAGACAAATATTGATGTAATGGCGGGGCAGATTAAAAAACCAAGACACCAAGGTGGCTTCTATAACAAAAAAAAAATGTGTTCCCTGCAGAGTCTATTTTACACATTTTCAATAGGCTTTTCCAGAGAAATTATTACTTATTGGCAAAGAAGATTCTGCCTAACTTTCACTGGAAAAAGTGGCAGTGAGAGGCAGGAGAACATTTCTGTATGGGCACCTTCTGTTTTGTCATTAGGCAAGACAACAGATTTATTTGGGAGTTTTGGGATTTAATTTTGAATTTTCAGGTTGAATGCAAGAGACAGTTGGAGAAGCAGGTACTTATTTAAGGTGGAAATCAGGCTACTACCGTATATCTCATTAGGAATACAATGCTATCTGTTCACTACAGCTACAATGCATTTTTCAGTGAATTGTCTAGCCGACATCCTACCAGTGAGCCAACGACAGCAGTTTCATTTTGTGTGGCAATCGAAACCATTCAGTTTCAAAGAGCGATTGAAGTTTAATAAAGCGTTTCATTGCTAACCACCAAACGGTGTCAGATTTCCACTGGCAGGTTTAGGCAAAGAAACCTCCTGCTTTCTTTCAAGACCAACTGAATCAGGGATGTGTCATCAAGAATCAGCCTTTTTGTTGTAGCTTTGTAGCCACTCCACAGCTGGCTGGGAATGGCAGGCTGCGTGTGAGTAAAGCAAATAGTTATTCAAATTCTGCGTGTCCTGGAATATCTGGTCAGGATTCCTGGGGCACTGCCATAAAATGAACCTTCTTTTGTGAGGGAGTGTTGGGACTCTGTGCACGATGCCAGAAAAGCCAGAGCTGTGGAAGGTGACAAGTTATGCAGAGCCCAATGCCACGTGGTGGATGCGATTCACTGCTAGAGCAGATCTGAGATGGAAGGCACTGGACATTCACTACTCACAGCCAGACAGGTTTTGGGATGGTTTCAAGCAGTGAAAGCAGGACAAACTTGGAGCCTTACCCACACCATGAACCCACTCTTTCCTGCACCTGGCAGTGGAGCCACAGCTCCTCTGACTAAGCTCTTTGCAGCTCACATACAGAAGCTTTCCCTCCTTAACTCACTCCAACACTGCAAATCAGGCTTCCAGAGCTGGGAGGACAGGTCCTCAAACTCAGCCCCTAATAGGCTGGCATTGCACAGTGTGAGCTTCATTTCATTTATGTGCCCCAATTCCTCAGTGAAGGAACAGAGCCGTGTTTAGCCTATGGAGCTGTTTACAAACAATTCAGGCAAAGCTTAAGCAGCTCTGCTTGCATAGCACAAAGGCTCCAGCCCTGCACTGATGAAAAATGAAAACACAGAATCACTCTTTTCCCCGCCAAAATAAGCCATGGCCAGGAGCGAACTCAGAGGTTGGGAAAAGCAAGGTTCACTTCAAAGTTACTGCTGGGGCTGCCCCGTGTAAAGCTTATGAAACACACTGGAAAAAGTCAAGATATGAGTCACTCACACCAATCCATCAAGACATTGTGGGAATCTACAGCTATTTCCCTTTGGGCTAAATGACTTTCCAAAGAAATGCCATTGAAAGCAAGCCACAGCGGACTACTTTGGCCCTCTATGTTTAGTTCTTCTTTCCTTTTATTTATTTCCTTCTTGTTTTCCTGCCATTTCTTCCTTTCCTGTGCTCTTGATTTTCCTTTCTTTTTTGCTGTCTTGCTTTTTTGCTTGTTCTTTCTCTCTATTTTTGTTCTCTATTCTTTCCTTCCTTCCTTGAACCACAGTACAATATGAGCAAAGGATCCAACCAAAATTTGGACATTGATCTGAGGGTCTGGTGTGACTTAGAGGGGGAGCTGTGGCAAATGTAATCAGTGGAGAAATGCACAGTGAATGGACCAGAGAGATTTTAGCATGCTTTGCACCAGGCAAGAGATGGAAAAAAATGGCTGTGAAGTCAAAATTTCACCATTATTCTCCTACTTTACAACAAGGGGGTCAAATACTCTGAGAATATCTATCTATCTATCTATCTATCTATCTATCTATCTAATCTATCTATCCACAAATAACTTGAGCCAACTGACTGAGAGTTTGTTGTCACAAAACCAAGCTGTAAATGCAACTGATCATTTTCCCAGTCTCCTATCTCTACTGCCAGTTCTATGCCACATACTCTAATTTTTCACCCCTCCAGTCTTTCCACATTTCTTCACCCTGAAGAAATGCATTTTAAGGACATCAAAGCAATGAAATATGATAGAAGTGTGCTATGAGGTGTCTTCAGCTTTTGTGATGACTGACAGAAAAATGTTGATGAAAACTGTCTGAGAGGAAAATTTAACTTTGAAATCTCATTTCTGGTCCCCAGCCACCATGCTTACTTTCCATAGAAAATTTAGGTTTTTTTTTTCCTTGAGAATTTAATGCTTTTAGAACAAAAGACAATTCCCATGACAGCTGAATAGGAACAATTTTATGTTACTTTCCCTCTACCAAAAAACATGAAAGAAGTGTTTTCCAGATTTTATGGCCTAGAATTGGATCTAGACTCTGTTGAAAGAGAGAATGTCAAGAAAACCCAAATTCTCATGAAGGTTTCTGTAGGCACAAGATTTTTAATTTACTGAACATTAGAGAAATCAAACAAAACAACAACAAAAAACCGAACTCCCCAAATTTTTATTAAGATTTTTCCATCAACTTTGATATTAAGTTATTGGGAATTTTCTTTTGCAAAATGAAACAAGGAGCGTCAGACATCCCAATTTTTCCAGTAACACTTATCTCTGAGATAAAGGGAAAAAATGATGTATTTATGGGCGAGTTATATTTAATATCTGATTTGCTGCAAAGTGAAGTCTGGAATCTCACTGGTTCTTTTTTACATTGTGAAACCCAAGAGGAAAGAAGTCAATTAACTTTCTACTCTTGTGAACAAACAGCTCTTGCATCACCAGGTTTGTGTACTGATTTACATTTGTGCTGTATACAGCTGGAGATTACTAAATATTAGGGCTAAATTAATTACTGTCTGTAATTAATTTGTCTGGGAGTTAAGGCCCTTCCTCCTGGCTTTGGGATTGACCCCCACCTCCCTTCAACTGGAATCTGTGCTGGGAGTCCCATCCCACTTTACCACAGCAGCTGCAACAAGGCAGCAGTGCTTCTCCAACCCCTCATAGCCCCTTGCATTCCTCTGCACCACAAAAACACAAAATCTCTTTAGGATGTGGTTGAATTCTACTTGAACCCTTGAATAGCCCTGCTGGGAAAGGTTTGGGAATTTTTTTTTTCCCCTTCTGCAGAAATGGGGAACCTCCTTTTCTGTCCTGCCTCTTTCTCATCCAACTTGCAAAGTTTTAAAGGGAGAATTTTCCAGAGGAGTTTCAGCATAATCCATGATGATTTTTCTGCTGGATGAAGGGGCCTCTCACTTTTGTTGCAGAGACCCTACAAGGGGTTTTCTAAGGCAACTTCTAAGTGCTGCCCAAAAGCTCTGGTTTAAAGGGAGCCCCACTGCCAGCTTATGGTTGGTCTGCACATACAAAGACAGGTTTTGTGGTCATGGTTTCAGTCACTTCCAAGTGTGTCTGCCTCTTCAAAGTCCTCCCAGACTTATTACCCGACCCAGACTACCAGACTTGCATTATAGATATGGTTATGTAAGTATACAAAGCATTGTTGATGTTCAGCTCATACCAGTGCTAACAGGCTGCTGTCCACAAAAAAACACTTTGTCACTGCTGAAGGTTGTAACAATTCATACTAGGAGAGGAGAAAAAGGCTGAACAACTTTTAAAATACTCAGTTCAAAAGAGTCACGTGTGAAATTAGCATACTTTGTATTTCTTGAAGTGGAAACGTTCAGAAATTAAATTATGCATATCAGTAGATGGTGGGTTTAAAAAGGTAGACTGAAAGAGGACCTGGTCCCTCTGCAGAAATTAAATCACCTGAGACCTCAGCTGCAGACCCATCTGCAAAAGAAAATTATCATCCTGGGTGGAGGAAACTAAAGCTTGGAGATTAGCTTTTGCAGGGCTTCTTAGTGTCAGGGTCTGGTTCCCCAAACATCATTATACAAGGCTAGGTATGAGGCTATCTGAACTACATTTTCTCCTAACCAGACAATAAGGAATTAATAAAAATTATATCACCTAATATTATCAGAGATTTTTGTCACTTTTAATTATTTCTATGAAAGTTTCTTTATCACTGGAAATCTGGTATCTTTTAATAATTTGCATTCCTGTCCATCTGCTGGAAAGACAATGTGCTTAATGCCTTTTTGATGTTCCACTAAGAAAGTGCACCCAAATTTAGGAGTATTTTTGCTAACATAAACTTTCTCTTCTAACAATTGTCTTGGGACCACGTGTATTAGGGCAAACTCAGAATGTGAGAACACACTTTCCAGGCCTCTCAGGCCCAAATTTACAACCCACAATCAGTGCTACTTCTATCAGATCAAACCTCAGATTTGATTTTCCTTCAACCCTCTTAGGACCGAGAGCTTCTCTGATTTCTAATAAACTGAAAGAGATAGGTATGATGATACAAAAATTTCTATGCTGCTACTCCAAATCAGAGGTACAGACAATATTTGCTCAATTGCTTTTCATTGTATATGACAAGTAGTTAAGAACTAATTATTTTCATGATCTTCTGTGATCGCTTAAAAAGGCGTTTATATTTGAGATGTGTCTTTACTATTACACTCTGCTTTATGACAGAAGAATTAATTGCTCTTCATTTGAGATTCACCTGTTTACAAATGAAAATATGAGTTTATATTGTGCAGACAACAGGTGTGTTTGTCTTTCACAAGCATTTCCCAGCATGGTAGAGAACACTGGCATCTAGTGAGAGAAACTTCAGGAAGAGACCGGACAAACTCAGAGAAGATGGAAGGTGGCTGGTTTTTAATACAGTTCTGAGATGTGACATTCACCTTAGGCAGTCCCTAACCCTGTGACTCTGAGGAAGCATCTGTAGGATTTCACAGTGCTTGTCCTGGCTCTGATATCCTTTACTCACACATTTGCCAGTGAAGGAGGCAGGGTTTCATTTAGCCTCTTTTGACTATTCCTCTGTGTAAGTATCTTACTGAAGACACTTTTCCTTGGGATCTGGGTTTGCGCTTGTCAGTCTGAAGAAGCTGAACTTATGGTACTGCTATAAAAACCCACTGCAATAACAGAGTTTCTTCTTCTTTCTGAAGTTATGTTCTGGGAGTGAGATTCTCCTTTGAACCACTGAATCTGTTCTGAGTTAGGTGTGTTACTACACAAGCTTTTGCAAGTGACTGAGAACAGAATGCAGCACAATGAGCACAGTGAGCCAGGTCTTGTCTGTTCCTACAGAAGGCAAGAGGAAAACATTGGCTGTGAGATACCATGTGGCATTATCTTAAATCAACATAAGGTTTGGCTAATTGTTTTAAGATATTAATTCTACGATACTACACACTAGAAGTTCAATGATTCCCATGCTATCTAGTCACTACTGAAAAAGCTGGAGCCATGACAGGTGACACACTGTCTTTTGCTGCACTAGGTGTGGAAGCACTTCTTGCCACGCAGAGGACAAACCAGAAATTGTGCAAGAGCAATTAACTAAATCTTCCCTTCAGAAGAATCTGTAGACACACCTTGCTTTCTGTAATGAGATCAAAGAGCTCTAGAAATAAGTTTGCCAGGGCCTTTGCAGAGCATTATCCCCACATTACCTGGAATGTGAGTGACATGGGGTAGGTGTTATTTGCTGGCATTTCTAAGCTCTGGGATGTCATGCAACTCACATTTGTCTCTTTAGAGAAATGAATTAAGTAGCATTAGAAAGCAACACAAACAACCTGTTGTTACTCAGTGAATTCAGGACCAAGCAGAATCAAAATACTTTGCATTAGCTGAGCAGTCCTGCCTGTTACTTTATTATTCACTTTACTGCCTCTCAAATTTAGTTTATATTTATTGACCTGCCTTTTTTGTTGTTGTTGTTTTGAATTACAAAAGCATTTACACAAGCCTTGGCAGATATTCGTTGTGTCTCAAACATAGCTGCCTTTTCCAAGATTCCAATCTATTTGCCAAAAATATAGGTCTATGTTGTGTAGATTTTTACATGTGCTCCAAATGTAAAGGAATCAGTTTCTGAAGTGCAACAGTTACAAAATAAAACACAGATGAAACACTTCTAGGAGAACAACATGAATAAAATACTCCTAAAATTTTAAAGGTTTTACTTAAATATGTATTTTACTCATCTACAGATTTCACCAACATTACACTTAGAAAACACGAAGCACATTACAAAAAACCGAGAACATTAGTGAGATTTTCTAGTAATTCTAAAGGAAAACAACTGTAAATGACATTTTAGGCTCTAGGTGTCTATAATCAACCTCACATGATGCACCTGGACAGTGATGGCTCAGTCGTGTTGTATCCCTTTGGTTACATTTGACAGTGAACTCATGGAGGTATGGCTGGGTAGACAAAAAAGTTCAGTGTTTAATTTGGGGTCAACTGTATGACCAAAAATAAAATAAAAAATAATAATAGCAAAAAATGAAAGCCGATGTTATTAGCACTGGAAGCCAATGAAGTTTTGTGTGATGATCTTGACTCAGAGGCCTTTAAATTCAGTTACAGATTCCACTCCTTCACAGTGCCAGCCACAACTCTCCCTAAATGCATTAAACCACCCAGGACATTCCATTAAACCACCCAGGACACACATGGGTTGGAGCTTCACCTTCTCAGCAGGCACACACAGCATGGTTTTCCTTCTTGCTGACATGAATTTAAGCATTTGCAGAAAGTATTTTTTCTACCAAAGGAAAAAAAATAAAAAGAAAAAAAAGAGAGAGACATGGTAATGAAGCAAAAATGAACCCTACTCTACACCCCACAGGCTCATTTCCAAAACAGATCATGTTCATCTACTGAAAACTCCCTTCATTTGCAACCCAGAGTGGTCTACAGCATCCTTTACTTACCTGTCCTTTTTATTTTGTTAATTTTCCTTTCAGTTGTCCACAGATGAATCCAGACTGTTCCAGTCCTAGTCCTTCCCCTCTTCAACAGATGTAGAATAGTCTCATCTTGCTACTTGCTGGTTCCTTTTCATAATGGGAATAGATGATGCTTTTGGAAATGCCAGTGGATGGGAAAAAATTTGACTGGTAAAATTCCCTAAATTGCCTACAATTCTCTCTTGCTTTGACAAGACGTTGTATGCAAAATGCTATCAGATTTTCTCTTTGTGCTTCTCTCTAAGAGGGAGATCTTTACCTTCTTTAAATATTCGTGCAGTCAGCAAATCAGATATTTATCTGCAATCAATCTGCAACTTCCTTTTTCATACAAAGGGGTTCACTTGCCCAGGACATTCAAAGAGTGAGTTATTTAAGGAGGTAAGTGTAGGTATTAACGTAGATAATTGTTTAATTGAAGTGTGAATCGATCAAAGTCACATTACAATAGTCATGATTACCAAAGCAGATTGTTACATTAACATTAGAAAGTCTTCCAGGGAAAGTGCCACTGACAGGAACTGTGTGTGTGTTCAAAACAATTCAAGTGACTTCTGACTCTGTTCTGATAAGAAATGGGACTCAGAATTCTGTAGACCAGACTCCTAAAGAGACCTGGGCATGTAAACATACCAAATCTCTGAGACTTTTGGGCAGAAGAGGCTTTTCTGAATACTCCTTATGATTTCAACACAGGTTTTTATAATTGTATCAACGCCATTTCTGAAAGAAATAGAAACAAAAAAGCAGCTGCTGAGTCAGTTGTGGCAAAGCACAGAAATGGACGAGCTCTCCAAATATCTCTGTTTGAGCCTGTGAAGCCCTGATCTAATGATCAGGGACCCACAGGACAGGAATTGGCTCCTGGTTCCAGTTCTCTCTATAATGAATGTCAGCACATTTTGTATGAAATATTGCTTCGACACATCATCAATCTTCAGAGCAGGAATGCAATAGCAAATCTTTGCACTCTTCTAAGGTAAAGCTTTAATGCCTGTTAATGTCTCATTCAGGGAAGCCTTTACCATGAGGAATTAAATTGGTCATGACTTCAACTCACCTACAGTCTCCTAAAAGAGAGGGGATGGTTGTTAAGATGTGTGAGATACGGATCTGAAGGCAACAGTACAACGATGTTAAACATAGTCTGTAAAAATGCTTATTAACTGAGTTTTGAGTAAAATTAAGTAGAAAACTGTGATCAGACAGTTATTTTCCCACTCATCTTTTCCATTCATATTTCTACCTTCATGATATTCCATCCTTTGACGTACATGCAAACATTCCAGCAGATTAAGCAAGATTTGGCTTAAAATCAATGCAGTTTAACAGGGGGAGCTAAACTGGATTAAGGTGAACAAACAGGAGAAGTCTTTGATGAAGTTTAAATTTGAAGTAAGTAGCTTAAATGTTGATTAATCAATCCTGTTTTGGAGGAAAATAATAAAGAAATAATAGTAAAGAAAAAACAAAAAAAACTAAAAGCAAGCAAAATACCCCACAGCCAAACCACACTAAAACATAAACTGCTCATGAAAAACAATACAAGCACAGAGGAAAAGATAAAGAACCTTCCCCGAGACCAAAGCTAATTTGGGTAATTTCATAAAATTGGGATCAAATTTTATGGTCCTTATGCATGGAAGATACTGTCCCTAACTCTTGCAAAGAACTACCTACAGGTGCTACTTGCCCTACAGTTACTTTAATCTTCACCTTAATTAGTTCAGATCAGTAGCAGAAGGTATAATTTGCTATTTGATTTTCAAAAGAAGCGCACAGAAGTGTTGAAGGATCAAGCTTGTAGCATTCCTCCAAGGTTTCTTTCCTCTGATTTTCCTCACAAAGCATTGCATCAAGAAACCCACACAGAGTGGTCAGATGCTTACAGTGCAGCAAAGGACACATGTGTGTTACGGAACAGCAAATTGGATGCCTTGAAGAGTGCCAGACGACTGAGATATGTCCATTAATAAAGATATTTTATAATTGAGAACATAGACAAGGAAGTTGCTCAAAACGCAGCAATTTGCCTTAGGATTTCTGCTGCCACCACCAGCAGCATCTTCAATCCTTCCCATGGGCAACTTTGCAGGAACTCAGCCCAGTGAGCTCGGGCAAGACCTGTGGTCAGAGCCATGGAGTTGTGATGCAGGACTTTGTCCTTCCCTGTGGAGCCACCCAAGAGTGGAACATTCCCTAGTCTGCAAGAAATCCCACGGAGCACAAGCAGAGATCCATTTACTCCTCATAATTTCTCACTGATCTGTTAATTGGTTCTTAGTTTTGCTTTAGTTTCTCTGCATTTTTGGCAGTCTGGCGAGGCAGAAAGCAGAATGGAAACTGTAGTGTAGCTTCCCCTCCTTCCTCACGAACATCCTGGCAGGTTTTGTGTACCTCTTGGAAAGGCAGATAAATTGTCTTTCCCACACCCCATTTTTTCTTTCAACAATTACAGCTCTGACCTGTTCCTGTCAGTTTTTTTAACTCAGATCAAACAGGGTTGTAATTTTTTTTTTACTGTATAATGCCTCCAAAGACAAATAACACTTACACCAAAGAAACAAGAGACAAAAAGAGAGAAAGAAGAGACAAAATTATATCACACAGAGAAATCTATTGCCGGGTTATTTCTTAAATTGTCCATAGAAGCTTAAACACATTTTTTTTTTTAAATTTAGCAATTCCAAGAGCTAAGGAATGTGCAACAGAAATATGGCATTATGGAAATCAAGTCTGAATCTTGTTCTGTAGTTCTGTACCAAACGAGTTTCTACCTTAAATATCTGCAATATTGGTCAATCTTCAAGTGCCTGCTGGAGATCATTATAGCTCATCTGCCTCACTGAATTTCGTCATGAAAGAGTTATTTTTCTTTATTTTTCTTTATTTTTCTTTAATATGTTTATGTTTATATTTAGCTAAGACTAAAATTTGAAATATAAAATTCCTTGAAGATTTTTCCACTTATGGAAGGTAGTATGCATTCCAGAACATCTACAGTAATAATACCAGGTTACCATGCTAAAAGTCTTAGTTTATGAAAGTCAAATTTATGTGAAACTCATACCTGTTCATTTGGACAGGGAAAAATAAGGCTTTTGTTGAGTTTTCTAAAGAATTGCCGAAATACCAGCTCACCTGAGTTCTGTTACTGTTCTAGTGGCACACAGAAATATAATACAAAAATTTTATTTATTTTCAGCTGCATGGAAATTCATACATGTGTCTTCCACCATACTTGCTGAATCAAATAATTTAATCCTTTTGTTCCCATCTTAAATCTAACAATTTTCAGTTGAACTTTATCTTGTGTTTTGGGAAGTGATCTGTTCTTGAGGCAGCAATTCCAAGCAATGGAGATCACAGCTGATTGGGAAAAAATATCCCTTAGAGGAAAAACAAATGAAATATCTGAGTTCAGATTTCTTCAGTGGAGATTGAAAGTCTCAAATTACTATACAAGAGGAAGTTTCAACCAATCTTGAATACAATAGCATGGGGGATGAGTGTTAAGCACCCAGCCTTTATCTTACAGCATATTTTCTGACAAAATAAGAATGATATTAGACCTATCCTTAAGGAAAGTTCAAATCTGAGTACAGAAACAAGCATTTTCCAAAAGAGTCTTTTCATAAAGCTATCAATCTCTGTAAAAGAGAAAACTCTCACTGAAGAAAACCATGTTCTCTGTTCAAAATAATCCTTTGGTAGGTTGTTTAAGTAGTTCATTATTCTCATTTATAATTTACATTTAAATTTAATTCTTTTCTATCACCCACTGCCAGGCAATCATTATTCTCTTTGCTTCAGAGTCAGGGAGCCTCTTCTATTAGACCCTGCATGTGCTGTTTCAGATTGCAATCAAGTCATTTTAAGATTCTCTTCTTTTAGCAACCACAGTTCTAAATCCAGTCTTTTACCACAAAAAAAAAAAAAAGTTAAATCTCCTTTTTAAAGGAGATTAAATGTGTTTTTGAGTATTTTATTCAATGAATTATTGAACAATTCACTGAGGTTCTTTTGGCACTGTTTCCCTAATATCTGTAGATAATTATCTTCACTTTTTAAACCAAGCACTTCTCTCTGTAGAGAAAGTAATAATGCAATTCTTAATCTGCACTTGAAATATCTTTTTACACCGTCTCCAGAATGACGGTACCATCCTTAGAAGATGAACTAAACCTTTCATTATCCTTAATAAAATAAGAATCTGTTTAAAGAAGACCTATTGTGGTGTCTCACTACACTTTGGAAGGAAACAAAAGAAAAAAATTATAATTTTTTAAAGTAAGTTCAACAGGAAAAACATGTTTAGCAAAGAAATGTCTCCTCTTTTATTTAAAGAGCTCAAATTCTGAACAGAGTGCTACTGGTATTTGTAGATTTAATTTTCTGATGTTTCTCATTCTCCTATAAATATCAAAGGTGCCTCCTTTAAGTGCTATTTCAAACTGGTTGTCAGAAAAGCTTTGTTTCTTGCAATTTGAGAGTTAGGGAAAAAGCATTACTATAACATTTAATCAAAGTGCCCCTGGTTTGTTTTTGGTTTCAACTCCTATTTCACACTGGTACTACAGGGGAGGTCAAAAAGTAGAATTTCTTGCTGCAGCATCATTTCTATGCTTTATAGAAGTATAGAACCACGCTTGTATACAACTGGGATAGCAAAAAATTTTTGCTTTGCTTGCGTGTTCAGCTTTGCTTTGCTTATGTGTTCAGCTTTGCTTTGCTTATTTATCTTCATTTTAACCCATTTTTCTCGCTTTTGCTCTTCTGATTCCCTCCCTCATCCCACTGTGGGTGGAGGGGTGGGTGGGGTTGGGTATAAGAGAATGGCTGGTGAGTGGTTGGTTGCTCATATATGTGATGAGAGAGCTCATGGATACAGCTTCACCATGTTCTGACACTGCAATTGGGCTTGCCGTGGTCTGTGAGCCCACACAAGAGCTGAAATCCATTAATAACTCAGATTTGACAGCACAAGCCCTCTCCCTGTGGAATGCCGAGATCTGGCCGTGCCAGATTCCTGGCACTCACCCTCACCTGGGCAGGCAGAGCAAATAGCCCTGAGCAGGTTCATCTCTGCATCATGCTGTTTGCATGAAGTCAGTCAAAACTGCACCACCCAACAGTGGATTCACGGCTGGTAATCACAAATCTGATTTACCTGAAATCAGAATGTGAACCCCTGTGGAGGGTGCTGTGGCAGGGAAGAGAGCTTGGTCTGAGACAATGACAAGGAAATGTGTATTTCCTAAGGTGCCCAGGAAAAGTGAGGCACATATAAGAGAATTAATTCACTACAGGGTGTAAAAATGTCTGATGGCAACACGAGAAGAACACCAGCACACACCAAGCACATTGCTTTCCTGAGACTTTTAATACTCTCTCACATCACCTCTCTGTCTTGTTGAAATTCAGCTTGCCCCTGGAGACTTAGAAAGAGCTTGCCAATGGTAAAGCACTCCAAGTGCTGAGAGCATGGCCTCTCACTGTGAGAGTACCCAGAGAAATAATAAGGACCAAAATCCCATTTCCTCCCCTTCTGCAATGTCTGTTACATGCCTTTTCCCTCACCCCTTCTCTGGTTGCTTGAAGAGATGATATTCCATAAACCTACTATTGCTTTGCTGAATTTGCAGATTCCTGGGTTTGGATGTTGTATTTTTTTCCCCCTGTCTCATTTGATTTATAGCTTTGGAACATTGTTAGAAGACTTGCAGCCTGTTTCTGGAGGACTCTGAACACATCTCTGCTTTCCCTCCCCCAATTCTCTTAAAGGTCAGTTCATGATAAGACTGCAATTCCTTCTGCCTCTGATGGTCTCACCAGTTCTGGTAATGCACTTGTCCCTTCCCAAGAAATGATTCAGTCTGGGTAATATGGATCAGAGTCTCTCCTGTCTTGCTTTATGCCTAAAACTTTCTTGCTCAGTTGCTGAGCACTGTATTCCTCTATAACCCTCTATAAATTTTTTTCCTGGGAGCTTAACCATTCTGGTACCATTCCAATTACCTGTGCCCTAGAAGACTTAGTGTGTAGAACAGTAAATAATCGTTGGTCAATGGAAACTCCTAACAGAGAAGAAAATAGTTAATGCCTTGTGTATTCATGGCAGGGCAAAGAACAACAAAGATCTAGAGACTATGACCAAGTGACTGGAATTAGATGGGAAAATTTCAGGCTTTGAAGTCTCTTTAGGTTTTATTTCTTCTTTCTAGCTTTTTGCTTCGGTTTTCATTTTTAAAAAAATGTATTATTTATTCTTTTTATTAAATCTACAGGAATTTACACATTGTATTTGCCTATGCATCTTCCTGAATCAAGTTCGAAAAACATTTCTTCCTTCTTGAATGAGAGACAGAAAACAAGCAGAACTTTGTGAGAACAGATACACATACGCATATGTAATAAAAAAAGGGTAAATTACACAGTTTTCAAGCAGATTTTAAAAAAACTGAACTCTGCTTCTATCAAGCAGTATTTATGTATTTCTCATCTTTCTAATGAAAAGTAAATACAGCAAATATCACCAGTTCTCTCCTCCCCCCTAAAGGTGCTGGTGATGGCTTGGAACTGAGGGTACAAGCATAGCACAATTTAGTGAAGTCAGGGTCACAAAAATTAAACACTCTTTCCCAAACAGCCATGTTGAGCCAATTTTATTATGTGTGTTTACAAATAGTGAATGAAAGCCCCCTCAATTCTGTAGAGCAGGAAAAAGTTGAATCATCATTAAGGTGAAGGAGAGGGAAGTGAAGGGAGGGTTAGGCTGAGCTTGTTTTGGCATTGCACTCAGTGTTTCTTCATTCAGCTGTTTACAGGTAAAGATGCTCTGTGAAAGGAGGATGTCATTGCACTATCCAATACCATCAGCTGTCAGCCAGAATGGAAACAGGATTTTTTTTTTTTTTTTGATTTCTTGTGATTGTGAGGTTGGGAGGGAAATGAGTTTTAGTTTGTTCTGGTTTATAATTCCCCACAGATGGAAATCTTTTCTAACACAAGTGTAGAGGAAAGAAAAATTCCTTTCACAGGAAGCACTGGCAGCTAAAATCCCCACACACATCCCACATCCACTCTTACAGCCCACTGGTTTTAGGAAACCTGTGCACTTTTCGTTTCTAAGACACAGCAAACACCCATCAGATGTACTTCCATCAGATATTTTCCATGGCCAGTGATTTGTAGAACAACTTTCAAAATGCTAATTTCACTGTTTTTACTCAATTCTTTATCTGCGCAAATTCGTGTGTGAGAAAAACTTCAGCTGCATATAGAAGTGAAGCCTTTCAGAACAGCAGTGTCTTGAAGACAGCCCACATAGCTTTCAGAATCCATGCCATGTTAAACATCATCCTCATGACTGAAAAGAAGGTAATTCTCATGCTAAAGCAGCAGCTCAAGTGACTGCTTCAGAAATGCAAAGAGAAATAAAATGTGGTAGTCCATTGACATTCATACCTCCCACTCTTGTGTTCTTCATTCTCGTGTTCAACTTTTTGTTGAACATTTGGGCACTTCCATGTTCTCAAGCAGCAGCATAGATCCTACAGACCACTGCAAAACAGGACAATGTTTTAGAGTGGGATGAGGCTCTGAGTCTTGGCAACACATTATTAAAATATTAATAACTCTCTGTTTCTGACTGGTTTTATTGCTGCTAGAGGATGAAGGCAACACACTGAATGCTTGTGCTGAAGGTGAGCCCTCTGGCTGAATATTGCATCTCTTGCCTTCACCCAGATTCATTCACAGCAAAGTTTTAACATTTTGTTAAAGTGCAGGAGGCAGCATAAGTGAGACCCATACAGTAGGGAATGCCCATGACTCTCCAGAAATGCAGAAATGACTACTGTTCACCTTTACAGGAGTTGCAACACCATGAAAACAAATAGAGGGATTAAATATCTTATGTTTTATTACTTACACATCATTATAAAACAAATACTTCTCTCACATGTGTTTCAACAAGAAAAGAAACAGATGATCTATATTTGCATATCTAACTCCACTGAGTTTTTGTAGGCCTCACAAGAAAGTGACTGTCAATCATCTCTCTTTATTCATGCAAAATAAATTATAGTAAAGAAGGTTGACATCAAAGTACCTGTTGATAAAACTGACACAGCTGAGAAACACAGACAATGAAGTTGCAGCATGTCCAAACAGCACTCCTGCTTTTCCCAAGGTGTTACTGACAAGCAGGTGATTTTTGTGATCTTCCTCCAGGAAACACTCTTTCCTTCCTTCCATCCCTACCTCCAGTTCAGACATTAAATGAATTTCCATGGTGCAATAAAATAACTATCTGTTCACAGAGCTCCTTCACAGTTTCCAGATGAAATCTGCTACTGGAGGCTGCCTGAAAGAACCTGCTTCTCCACTGAGAGGCCCTGCAGGTTGCAAGGAAGGGTATTTTTAATTTGGCTAACAAAGAACAGCTACTCAGGACCGGATGCTGACAGACCTTCTTCCACTCTAATAATTTACAACCTGACCTTGATTGAAAAATACTGGGTTTGTTTTGTATACTTACATCCTGACAGCTAAACCTGCATGTCCTTCTGGCAGTTCATGAGAGGTCAGAATACCTTATAAACCACAGAAAAAACCTTTGTTTTGCTTTTTTCCCCCTTCTTATTCTTTTGTTTCTCTTTTTGTTTCTTCACTTTTCCCTTCTCTATATTTTGTTCACAATAGACCCCCCCAGAAAGTCCAACATATTTTACAATTCCTATTAAAAAGTGCATATTTTGTGTCAAGACAGATCAAAGGTGATTAATATTGATTGTAAACTTTGAAATACTCCTGCTGAGTTTTCCTCTATTTACTTCCTGTAACTGATACTTAACTCCACACAGAAACTAGTGGATGGAGTAGGAATGAGCATGAAGAGACTATTTCTCCCAATTGCAAACAGACTGTATGTCAACACATTTAAATTCTGTCCATGCTTGTATTCTTGAGAGGAGACATGATTTATTTAATTTTTTTTTTTTTTTTTTTTTTTTTTTTTTTTTTTTTTTTTTTTTTTTTTTTTTTGCTTCTAAAGCAAAAACTATATCCCAAGGTAAATCACGAGTGACAGTGGCTAAGTGGGTTCAAAGCAAGTGAAAAAACTTGAAGGATTTGAATAAACAAAGGCTTTATGCCAGTGAAAGCTGGGGAATGGAGCAGCCTTCCAGGATAAAAGCAACTGTACTATGGTTTGAGCCTTGACGAACTGCGTGGCATTTTTAGCATCACATCAGTTCTTCCTCTGAAATTCCACTCCTGCTTCCAGGCCATTACAACTGTGACAGACCTTGAATCTGACAGAAGAATACCCAGGAAATGGTGAAAAATGAAAGCATGCTCCACAGATTGGCATGGCTCTAGCTCTCTTGCTGACCTGGAACTGGTATCAGACAGAGCTGATCCAACTGGCTTTTTGCAAAGTAGAAATAGGCACAGGGAACTAAATCATGTGGAATCCTGGGGGGGGACCCCACCCACAAAAGCAGCATAGAAAGGTTGCAGTAAATCTTAGCTGCAGGACAAAAAACCACACTGCTCCTCTCGTTGCTTAGGATTTTACAACCCGTGTTTTAAAACACACAAACTTGCTGTAAATTTCATGGGTCGTGTGACGACATCTGAGAGCTGAGCGTCCTCGTGAGACCCTCGTGCAAGCCACCCCCAAACACCAGGCTAAAAGGTTGGCTTGCAGCCTTACAGAAATGAAATGCTAAGCACTTGACTCAAATTGCATGCTGTCTCACTGAGAAGAAAACACACTTTATCAAATTTTAGCTGCCAAGAAAAAGAAATGTCTCCAAATGACACATAATCTATAGGGCAGGCCTGCACTAAAGATTGGTGTTCCCCCAAACAAACTCTGTGATAATGATGCCTGAAAAAGTCTCCAGCTGTGTATATGAAGCATACTGAGAGCTGAAAAACCTTCATGAGAGGTCAGATAAATCGTTTCACAGAACACTTGATATTCCCTAGACCAGGCTGTTAGCAAGACCCCTGCTTGAAATGATGAGAATTCCTAAACTACTCCAGGTCTGTTCAACCTGGGTAGGTTTAATTCTAGGTGAAAAGAAATACAAATATTCTCAGCAAACCTCAGTAATCCTGTTGGAGTTTCTAAGACTGCTGCATATCTTTTTTTTGCTATGTTGTTAACAAAAAAGAAAAAAAAAAGGAGTTCTTGCGAAAACTGGCCAAGAGATACAGCTCAGTTGATGGACATCTTTAAGCTCCCACAAGGAGCAGCATTGGCAAAATTCCTAAAGCTGCAAGGCACCACTCTGTGTGTTATATTCTGGATCATGATAAACTGGTTTTACTCTGGAGTGCTGGAGAAGCTTCATGTGCCAGCTTAGCCTAAGGGCTGTGGTGCTTGAAAGAGGGGAAGAAAAAAAAATTGACTGCACAAAGAGGCCCACTATAGGTTTGGAGCTTGGAAAGTTTTTTGTTTAGGAGTTCATGTTCTGCAGAGACCCGGGGCAAAAAGTGAGTCTGTCTGAAAGACATCTTTCCATCTTCAGAATTCCAGGTACATCCAGCTTGAAAGTGACACAGGAGCTCACATTAACCTGGGTGCATTAGAATTCACTGTGAACAAAAGGCATGCTCCAATTTCTGCATTCTGTTTTAACAGTACTAATTTATTCTGAGTACTGGTTTGGCTGAAGCTATGAAGAAGTTTATAAATAGGCATTACTATTCCCCCAGGGGTTAAAATAAAAGAAAAAGAAAAAAAGAGTTCACATTTATGTACATACATATATATATTTATTTATTTATATTTACTATTACATATGTCTATACTTACATTTCTGAGTCTTCTCATTCTTGACCCCTTGTTTGTTCTTCACCCTTCAAACCATCTTCTGGGAAGGTAAAAAGAGACTTTCAGGATGAAAAATTACAGATAGATTTAACAATATATTTGTATCCTCAGAAAAAATCCATACTTTCCGTGATTTCACAGATGAGCATAGAAAATGTACATCTTGTGCTTTGAGGTTGTAGCTGCTTGACTGTATTTTTCACACTGTGTACACAGAAAGCATATACATTTCTATTCAATAAATTATTTGGTTTTGAAAGTATTCCAAGAGATATTCTCATCATGCCACAATATCCTTTGTGAGGATAATAAAGTGTCCTACCAAAGTTTTTTAAGTTATCAAGATCTAACAGCATCACAACAGTTGTACATTACAGTATTTCTATGCATAGAGAAGCATGTGGGTCAACTTCAGCTAAGGCAATAATAGATTACCATGTCTATTCTGTTTATATATTAATATATATATATAATTTTGTGTATATATATATATGTATGTATACCTATATAAACACATGTTAAAAAAAAAAGAAACAACAAAAGAATAAAATGAGATCCAAAATAAGTAGCTATTTTTGGTAACTATTTAGATTCACCACATTGTAGGTTCACTGTCATGCTGTGGTTCTTGCTGGACAAAAGATAATTTTCCACAGCTATAGTGTTGAAAGCCTCCTTTGTCTGCAAAACTGAATCTGAGATTTTACAAGAAAAGCCTCCCCTTTGCAAAGCTGCACCACTTTTGTTTTGGCTACAGCTGGAATAGCCAAGGACAGACAACTGTGGCTCTGGCAAGAAAACATCTGCCAAATCCCCATATGAGCCACTTAACTCAAGGCTCACTATCACTTGAAAGGCAAAACTAAGTTGGCTTTTCCTTCCTTCACGTGGACTCTGCTGTGCCTGTTCTTGCCACGGGCACAGCAAGGCTCCACTCCACTTGGCTTCTGTTCTGCATGGTTGCACTTACCCAACAAAGGCATCACAGCCATTATGTTGGCTGAATCACTGCTTGGCTTGATGTTAGCATGGACATGTCTCCTTAAGGAGGTGCTGACAGACCTGAACTCATTCTGTCTGCCTTCCTCACTGCCTGGGTGAAAGCCAGATCCAGTCCAGAAACTGTTTCACAGCACCATTTTCTCATTAATTTTTTTTTCTGTAGATAGTAGGCAGTACCTGCAGGTTATGGCAGGAAAAGTTGTCATAAGGTCAAAACATTCCCTAAACAGTGGACAAAACCAAATGTCACACAGATGTCACATCTTCTGAGCTTAAACTAAGACAGGACAGAGGTGCTTCCAATGACAGGAATTCCTGACAGCCACTCCAGAGCTTCACAGCTCCTGCAGTTTCTCTCAGTTTGTGTAACACGTAAACCATAGTGAAAATCTCATTAGGTTAGGCTTTCTTCAAAGCTGTGTGGCATCAAAAAGGGCACTGAAAACTGCTGGGGATTTGTGGTTTTGAACTCCCAGTGGTCCCACTGTCACAACCCATCACATTTCGTAGCTCTGCCTGGTGGAAGCACTTGTGGGAAGGGTGTTTTGCTTTGCAGGTGGCACACACGCTGCCATTAAAGCAAACCCAAATGTTTGCAGCCCTTAGGTGCAAAGAGAAGCCATTAAATGGGGTGGTAATGGACCATAAGGGAGTCCTTGGCTGATGTGTTGGCTGTCTCCTGGGCACGCTGGAGTGTGGTGAGAGGAGGCAAAAGCACCTCCTTGTTAAACCCGGTGACAGTCCTGCCTTTATGTTATTTAGTTGTTGTCTCTCATCATTTATTTATTTGTTTTCTCACTATCCCGTTGGAAAATGGTAGAAGATACAAACCAGAAGGAAAAAAACCTGTGCCCCTATTTGTCTACCCACAGCATGCATTAAGTTTTGAATTGAATCAATACTTTTTGTTATGTTCAAAAACAAGTGGGAAAGCCAATGATTTTTAAACAGCTTGAGATGAAGGTGACAGGTTATCTCCTACTCCAGGAATCCAACTTTTTGAAAACACTTTAAAATTATCTATTTTACTGCAGTATCTCTAAGGTGTCTTAGGTTATGACCCCTCTGCAGCTTGCTCATTGAGCAGTTTCATACCTGACAGTTGTACAGGAGAAATTAAACATCTCTAAATATATTTAAACCTACTGGCCTGTTGCTGTCACACAATGCTTACTCATGTTACAGAGGAAAAAACCCTAAAACTTGTATTTTCTCTGAAATTCAAGCATTATGGTGAGGTACACATTGTGTGAAGGAGTATGGCTTAACTCACACATGGGATGAAATTCAGATATCTTTGCCAACATTTTCCTTACATGAGGTAGAGGAGGAGTGTTGGAGACACCAAGCTTTTTCTTATCCCAAAATAAGGCAGGTGTTTCACTGTACACTACAGGATAAGGTTTTCCTCTCTGCCTGGACTCTGTTTTGGTCCATCAGCAGCTCAGCTGGAGATGACTCTGCAACACCTATTTCCCAGAGGAGAAATATAGCCTCAAGTGCAGTGCATTATTAGAGGTGGGCCCATGCAAACACTCTGCTCTGTACTAAAGAAGTGTCATGTGAAATTCACAGGGCCACGAGGCCAATAATTGCACACTAAGTCAGTTAAAGTCTGTGCTGGAGCTGATAAACTCAGCTGGACCTGAGATGTGCAGTTAGCTTGGAGATTTTCACAAACTGAAAAGATTTTCACAAACTGAAAAACTTCTGCCTTCCTTTTTTGTCTAAACGCAGGATGGATCTTCGATTCACAGGTCCCTGCTCTGATGTGCTCCAAGATTTGACCCTGACTGGCCTCTCCTTGTGTTCTGCACTCTGGTTAGTGTGGAGCCACTGGGGTAGTCATTCAAGGCTCTGGAGTCCTGTATGGAGTCAGCGTAGTTCCAGCAAATTTTGTTAGTTCTGGCTCTGCTTCAAAGGGAAATCAGACACACGATTTCTAAAAACCACAAATAACACAGGAGAGAGGAAAGCAGCACTGGTGTGGTGCTAATAAGCCTTTAGCAGGAGTCCCTTGTGGGCACAGCCTTCCTCAGCCCCTCTGACACAGACTGACAGCCTGAGGGTGAGGGACTGACTGAAACGTGCTCACTCTCTTACACACAGCTGTGTCCAGGCCTTCAGAGGCAGGGGAATTAAATCACAGTCTATCCATACAAAATACAGGTATGCAATCAAGTACAAATGTACCACCTGTGTGTCTTAAGTGACTGGATAGGGATTTAAGCACTTGATACTTCACTACACTGCTGCCTCACAGAAAAGTGCTGTGACACAACCTGGTTTTGTCAAAATAAAGGGGGAGGGAGGCAGGCTCTGTAACTCAGGTGCACCAAGGTCGTCCTGGAAGGTGAGCCCAAGACTCCTGGGTTATGTGTCTGAGTGTCCTCCCTATCCCTGCCAAAAAAAAATTACATTTCTTACTCATCCTCTGGCCTGCTCATGATGCATTTACAGAATAGAAGTTTCAACAGGAGAAGCAGCAGAAGCTGGGGCCTCAGGCAAGCCTGTTATGTTGATAACCATGATTTTTTGCACTTTTTTGCAGTTTTAATTCATGTATTAAAACATATTTGTACATAAATTCCCTGAGACAGACACTCAATATGAAGTTATTTGTCTTCTGCTGGTCACTGTGACTAGGAAAGCGACTTTCATACAACTCCCTTGATGAAACACAGACAATTTTGGCTTGAATATATTGAAAAACAGCAAAATACAATTAAATGCAAAATGTTTTTAGAAAGAAGTACCATTTCTAGCCCAGCTGTAATTACAAACTTTTGTCATTTCATGTCTACAATAGAAAGTAAGGAAAAAATGGGGATTGTCCAAGTCCTTAATTTTAAGTCTTGAAGGGACTATCACAAGTGTTCAGTGTGAGTTACTGGACAGTTTCTCCTCTGCAAGTTATCTCCAGCCTTCCAGAAAAAAATGTCTGTGGGAGTTAATGAGCTTCCCTTCTCTGCAAAGCTAATCCAACACTTGCTTAAATAATGCTTAATTGCTTTGATTCCCTAAATCGTGTTTTCACTGTCTATTTATTTATTACTTCCATGCTTTTAACAATCTCACATAAAGATAAATTCTCACGAATATGTGATTGTCAGGGATTAAAGAGGCTTTTTTTTTTTATGCTGGAAACACAGGAGAGATCATCCAGGTTCTGTGAGATGTCAGTCGGGAACACCCTCCTGTTTTGACTGCAGCAGCCTGTTTTCATGCGAGGGCTCAGGAGGAGCTCTGTGGTGCCAGGCAGGTTGTTTGATGTGCACAACGCCCCGTGGTTTGTGCATTCTGAATGCTTTGAGTCCCTAGGTGTGGTGCCAGTGGCACAAGTGATGCTTGGATGGGTCTAGGCAATTCCTAGCGCTCTCTTATCCACCTCACACTACTGAGGCCATGCAGTGTCATAAAAACAAAAGCTCAAGTTGCAGAAATGACACAAGACAAAGAACAAGCTCTCTAAATGTACAATTTTTTTTACATAAATATGCATTTGCTGCTATATCCTTTTGGTTTGAGGTTGTTGCAACTCATTGAGTTGATTTTCTCACTGGAGAGCTCCTTCAAAGCCCTGTGTGAGGCAGTGTGACTGCAGTGTGTACTGGTGGAAGCAGGTGGAGACTGTCTCCTATGTTCACCTATCTTTAGAAAAGACCTTGTTTTTCACAGGGACAGCCAGACACATTTTATAAGTGAACCTCCAGGAATGATTTACACTCAAAACTTCATATTGTAATAAAATAATCCCTTTAAACATGATTATGTCATCCCACAGCATATATTGTCACTGATTAACATAGTCATTTGGTTACTGTAAAATTTTTGCTGTTATTATTGATTATTTTGAAAGATGTTAACATACAAGAACAACTGCAGAGCCATGCTTCCTTCACAGCTACTTCAGGATCCTACCTCAGTATCTCATTTTAATAAAAGCCTTGTGGTGTTTCACCAATAACTGCATATGGTTTATTGTGGGATCAGCTCTGAAGAAAGATCCCTAGAAAGACCTTCCCTGAAGGTCTAAAGTATCCCTTATCTCACTTTTTTTTTTAAAAAAAAACCAATCCCTGGATTTAAAAATAGTGCATGAGATGTTTTTTCCGAGCTGGTGCCTGTTCCATGCTGCTGCAATGCTCTTTGTGTGAAGGGAGCCCCACTCTGCTCTGACACAGGGTGCCATGGCCCCTGTTTGCACTAGCTGTTCCTCTTCAGATCAAGAATGTGCCAGAGAGATCTGACTTTTCTACCAGTGGCTGAAGCTCTTAGTCACCTATCAAACAAAAGTGAAGGCTGCACTCTGACACTTTAAGAGAAAACAGTGGGGTTAAACTTCAAATTGGAGATAAGTCCTTTCACCAGGGTGTTCATTTTGGTTAGGTTCTGCACTTTGGTTTGCTGCTGTTGCCTCACCTTCGTTCTTGCCCACTTTCAAGGAGAGATAGTGTGCACTCTTATGTTCAGCTCAATAAATTAAACCAGCACGAGGATGAGCACTCCACAGGATTAGCCTTAGGAAAGGATGACTAAAGCCTGGCTTTGCTCCAAAAGCTTAAAGTGCTCTTACTGCCTTAGAGATACTGGCTCATACCTCTACATGCCCACAGCACAGGCTGTCTGTTTTTTTTTGCACTGTAAAATGCCACACGGTGGGCATTTAACCCATTATGGACTGAGTTAAGGCTTTGCAGGATCTGTCAGAAATGGCAAATTTCGTACAATTTGAAAAAGTATCTTTGTCGCTCTGGGATGTCGCTGTAGATGCATGAATAAGCACACAACCAGCTCAGTGAAGGCAGCAGCAGCAGCAGAAAGAGGGTTTATTATCCTATTCCCTTTATATATGGTAAGAACTCACCAGGTGTTCAACCACCCCCCTGGTATGATTGGCTGGGTTCTACACTGCCTAAATCAAAACACATTCTGCCTTGAGTCAAAACAGCTGTGGAGAACAGCAGGTGCTTATCTTATTGTTTTTCATAGCTTGCATGAGAAAGACAACTTTCTCAAGAGAAGCCCTGGGCAGCCAGGCCCTGGGCAGCCAGGCCCTAGGCAGCTAGACATGTACACACACAAACACACAAAACAGAGGGACTAGGATGTTCAGAATGTTTCTAGCACATCAGTCAGTCTGTGTGGGGGACCAGGGTCTTCAGCAGACACGGCTGGGTGATGTCAGAGTGGCCTGGATGGCATTTTATGTCTAACCTCACTGATTTGTTCTGAGGCCTCTCCAAATGAGGAGGTGCCAAGTGTGCACTTACTGTGGTAGCACCAACACACCTGATAAGAATTCAGACCATCAACAGATATTGAAGTCAAGTGAAGTCACTGATCTTTTAAGAATTCTTTCTTGTAAACCCAGTTGTATTTTCCCCTTTTTGTCCAAGCTCTTTCTAGACCAAAGACTGCTACCCATGACTTCTATTTCCTTCCTTCTCCCCTTCTCCTCTGAATATCCCTTTCCACACAGACTGCTGCACTTGGAGCATGCCTGTGTTCCTTTCCATGCAAAGTTTAATCCCCTTTTTTGACTGTGATCAAGAGCTGTCATCAAAATGATCTCTCCTTCTTTCATGTTGGATTGAGGGTTGTGTTTACTGTGCTGAATTCGGGCTCAGACGGTGATGTATCAGAGAAAGCTTTGCTAAGTAAGAAATCCAGCTCATATGGCCAGGCTGTCTACTTTAGAGAGCAGCAGCAGCCTTCATTTAGACTGTGGAAATATTACTCTTCCAAGTTTTTTTCTATGGTGGTAGTCTGGAGACAGGAAAAAAGCCTTAATCCAAAGAATGGATAAACCCGGTGTTCAAAGCAAGGCTTAAAAGCAACGTGAGGTCTTCAGGTGGAAAATGAAGGTAGGCTTAAGAGGAATGTAAAAGATAAACATGAACACAAAAGGCAGCAGAGGAAAAGCTTTCATAGCTTAGTACTCAGTTTAAAACAAGCAAAAAATGATGTATCCACACAGGACACAGAAATTTCCCACAGAAACCATCTTCAGGTACCCTCATCTCAGAAGGTCACTATCTGAACTGAAAAAAAGAATATAAACAGGAAACAAGAACAGCAAAAAAAGTGTAAATATTGTGTCAGTTTAGCCAATCTCATATTTATTCTGTTGGTGAAAGTAATGTCCAACTATACTGAGAAACCTTTTAAAGCCATGTGTCTTGACAAATTTGTTCCATATTCCACAGTTAACTCACAATGCAGAAGGTCAGGGGCTTATGGCATTACTGCTGGCCTGGAGCAAGGGGATTGTGCATCTCAAGAAGAAGAAATGATGTGAAGATGGCATTTCCTGGAAAAGCCATGCTGTAATGACAGGAAAGTGAGACAACAATGTGTCTTACTGCCTTTTTTCTCTTTTTTTCAAAAATTAAATTACACATCTGTGCCTTTGAGCATGTAGTTTGATCCAGAGGAAGTTTATTTCACAAAGCTGGGCTGTCATCTGCAGCATCATATGGCCTATGGACCTATGACCCTAGAACCTGATCTGGAGCACTGGGCTGTGTTTTGGAGGACATCAGCAGGGACAGACCCTGCTTGTTCAGAAGGGTCTATAGCAATCCCAGCGGTGCAAAAACCTGACTGCAGGGTCCAGTGGCAGAAGTGGGGCTGGGACTTCTCTCCCTGAGAATAAAATGTCTGAGAAGAATTGCATGATACCTGTTCAAAGTACCTAGCAAGAGTTTGTTCCCTTTCTCTGCATCATTCTGAAAGGGCTTCTACTGAAAGAAAAACTGTAAGCACTGCTTTTAAGCTCCTCCCTGCTCCACTGTCCTGTACATCCTAACTTATATATCTATCTGCTATTACATGCCTGTTCTTTCCATGGAAACAATCTCACCAGTTGGTCTGAGACTTTTACCACTTGAAAAACCCAAGCTGTCACATTCCTGCTTTAGGAACTCACAGCTGAAGAACAGATGAGAAGAACATGAAGAACATGACAAAAATAACACACATTTAAGCACAGACATTGTAAGGCAGCCACCGTTCCAGCCCCAGGAATTTTTCATATGACTGCTTGGTCAGCACACAAAGAATAGTTTCTTCCCACTGCCTGTCTCTCAGGAGCATTGGGGAAATACAAGACAGGTGTAAGGTCAATCCTTACACCTATCCCTATCCAGAAAAGGGGCTCCCATGGAAACCTGAGCTGTAGCCTTACCTTGTAGAGGCTGGCAGGTGTATTTCATGAGCTGCCACCTTGCTTGAGGTCTGTGGCCTTCTGAGCTGCTCTGACTCTAAACCCAAAACTCTGGAGTGTTTAAGTCTCTTCTTCACCTCCCAACCCACAGTTTCTGACCATGATGGTGAAAAGATATAGAAGTCAACTAATCACTTTCATGCTAAGCTGTGAAGACCGAGTTTTAGCTACAAACTCATTGGCCACCCTCAATTCCGTACTTTTCATAGCTTCCTGAATTTAAAATCTTGTGTGATTTCAGCAGAGAGTGTGTCTGCTAAGTAAGTGGCAGAGTTCTCCTGCTTGCTTTCAGCACAATGTTTTGCAGTGACAGGCTGGCTCTTTGGACATTTAAGGCAGCTGCATGCCAGGAGTGTGCCAAGGAAAAGGAGCAACATCGAGGCAATAATTTGTGGCCATCTGTTAGAAGGCAAAGCCATGTCCCAGGAAGGGGAAATGTCCTCGTGCATTAATAGTTCGCAAGTCTCCCTTCCCCTCCCTGACCAAACTCAGGTGCCTCAGAGCCTGAATTTGTATCATTTGTCACAGATGATGAAAACTTACTGAATTTGGGTTGAAATCCTGACTTTATCATGTATTTTCTTTACATTATGACCCTGGGCATGTCCTGTAATTTTCACTTTTTCTATAGTGGTTGTGAGGTTTTCAGGACACACCCATGTAAAGGTTTTGCATAGCTTTCTTTTATCTTGGCCCTGGTTTTAGTGTGTTCCTTATACTACGTTATCACAAAAGTGCTTTCTTTCCTGACTCACTAATTTTCTAGCTTTTTTTTTTTTCCTCTGAGACACACAGTATGAGGGTTTGGCAGAAAACAAACATCTGTCAAAGAGGAATAGCTTAATCCAACAATCTGACCTGCTTCACAAGACAACAACAAGAAAATGTTTGCAGTTAAACTCTAGTTTTGTTTAGAACAAGCTCTCATGCGAAACACCTCATTTTTAACAGTAAGAAAATCTTGGCCAGAAGAGGGCATTTGACTTCAAGACTTGGACTCCTGGCTGTGGGCTCATCATCTTGAAATAAATAAAACCCAAAGAGCAAACAAATACTTTCTACATCACTAAAATTTCATGCCATTAGTGGTTACTTCTGTGCTGTACCAAATGTTTAAACCTTTCAAAGTTCTCCCTGAAGCCACCAGAGGCTGAGAACCTGACGGTGAAACAGAGTTACTGATTCATCCTTCCCTGAATTACCCACTTCCTGCTTTCCAGCACCAAGATAAGCAGGAGCTTCACTCAGCCAACATTCAAGAAAAAGAACCACCTACAAATGGCCTTGTTTGTTCCAAATTACAGGGAGTTACTTGATGGCCTGAGCTGGTGCAGTTATTCCTTTTTATTTCCTTTGTTGTCTGTCGAAACCTTTGAAGTGGTGAGCACACAGGGATTTTATGCAATATTGAAGCTCAGAATGGGGGATATTCACACCCTTGTAGCAGGTTCTTATCCTTCTAAATCATCACAGCAATTAATAACAAGTACAAGACCCCAGCTGTGTGAATGTGGCATTCCATGGTGTTGACAGTGAGGCAAAACATACTCACTGAAAATTGTGGGCTTCTGAGATCTTAATTTAAAGCAATGGGAGGTACCAAAGAGGGGAAATACTATCCTGTAGCTGAATGGGTAGATTGCAGAGTTGGGTAAAAAAAGCTAATCAAAAGACATCCTGGAATTGCCAAAACTTTATGTTTCATGATGTCACATTGACTTTCCTGTTCTGCTTCTTCCTTAAAGACACTGAAATTCTCATCGTCATTACCTTATTTATGGAAAAAATCCCTGCCCTGGTTTTCAATGCCAATAAGTATATTGCTATTACAAGAAGTCTGAAACTTGTTTTGGGTCGTATTGATGCAAAGAAAACACAAAATATTTCTGATTCCCTCCAAAGTTTTAACATTCTCTTTGCTCAACATGTACGAGTTGGAATTGTCCCAGATAAAATTGGTAACAGTAAAACAAATAAATCTGCTCCCACTTCCCTTAGTTACATATTTTCATTTTTAGTTTTTTATGAATACTTATGGCTCAATTGTCATTGACCTCAGCAAAGTCTCTAATTTAATGCCATTCCAAGAAGAAATTCTGGGCTTGAATATGCTAGGATGTCCTGCATGACTGGAACAGAGTCAGGTCAGCTGCAGCTCAGGCAGTGACAGCAAAAAGTAGAGTAAGCCAAGAGCAGACCCAGGAGACCAAAGGAGAGAATGTGAAGGTGTTTAATACAAGAGTTTAGGATCAGGTTTCTTCCAAAAATTTGTTTTCCAAGCAGGTTTAGGACAAGCACAGTGATATCTAGGTGATATCTGAAACAAAGGAAAGAAGTTGTGGTTTCAGCATTTTTACAACAGATCCATATTTTTCTCTTGAGGTTGCTATAGATACACACCTGTGCCTGTGAATAATAGAAATTGAGTGTTAGACACATATTAGCATTGGAAACCAGAGCAGCAATGAGTGCACCAGCCCATTAAAGAGATCAACACTTTGATTTCAGCACGACACAGAGAATTCCCCAATACCATGGAGGAAGTTTGCCAAGTGCAGCTGAGTAGGTGGAACTGGCAACTGACACAGCTCAAGCTAAAGCAAGACATGCCATTTTGCAGGTCAGGAAACCCAGTCACAGGAGATGATGATGATGATGATGATGATGGCAGGGCACATTAAGCACTCCAAGTTGTGGTGTTTTCAGCTGGAGCTGGCATGCCTTCCCCAGAAGAAAGCACGTGCTCAGTCACCAGAGAGCAAGGTGGGGTCACTTGGAGAAACATCTGTGGTTTGCCTGCTGCAAGAAGCCAAAGTGCATTACTGTAATGGCTTGCTCCTGGCCTAGGTTCTACCACAGCAGCCCTGCCTCTGGAAAACGGAGTAGTATGGAAGCAGATGGTCTGGAAACTTGTGGTGCCTCTTGGAATTCTGCTCATTAGCAGATAAAGCAATGTGCTGGTTAGCCAGGACTAACAATATTTGGGTAGTGCTTATTCAATAATTATGGGAAAACAGATTGCCCTTGCATGCCACAGCACTGTTTCAGCCTTTGGCCATCACTCCCATTATCAAGTATTTCACTTCTTTCAATAAAGTGGTGCAGCTTGGAAAATCTACCACAGGGCACTGCCAGAGATGACAGCTACACCTGCACATTCCTCAGAGTTTTTGGTATCACAGCAGGGCATCAGTGCTGCACTGCCATGTACCTGTGTTGTGGGAATCTCCTAAAAGCCCAAAGACACCAGATAAAATAATTATATAACTAATATATAAAATTGCAATCTAATATTATTATAAATTAGCCTGTATTAGGCAAATTTATAATAATATATCAATATATTTATTATTAATTATTAACACATTGATAATAACTTAAATATTAATGTGTTATCAAGACATTAAAATTCCTAATGATTAATAATATTTTATGAATAATAAATAATTTATTATTAATGTAATAATATGTAATAGCCTATCTATACTAGCAGCCTCTGTCCTAAAATGGCCATCATTTACCACGCTGATGTGACACACCATGGAAGAACTAGGAAGAAAGCAAAAAAACTTAGAAGAGATTAGCCAAAAAATTGTGAAACAGCCTTCATAAAAGCAGCAGTATATGATTGTTTGAATTTTTGAATAAAGTGATAAAGCCCAATGAATATGATGGATATGACAAATATGTCCAAAATCATGAGGGATAAGGAAAAAGATCTCGTCCTATGTGGGGTAATACGGGGGTTTTTTCCATGCATGTCACAAAGGTACCTGGAAGTTAGATAATTTCACTGAGAAATAAAGGAGAAATTTTTTGATGATTTTAATTGCTAAGCTTTTAGGCTTTATATGCACTGGCAGGATTTTGGATCAAAACCACTTGTTAAACACAAGGAGGCTGACCAGTCGATATAAACAAGCAGAAACATACCTCTTTTCCCTTTCTTTCTTCAGCTGCCTACATTGTGAAAAGGTAAAGGAAGTATAAATCTCACCTTTTTGAGGTGCAGGAAGAGTAGCCCAGGAATGCTGAAAGAAGTGAAAATGGGCTGGGAGACACCAGGGGAAGTGTTTTTTTCATTGGATTTTTCTTTAATCTTCCCTAAACTGTTGCCCTTTCTCTTGAATAACGAATGTGTAAGGAGAAATGTGTACTCTCTGCAGAGCCTTCATATGTCTCTGTATGCTCACACTCTTCAAACAAGATCCTTATGGACTCTGTAATCAATCTGGAGGGTTTTCCTCACCCAGGTCCGTAAGAGACCATGTCCACTGGAATGGCTAAACACTGAGGAGGCGAGGTTGTGCTCTGTGACCACCACAACTCGAACTCCAGTGCTAAGGGGAGATCCTTTGCATCCTCTCCCTGAGTGAGTTCAGGGACTGAAAAAGGAGGGATACTCTGTAGAAATGTCATATTTTTCTTTGTAAGGTCTGTTCCCTCTGCTGCTTTCTAGGTGTTATCTTCCTGTTATCTTCCTGAGATCACCACTCTCTTTTTGCTGAGTTGTTGGGTTCTGTTTGTTTTGCATGTAACAGGCTGGGTATTTACAGAAGACAGCATGCCAAGCCCATTTCTTCTTTGTGCTTATAAGTGGTATAAACAATCATTAGTGGCCTCTCAAAAGCCACAAGTGATTTGGAGTAACCTCTTCAGTCAAGAAGGCTCCTGCTTCTCACTCTGTGAGCTTTTTTGAATCAGTATTTTTCAGCTGTAGATTTCTCTCAAGCTGCGAACAAGGCAGGACTGAAGGATCTAGGTGGAGCTGGAGTCAAAATACAAGTTTCAGAGAAGTTTAAGATCACTCAGGGCATGTCAGTAGTTGTGCTCAATAGCTTTTCTCCTAGAAAATCTCTTGGATACATTACTGGGGCCAAACACCTGACTGGAAAGGCAGTGAAAGCTACACAGAAAGTGTGGATGGAAAAGTTGCACTCTTTATTTCCAATGAGGCACTCAATATCCCCCTCAGCAGATGAGAGACGTGAAACGTGAGACTCTGATTGGTGCACATAATCCAGACTGGTCCTCAAAGAAAGAAGGAGCATGAGAAACAAATAAACTAAAATTGCACAAATATTGAGTGGCAGATATACCCGCCTCAAAACACATCCCATTGTGGTCATTCAATTCAGAAGAAAAATAAAATGCTCAACACCTTCTCTCTTACCCCCAAAGCACAAAACACAACAAGAACAACAACAGAAAACCACAAAAAAATCCTCAAAAATCTTTTAAAGGAAAAAGTAAACAGCAACATGTATCCAGGTCTGTTTTACATACTTTGATTAAAGTCATGGTGCTTTTAGAGCTTGGCCAGGTCTGTATGTGATGGAGCTAAGCAAGCATTCATGTGCTTTTGCAAATAATTTAACTGAAATCAAGAGCTTTGTGAATGTGAAAGGTCAGGGAGTGTTTTCAAGCTGTAGATCATTATTTACAGAACTCACTGCAATTTTCAGCTTTCCTGAATGTATTTGATTCCACTGATGGCTCCTTTTTATCCCTTCCTTCAACATTTAGACTTTGCACAGACAGAATATTTACATGTGATTATGTGTGTATTAATTCTTAATGTTTAACATAAATTCCTATGAGTTACTGCTCCATGGAGGCAGTGTGCCTTGCAATAGAACCCATTTAACATAGAGTGGCTGCATAGTTCTTTCCAAAACTGGATGCACAGTGGCTTCAAAGTGAAGCATAAATGATAAGTTTGGTGTTCTCCACGTCCTGCTGCTAAACCAAGGCTTCTAAAACACAAGCACTCATGACCCTCATGACAGAGAATTTTCTCAGGGCAATAAGCTGTAAGTCCAATGGGTAAAAACACTTGCTGATGTTCAGTCAGATTGCAGAGTCATGAGAATGCTTGATAAGATAAAGAATAAGATAAAAAATAAGATAAATATCAAATATACAATGTGGTCCAGTAGTTTTTGCCCAAAAATATTATAGGTGCTGATGAGGGGAAAGATTTCAGTAGTTTTTTCAGAATCCTTAATGAGTTGGAGAGGCAGGGTAGGAACCTCCAACACCCTATGAACAAAGGCTGGTTTTGTTTATACACAAGCTGTAATATTCTGGGAGCTGACTCACAATTCAGTTCCTGTGACTACAAACCTCTTTGCACAAGTTAGGGAAAACTGAATGGGTTGACAACAGTCTTGAAAAAAGTCTTTTTTTTTTCTCCCCTCTTGCTGTAGCTGCAAAATTCATGCAAATTTGACATCAGCTGTGATTTTGGCACGTCCATTTATCATTTTGAAATTTTACAGGAAAATCTGCTTCCATCAAAAAACAAACTAACAAAACTGAATCACTTGAGACACATTCCAGAGGCCACCAATTATTTTTGGTCCTCAAAATTAACAAAACCAGTAGTTTAGGCTCTTCAGAGAAGACTATTATGCAGGAAGCCTGGCAAGAACTTTTTTCTGCCACAGTTTTAGAGAATTGAAACCTTCTTTGTGTCTCCACTTATAAAATGAAGTAATCACTATTTATAAAGCATAGTAAAGAAAGTATGTGTTGGCTTTTGTAATCCCTGCCTTCCTCCCTGGCCACTAAATTTTCACAAAAATATAAATTAAAAAAGGAAAATCTTCCAAGATGTGTCTGTAACACTGTGGTGGAACATGGCTAGATATGGTAACACTTACAAGACTTGATAAAGGATTTTGAATTTTGTATTGAAAAAGCCAAAAGTGTTTAGAGTAGAAAATGTCTTTCCTGCTCCTGTGTCACCATGGCCCTATTGCCCACTTCTCAAAAACCAGGAAAGCCTCTCATTTTCAGACAGTCTGTGATTTTCGGGTATACACTTCTGTAGATTTTCAGTTTAGAAAAAACCTGAGAGCTTTCAGATGCCTGTCAGAATTTACTCTCAACAAAAACAACAAAAGTTTCCACTAAATGATATATCCTGTGCCTTGTTTAACTATCGTTTTGGCATTAGATCTCCAAGATCCAACCCACAGAAATTTAAGACAATGCTGATTTATCCCAGCTGAAGTTATGGTTCACTATCTCTTTCTTTGGTTCCAAGCCATTTGTTGACTTTGCACACACTTAAAAGAAAATTTAAAACCCTGGCACATCCAGCATTCATAGATAATGCAAAGTTTCTTTTATTTGACAACACTGGAATTGCAGTGTGGGAATTACTACCCACTTTTCTCCTTGCAGTGTCTCCAGTAAATAACATATGCAGGGCACTTTATAAATTGTAAAGCTATTTTAGGTAATTCTGTCTTACGACTTGACTGAGTATCAGAAATATTTTTAATCTCACACAATCTTCCTTGGGCATTTGGAGTTGAAGAAGTACAAGTTTGTTCTTTGGGGTTTTCTTTCTTCCTTCCTTCCTTCCTTCCTTCCTTCCTTCCTTCCTTCCTTCCTTCCACTCTTTTTCTCTTTTTCTCTTTTTCTCTTTTTCTCTTTTTCTCTTTTTCTCTTTCTTTCTCTCCGTCTTTCCGTCTTTCCGTCTTTCCCTTTTCTGCTTCAACTGCTGGGCTTTTGCCCTTGTCCTTTTCCAACACATAGAGTGAGGCTCCTTTTCCACATTCCATGTTTGAAAGAGAGGACTGAAAGGAGCAGTTTGAAGGAACTTTACTACTTTCTGGCCATGTCAAAGACATTAACTTCTCTTATCCAGTAGGAATGTGCCATATGAATAAAGGAAAAATCCCCATCCCATCAACAACAAAACAGAGGGGCAAAAATGTATTAATTAGTAACAATTAATTTAGGATTAATTTAAGTTCCCACCTAAAAACTTAATCTTAGTTCAGATCCCATTGTATCAGGGCTGTTCAGACACATGATGAAAGAAGACTGCCTTGACCCATGGAACATTCTTTCGGGATTACACAGCACTGCTGGACAAATTGGTGGGATGGATCTTCAAGGATGGAAATAAAAGCCACTGACCATAGCCAAAGTCAGTAATAAATCTCAGTTCCCTCTTTGCCCAAGCAGTGTCAGAGAAGAAACCCACTCAGTTTGGCACAGCTGATGCAAACTTTAGAACCCTCATGGACACTGACACTGCTGTATCTGAAAACTTTCAAGTCTTTTGTCTCTGTCTTCAAAGGTAGGGATGCTCTGCTGCCCTAATTCAGTTACTGGGATAGAATCATAAAAAAAGTTGTCTGGGGTGCACAAGTCTTTTCTACAAGCTGGCTTTTCCTTAGTGCTTTTCAGTACTGTGTTGTGTTCCTGCACAGCTTTTTGAACAGAGAAACTCTGCACAGAGAGATGTGTTCCTATCAGTTCAATTAATATTAACAGCTTTACCTGAGCAGCTTGTATTACTACTGAAATGCATAAAACTCCACCCCATCCACTCCATTCTCATCCCTTCTTTCTTGTGCCTGGCAGGACATAACATAGTAAGAAAAAAGATCTTTAGCTCTTTTTGTTCTTCACTGTTTTATTCTGAAGGTCATATTCACTCCTTATTTTTTCAATTATAAACATAGTCTAGCTCTTCGAAAGAACAACACCACTCTTGCTAAAGTAAAGCTTGTGCTTAAATGTTTGGATACCATCACCGTGCATTTTTTACATTATGATTTTACTCTATGAAAGAAGGATATAGAAAGAGCAGATGGTGAACGTGGGGGTGAATGAAGGCACAGTCAGTGACCAACTGAGGTGAAAAAGGGGGAAATAAGCACCACAAGAATTTATGTAGCAGAGCATAGAAGGATTACCTCTGACAATGTTCACATCTCCTGGTGGCTGGGTAAGTTATATATGAGCATGCAGTTTTTGATTTTGTGATGAGTAAAATATCTTACACTGAATGCCAAACCAACAAGACCTGAATCCCCAGTCAGGCAATACTAAGCAACAGATGTTGGCAGTGTCCCTCTTCCTATACTTTGAATCTATCCTTGAGACTGCTGAGTGTAAAGTGACAATGAAAAGCTTCAGTGGACTTTCAATCAGGACAGTAAGACCTGATCTCTGCCAAAAGAAGTTAACCTGTAATATATACTGTCTGATCCAGGGATGCATCCTGCCCTTCATCAGTGAATAAGAACCTTGGTGCTTTGCTGTCCATGTGAGCCTGAGGTTTAATTGCCCAGTTCCTGCAGTCACAGCCGATGTCACACTCAATTCCTGAAAGATAGGATGGACTCCATTGGTCCTTCTTAATTTTTAACTGCAACACATGAGGACATAGTGTGGCATATAAATTTAGATGTACAGAACTGCAATCCTACAGAAGCGTACACTCAGGGCAGGTATGGAATGTGCAGGGTGTGTGCTGGGGCTCTGACAGCTACATCTATTTTTGATGAAAGCAAAATGTAAATTATGAAGCCAGTAAGGTGCGTGTGAAACAAAAATGCATCTAATTATAAATTTGTCCTTCCCTTAACCTATTATTTATATAGATCTGATGAGACCACGCTTATTGTTTTCCTTACTTTCTCCCATCCTAATTTAGTCTTTGAGCAGGAAGGCGTGTTGGTAACTCTGTTAATTGAGTTGGACATTATGTTTACTTGTTCGGTTAAAAGCACAAAAGCTTAAACTGTGCTCCCATATTCCAAAAAGAAAGGAGATCAGTGGAGGAATTAAAGTTGACAGCCAGATGACAGGGTGAATAAGAAAGAGCCATGGATGTTGTTTAGGGTCCAGAACTTCAGTGGAAATTCTGAGGCTGGTTGTTTGTTTTTCTTTTTTTTAATTAGAGATTTGAAAAATAAGTACTACAACTGGAGCTTCCCATGTTTACAGCACAGGCTTCCAACCTGCTGTTGCAGGGGAACTCAGTGTCTGTCTTTTACCCTGGGGCTGCCTGAGGAATTTCTGAGCAGTTACCTCTTAATCTTGCTTTGTAATAAGAGCCTCTGATGCAAGAACCGAGCATAAGTTTTCACGTAGCAAAGAAATTACAGAGTTAATAACACATTTGGGGGCTATGGTGGCTCGACACCAGTTAGAATAGGCATTATTTTCCATGTGTAAGCTGTGGTTCAAATTGCCAAATGACAGTGGGAGGTAAATAACTCATCTTCATTCAACAGATCCAAACACACAGACCAAAAGAGACTACACAGTTTTGCAAAACCTCCCCAGCAAGGCAGTGCCACAGGAACGGAATATCACAAAACCTTTCTCTAGGTACACTATTGCTTTTACAATAACTGTCTCTTATTTCATTGAAGGGGCCAGAACCAGACCTGATCAAATAAGAAAGCCAAATTAATTAAAATTTTACTTCTATTACTTTGGTAAAAAGATCCAGAAACAAAGTGCGTATGTTCATTGAATTTAAAATTATTCCTTGAAAAAATAAATACGTCCAAAGCTCAATGCTTACTGTGAAACATTTGATTTTCAGCAAAGACTTTCCAGCTGATTTGGAGAGTAAACCAAAAGGATTGCCTGTAATGCCAGGAGATTTGAACCAATGACTTCAAAAGATTTCACCATTAAAATGTTAGGAAAATGTAAAGAGAAACACAAAGAAATTCTGACTTAGTACAATCTTAACATCTACTGTACTTTGTCCTTCTCAATTTTTACTATGAGTCTGAAAAAAAATGAATACACTTACTGTGTATAAGGAGCTTGGTTTAGGGTTTTTCTTTCTTTTCTCAGTTTGTCTTCTAGTTGTTGTCTGAACTTACCATGTAGCTTATAATTTTCTACATTTTTGGTAGTTGGGTGTTATTAGGTTTCTGGAAATTTCCCTCAAAATGAAAAAAATAATCCTCCCCATCACTCTCAAGAGAGAACGAAAAATAATAGAGAGAACTTTCTGTGGGCCAAATGTGAAAATTAGTGTCTTTGGCTAATGAATTTCTTGAAACCATTAACATAGCAATCCAAAGTACATTTCTCATTTCTAATGATCTAGAACACTTAGGAGGTCTACACTAATTGCAGAGGGAATTTGAACACTAGCTTCCCAAAGTATTTTCAGCAGAATAAGACACTTGGATACATATTGAATTTGAATTTTCTCTTGCTGTTCATCAAAGACTTTTGTCTTTCCTGTCTCCAGTGTTCTGGTGTTGCTGTTTTCAGATATTACAGTTCTCCCACTGTTGCAGGTGCTTCACCATGGTTTAGAGTGTGGGCAACTCCTCTGTTGCAAACCAGAAAGGCTACAAAGGCTGAAGTACATTATCAGTCCTGGGAAGGAAATGAAACTAAGGCTATGGTAAGAACTGAGTAAAAAACCCTGTATTTCAGGTGTCAATCCTATTTATATTTGTAAAAACACATCTTTTCCCTGAGTCTCAGGGAAACTTTTCAAAACTTTAAGGCTTCCACGGGGACAAGTATCTGTTTAAAACAGTGAATATGACAATTTGGATGGCCTGTAGCACTAAATATACTGATCTTCTGGACTACATTAGTATTTAAAAAAAATAGAAAAAAAACCCCAAACAACCATTGGGTTAGAAACCATTAGTTTAGAAAGAGCCGTGGCCCCAAAAGAACTATGGCAAAATCAGATGACCCAGTTTTCACATGTTAAACTTAAGGTCCAACAGGGACATAAGAACTTAAATCTCACCAAAAGAGATTTCTATTTAAGCTGGTAGGGCAATTCCATATTTAAAAGCTGCATTACATTTGAATAAGAATTTTCCCATCTTTGTGAAAAATGATTAATTCACTGTTTAACATTACAAACAGCAAGAAGTGCAATTTAGTACAAGGCTTATGAGTCTAATTTATAATCCAACACTTCACTCCCACCAGAACCCACATCACCTTTGTCTGTGAGAGATTGCTGCTTTTGTGCTCCAGTGGCTTCAGGGAGGTTACTATGTTTACTACCTGTTTTCTTAAAAATTTACTTCACTTCACAGTTAATGGTTGCTACTGCCTTAGAAGGGTTGCTTTAATGTCACTATGCAAATTCATATTATCTGTAGATCAATTAGTTTGCTACAATATTCAATTATAACACTGTTTTCAGCATCAACTGGTGCTTAATTTCCCTGGGTAGAAAACACTAGAGATCACCAAATGATGCTGTTTTGGGGTTGGATTAAAATTGCTATATATAAGGGTGAAGTGACAGCACAGTTTTTCCAAATGTTTCATTGCAAAAACAAACAAACAAACAAACCAAAATACACACACACACACACACACACACACACACAAAAGACTGAAACCAAAACTAAAACCAGAACAATCAGCCCCCTCAAACCTTAGACCCTCTTTGAGCACATTAATTTTTTTTTTTGTGTAGTTGTTTCTCATGTAGCTGCACTCTGGTTAATATTAAACACCGAACCTGTGGAAGCATCATGCTTTAGTTGCCAGGTGCTTGAAGGTCCTACTAGTTTATGTTGCTTCATAGCACTCAGCAGTGGTAGGGAAATGCCTTTATTTTACAGGTTGAGGCCCAGTGATAACAAAAACTTCAGGATCATTGAACTGCAGAGCAATTCAAATTGAAGGGACCTCAAGAGGCTCCAGTCTCTGCTCAACCATCTCAGGTTGTTCCAGGACCAGAAAAGTTTTGACTAAGTCCAAGGATGGATGACCCATAGCCTCTCCTGCCTCCCACTCCAGAATTGGATCACATCACAGTGATGCTCTCAGAAAGATGTTCTTTCTATCAAGTCAGAATTTCTGTTCTTGAAACCTGTGCCTTTTACCTCTCCTTCGTTTTGCTCTAAACCTCTCAGAGGAACTTTGCTCCATGTGTTGGTTTTTGCTGGGACAGCGTTAATTTTCTTCACAGTATCAGCTGTGGGGCCGTGTTTTGGATCTGGGCTGTAAACAGTGTTGATGACACAGGGATGTTTTAATTATTGCAGTGCAGTGTTTGCACAACAAGGCTTTTTTGCTCCTCACAGTGCCCTGGCAGTGAGGGGGCACCAGGAGCTGGGAGGGGACACAGCCAGGACAGCTGACCCCAACCCACCCAAGGGATATTCCAGACCATATGGCATTTAGAGCTGGGGAAGAAGGAAGGGGAGGATGTTTGGAGGAATTTGTCTTCCCAGAGCACTCTTAGATGTAACAGACCCTGGCTTTCCTGGGTCTAGACACCTGTCTCCCATGGGAAGCAGGGAATGAACTCCTTGTTTTCCTTTGCTTGCATGCATGGCTTTTGCTTTGCCTTTTAAACTTTACCTCAAACCATGAGTTTTTTTCTGTTTTACCCTTCCAGTTCCCTCCCCCATCCCACTGTGGAAGTGTGAGTGGGTGGTTGCTTGGTGCTTCATTCCTGGATGGGGTTAATCCACACACTCCATATCTCTATATTCACCCCTTCATGGCTGAAGACTTTCCTAAGATCCTCTCACTTTAGGCTGAACAAATGCCCCCAAGGCCATACAGAATATTTCTGGAAGAGCAGGAAATTGAATCTGTGTTTATTCTGTCACAAGAACTGTGCCACAAATACTTTTATTTAATTCTTCTTTAGTGAATACAAAAACTAAAGCTGTGACAGGGTGTTTCAGAACAGAAAAAGGGTTGGTGTGAGAAGTCACCATATGTGATTATCCTGCACAGCTCCACATCAGGGAATGTTGAAGATGCTAAAAGATAATACAATGGATTGAGGGAGAAGTAGGACAGGTTTGTAGAAGGCAAATCTGTTGAGCATTACATAACACACTTCCAGTCTAGGACTGTCCTCAACTGGAAACTGTTGATGACCAGAAAAAGATTATAGGAAAATTACCAATCCCCTAGTAAGATCTTTTTGGCCTTTGCCAGAAGCAAGTTACTGGACTGGATGGACTTTTGTTTTGGTTCTATGCATTCAGCTCTTTAGCATTTCATGAGAAGTAGAAACATCCACAATTTAAAACAAAATACAAGGTAGCCAACAAGCACGTGGGGACAAAGGAGGTGTAATACCTTACACTGATATGATTTCACCAAGATTCAGATTTTAGGTGCTGGGGAAGCTCAGGGTCTCAGGTTCATTTACATTATCATTTTCTTCCTTTCTTCTGCATATGTATTTGCACAATGCAAACTTTTTTTATCTTGGAGGCCACAGTAGTGACATATCTCTACATAAAGCAAGATTTCCATCATACCTAATTCAAAACCAGGCCTTAACTCAGCAGTTTTGGCAGTTTTTTTATCCATGTCACTTCCTTTGAATGAACCATGTGAAATGTTGTCAAATAGGAGAACAAAGTTGTTCAACTCACTGGTATGACAAGCATCCAAGAGCATCACATATTCAAAGAGAAAACAATCCTAGGCTGTTCATTTTGGAGAGTGGCAAACATAGAATTTCCTGCAAAATGCAGGAAACAACTGACATCCAGACACAACCTTGGTTTAATATTTGATACTCCCGTTCTGAATCAGTGTTAAAAAAACTTGCAAGATACAATGTATTTTATTAATTTTAAAATATTTCAGGGAAGTTACTGCTGGTTATTAAGATTTAAAAAGTGTGAAGCTGGCACAGCCATACCTTCTATCTTGATATTAGAGTATGAATCTTACAAGAAGCCATCATGTCTTAAACTGATGGATATTCCTGACATTAAATCAATGGTTTTTAACATTATAAGTCCCTCTTTCATGTCTGCCCCAAAGTTTTCATTCTTTATTTTTTATTCCAGCGTTTCATATATATTCATCTATGATCACAGCTAGGACACAACTTTGTAATTTTCTAATGTATTATAATTATTCAATTTAAAAGTGTTGATTAAAAAGACCATTAAAAATATTTTTTTTGATGCCCCAACTGAGATTTCCCTATCTTCAGTCAGGATGTAAGTGGAACTTTTCCAATTTATTTTAAAAAGTCTAAAACTTTAAAATTCAATACAAATATTACACTAGCAGAATTTTGGTTTAATCACTTGCAAAAATGAATACAGTTCTTAGGAAAAAAAAATGGTATGTATCTTCAAAAGATCTAGTCCCATTTTAAAATTTATTCTCAACCAAAACAAATTTGAATCAGGTTCCTATAAATAGGTGCTTCCCAGAAAAAGAATCATGACCTCTCACATTTGTAACCAAACACTGTTTTCTTGTCAGACCACAGAATTCCATTTCTGTAATAGTATCTGATCAGGCAGCAAAAGCTTTGAAACAGGAAGCATCATTTTCTTACATGTTTTGCTGTGACCTAAAAAGCCAACATTAAATTTATGGGTACTGCAGTAACATATTTTCTTTCTACTGTGGTACAGTAAAGGTAGGGAAAAGGGGGAATCACATAATCTAATAAATTGAGAGCATTCCAATGATTGCTGGAATAATTACAGCAAAATACTTTAAAGCCATAGGAAATGTCATATTTTTTTTTTCCTTTGCGGTTTCTCTTCGCCTGTTTTCAACCTGATGCACCTGAATCTTGTACCACTGCAAGTTTTGTTAAGTTGGTGCAATCTTTTTTTCCCCAGTTCTAGTCAGCCTCAGTTTTGAAGAAGAGAGGAAAGTAAATTGCAAGAATCCGGATAAATTAAAGCCAAAGCAAAGTTTAATTTGGTGACTTGAAGGCCATTTTAAGCTGGAGCAAAGCTGTTCAGTATGTCCATGCAGGATTATTCCTGCTGAAACAGGGTGCTTCAAGAGAAGCCAAACAAAATCAGTGCATGCTTTGATGCAACATTATTTAGGATAAATTACTCAGCATGGCCTCCATCCTCAGTCACCAACATAAGGGCAGAGACATTCCCTGTGTAAAAGAGAATTGTGTAACAGAGCTCCTACTGGATGTGGACACAGATGTGTTTTCTAGCACAAAAAGCCTGTGTTCTCAGTGTCATTTGTCACCAAAATGAAAGACAAAGGATGTATGTGGAACTTCCTTCAGAACTCAATTAATGCTCAAAACAAAACTAAGGTTCTCCACCTAAAATATAGGTTGTATGTTGAAAAATCTTTGTCACAGCACTTGAAGACACATTTATGGATCAGAATAAATTGCTCAATATACTTTAGGATTCCATGGCAAAAAATGGGCTTGCCTTTTTTCTTCTGATTCCTTTGCCAATCTCACTAGTCCCAGAAAATGGAGGGAAACTTCTCCCGTGCATCAAGTGATACATCTTATTTTCACCTGGGGAGATAGCTCAGCCAGCTTTAACATCCCCTCCCTTGTATAGCTTCTGTCACCTGGGGCTGCATCAAAGCCTAGACACATCAGCAAAGCAGAGAGTTGTCCCATTGACCAGCTCCTGAGGTCATTTGATCACCTTCCAACATCATTTTCTCTGATAGAACTGGAAACTGAATTTCCTGCTCACACTGGTGAGGAGCAAGGTTTGGAGTGGGATATGAAGTGAGAAATGAGTGCATTATATAACCTGGAACTTTGGCACTGCTTTCCCCTCACCCTTCCATCTCACTTTGGATTCTCTCATGCTCCAAAACAAAACAACTAAATAATATTGGGCAGTGCCTGACTATGCATCAATTTGTTTTGTTTCTGTCCCCATGCTCTTGCTCTCCTGGCTGCCCACCTTTTTACACCTTCCTGATTCATCTGTGATTCCCTTGCTTTCTGTTTCATTGCTATCCCTTTGAAATCTTAACTAGCAATATTTAAACATAAAAGGTACAGCAAGCCACTAGAGACAGATCAGCTGGTGGAAATCAGCCTAATTAGACTAATTTAATTGAAGTGTTCCCAAATTCACCCCTATGGAGCATCTGGCCACATGAATTTGGACTAGCAACATTCAGATACCGACTGATCCTGATACTGATTGTGTAAGTCTGACAGTCCAGACAAAATGCCCTTGGCCTGAGCTTTCACAGATTACCCCATCTGGGTCCCACTGTTCTTCATATTAACGATTTTCCTGGCTTTTTTCCAAATAAGTGCTTACTTGCAGTAATCTAATAGAATGTTAATTGCTTACTCATTGAAATCTAGTTGGCATTTTCCCCCCTGTAGGGATTTGGCAAGGCAGGACCCGTGTGTCGTTTTCCATCTTCAGTTGTCTGTGTTTCGTGTGCCAGCTACTCTCCTATCAGCCAATTCCCACCCACCCTGCATTCCTGCTTTTCTTTGCTCTCCCTCTCTCTTTTTCTAATTTAGGCATAATTGTGTGGCTGAGTAAGCTCAGAGGGTGATGTGTTGCCACATCCAAGGACGAGGCAACAAGGGTGGTAGCTTTTCATTTATTGCCCGCTCTAGAAGTGGCATGAAGTAGCACACTGCACAAAACAGCCTGTTCTGGGGGAGGAAATGGAGAGTTTTGAGACAAAATCATCGTCGTTTCAACAAGAGGCCTTGCCAAAAATCCTAGTGGGACTATCTGGGCCCCACAGCCAGAGGGGTGATGAAGGATCAAAATTTATCAAAAGCTGCCTCAATTACAGCAGGACAAATCTTGCAGGAGGTATGCCAGCAAGCATTGCAAAACTTTAATTCAGTTTTGAACGCTTTGATTTCTTTGGATGAAAGGCAGTGTGTAGCGATCCTACTATTAGGCAGAGCTTGCTGGTATCTGGCAGAACTGTGGAGCCCAGAACTGGGATAAAGCAAACCAGAACTTGGTAGAACTTGGTAAACAGCCATATGTTCCTAAAGATGTCAATGGACAGTGGACTGGTGCCTTGGGCCTAGCACACACATCAGTGGGAGGTCAGTGACAACCGAACAAATCATCTGATTTGCCCCAGATGCTCTCTCAAGGCAGTGAAAGAATCAGCAAGAGTCTTTGTCCTAAACAGTCTTGAGCCTCTCTGTAACAACTCAAGAACTAGAGATCAGACAGAAAGATTTGTTGCCTTGCACTTGAATAATATTTTAACCTTCTAAAAATGATAAACTTTTGATTTAACGAAGAGAAGACAATCTAAAAATACAAAATACTGCCCCCCTCCCCATTTCTTTTGAATTAACCCATTGTTTCATGAAGCATTAAAAATAGAAGTGAAGTGAGACAAAAGTCCACAGGAAAAAGGTTCATGAAATTAGAAAGTGCATTTTAGATTTCAAAAAATAATGACAGTTTTAAAGCTGAAGACAAGGTAGAAATTCCCCTCATGGAACGCAGCACTTGCTTTTGGAAAAAACATCCTCTTTTCCTGTCAAAAATCACTCCCTACTTCTCAAGATGTTGTCCAGTGTGAGCTGTGAGGTATTGAGGCATTCTCAAGTGAGGTTTCTCACTCAGCTTTAACTGAGGCAATGTTTTCTGTATATGGGACTCTATAAAAAGCCTACAAGAGGAGACTGCAAAAAAAGAATAAAAAACAGAAGAGAAACACATTGTCCACATCCCCCTTTAGTCTGAGCACTGAAAGTTTTACACTCTAAACATTGAGTTGGACTCAATGACCTTGATGGGTTCCTTCCAGTTCAGAATATTTTGTGATTCTGTGATTCTGTATGAAAAGTTCTTGTCATTGGGCATCAGTACTTTTAGGGCAAGCTCATTTTTCAGACAAGATGACTTCTTATAACCCATTAATGTAGTATTTTTGCATTACTTTACCTACTGTGCTGAAGCTTAGCAATTAGTTCACAGTAGTTTGTCTTTGTTCTCAGAAAGAAACAATTCTCTTCAAAGTGTTGTTCTTGCCTGTGGCACATGACAACAAGAAAACAGTACATGTAACAACCCTCTGGTAACCATCTTTCTCATGATAATTCCAAGATTTTTTTGAACAAAAGAGAAGATAAATTGCCATTAATATTGCACCTTCAAACATCTGGACTAATTAAATTCACAATGCTTTTGATTTTAAATGTTAATTTAGACAGAGAGAGGCTTGGAGAACTGAATGTTTTGCAGCCTTCTGAATTCTTAACATCACCCCATCACTTACAGCTTCAACATGACAGAGCTTTCTTCCTCTGTTGGTGTGATATGAAGGGACAGTGCATAAAATGTCCTATGACAGGCTAGCCTAGAGGAGAATCTAAGCCTATATCCTGCAATGGAATGGGTTGGACTGTAGCTTCAAAGAGAAAATGCTTCCCCTGGAGGAATGAAGCAAAATTGGAGTTGGGTGAGCCTCAAAGGAATTGCAAGCTCACAAGCCATTGCTTATGTTTGGATTTGGAATTGAAATTGACTTTGGTGGCTCAGATCCTCACCACAGACTGTGAATGGTACCAGCTACAGAGAGAATAGGCTTGAGGGAAGAAGACTGAAATGGGGAATAAAATTTATGCAGAAATTAATGTGCATGATAATATGATTGTAAACCCATTTGCATTTTATTTGTTATTTATATTTCTAATGTAACAGGATCTCTCTCCTGCCTTTTTATACGTCCTCTTGAATTATTCGTTTTGGCAGTTGCTTTCTCCTTGTCATTCTCACGCATCTATTTTCCATCTTTCTTTCTTTTTTTTTTTTTTCCTCTTAAATTTAACTTTAAACTATTTCCTACTTGGGAGGTCCTACATCTCTGAAGGAAATGAGGCCTGCCCCAAGTCTTGAGTATTCTTTCCCCCCTTTTACAGTGACAGACTAGTGAGAACAAAAGCTGAAAAACTTGTTTTCCATCATTGTTACATATTCCCCCAAGGATATTACCCGAGCAGTGCAAGGCAGAAACAACAGGGGACAAGTTGTCTGCTGGCAAAAAAGTCTGTCTCACTACTTTGACCCAAGCTGGAAATCTTTTGTGGGTGGTGGTGCCCAGTGGAAGCTCCAGGCACGAGAAACTTGTGATCCTTGGCTCTCTGCACCTGTCTGGGCTACTTTCCTGGGACAGTTATTCATCACTACACTACACACAAACATAACGTCTCCTATGAAGTTCCTAAAAGAGTTTTTCCCCCCAGATGGACAGTTTCTCCCAGTGCTTCCTACATGGTCTCTTTACTTCATGAAATTTTGGAAAATCAGTTTTTTCTCTGCTGACAGAGTGGTAGCAGAGATATGATGTTACCAACTTTCATCCTTGAGACTGAGTTGCACCTCACAAAAATCTCCAAGAAAATTGGCAGTACAAAAAGACCTAACTGGAAGAGCATGTCAATCTCACGACTCTTGCAAGATCAGTTTGGATGAAATGGATTTTTATTTTCGGTCATTTTTTTCTAAGATTCAATTACCCTTTGGCACAAACACTGAAATCATAGTGCAAATGACAACAATATCACTGAAGGGATAAAATAGCATGAGGTGGGCCCAGGTAGTGAGCATATTCAGAGCTTACTAGCATGAGAATGCCAGCAACAGGTAGACATCTGGACTGAACATAAGTAAAAGATAGCTAATGCAAAACAGCAGAATATGAGGTTACATCATGGAGTAAGGAAACATGAACTGTGGGACCTCATGTCTGTGATTCCAAGAAACAAACCACAACCAAATGTTGCCTCTGCATGAACAACTTATTTACACACCAGAAATGTACAAATTTGGATAACCAGCCTGATTGCCTGTTTCACTTACAGTACCCTCGTGATACCACAAAATGCATATTGCTAATGGAGGTAAATGGCACAGTCACAAAATTGTGTCTGGAACACCTGTAACACCTGCAGCAGCCCCAGTGAGACCCCTCAGTTCAGGTGAGAGAGTTATTTTGAAATGTTGAGAACACTGTGTAATCTCAAGCCAAGCCACTGGGCAGGAGAGTCGTGGTCTCTAGATCTCAGGTGGTTAATTCTCATATCACTGTGAGCCCTTCCAAAGCCTGGAGGATGGACTGACCCACATCCCTGGGACAGTCAGCAATTTTACTTTTCCATATTGCTTTTCTTGCTGCACCCTTGCCTGTCCTTTGTGAAGGCAGCAGTGGAAGCTGTGAAGCAGTGCCAGCAGAGTCTGATTCTTCTCTCTGGGTTCATTTCCACCTGAAGGCAAGGTAGCTCTCTTCTGCTGGACTCTCATGCACTTTTCTTTCTACACTAGGCAACATAAATACAGCTTTCTCTTACTTTGAATTTTGTAATGAACAGCTTTTCATCTCTCTTGTCAACAAGTACACATAAAATACTGCCTAAAATCTCTTTTCTTGGTATTTACTTACATTAACTCTAGTTGTACTACATATTTCGGGTTTTCAATTGTTCTAGTAGATTCTAGAGCTTCCACCAACATCTCTTTCAAGCTGCCCCTGTCCTCCCATTCACATGACACTGCCACATTTTATTTTGGGCTAAAAGGACTTTGTTTATGCTATGAGAGTAGATAATCCCCCTGATAAGAATCATGTACCAGATCATGTGCCTATGGTCAGGGTTCTAGAACTGGAAATCTTTTGCAGTATGAACAACCACAGTCTCAGCATATGATTTCTCCTGGTCTCCAGAGAGCTGGAGATGTGTCTGGCAGCACGTCCTTGTAAAGATGGGGCAGTCTCAGGAAAAGTGAGGAAGGATTTAATATATTGTCCAAAGGCCACAAGAGAGTTGTTGAATTATTTGTATTGGGTTGAAACTAGAGCTTGCTTGTTCCAGTACCGCTGGCAGATAGACACCAGTGAGGATGGCCAACAACAGAAGCTGAGGAGAGGGTGCAAGAACAGGGCAGAACACTAGGATACTTCCTGTACTGGGAAGCCTGCTGTGCTCTAAAGGTACATCTGTCAAAATACACAGCTGTCTAAATATTTTGTAATGCATCTAGGTCATGATAATTAATTTTGAACTCATTATAGGAAAAGAAAACTGATAAACAAAATGAGGCATCTGATGGATGTGTCATAATTCACATCTTGTTCAAAAGGCCCCATTCCAGGCCCCTCTAAATATATTCATCTTGCAAAAAAAAGTTTCATTTTCCTTATGAAAAGAAAGACACTAGGCCAAGATACTTACGAGTCAACCAGCTGCTTAATTAGAAGGAAAAAAAATTATGCCTTTCTTGAAAGAAATGTGGGAGTGGTAGTGGAAGACGAGGGGTTCAGCAACTCCATCATGGCCCAGGAAAGGGGGACACGCTCCTGTGCACTCCTGAATGTGACACTGCTCCTGCAGGGCTGGGTGCACAAACCACACACCCACAGAGATGAAACCCCTCAGCTCTCAGTTTGCACAGTGTGACTCTGGTGGGGAGGGAATTGGGGAGAAACAATGCAATGTGGAAAACTCCTTCCCTGTGTCCCTGTTCTGTTACCAGCATGGCGAGACAGGAACCACACTTGTGAGCAAAACTGGCAGCAAATCTGCATGCAAATCATAGAAACGTTTATTAACTGTTGGGGATCACCTATTTTCAGATTTAAGCTCAATGTTGAAGCTCAGCTAGCATACTAGCTTTGGCTAATTAAGGATTTTCAGTTAATTTAGCTTGGGTTAAATTTAAGGTTTAAAGAATAAAGGGAATATTCAATGCAGACAAACCATAATTAAATGCTGCCATAGCTTCAGAGGGGATTAATCTTTAATTTGAGCTAGCAATGCTGAATTAATAGGAGGCTTGTGAACATGCTCTAGACTTCAGTGGTGTGCTCTTCCTGTTGAACCTCCTTCTGCTTCCAAATGCTTCTCCAAACACACCACATGAATTCAAACTTATGCTAAAGTCAGGGGGTGAAAATCAGCCCAAGACATATCCTATGTCCTTTTCTCCAGTGAGGTTTTAACGACCAGAAAAGAAGGTAGCTACCTGGAAATTAGTGTCACATCCAATCCCTGCATGATAAAACATTCCAGTTCAGAGGGAACACTAAGGGACATGCAATAAGAAACTTAAAAACTGAGCCATGAGCAACGTGGGCAGGAACATTTTTTTTGGTGTGGTTTTGTCATATGAGATTTTATTGAAAGGTAACTCTACAGGGGTTTCACACACTGTGACCTTTGCCTGTATTTCTTGAACTTTTACAATCTTCAAAACAAAATTGCTCAAAGCAGAGTCAATAGAAGTAAATAAGTAATTACAAACATGCAGTGAAGTCAGAAGCAGTCTATGCATTCCCTCTACAATATTTTGTTTCCTTCATTTCCAATAACTGCAAGTTTCAAACCCTTTGTCTCCAATATCTCTGAAGCCCCCATAACCTAATCCAGTTATGAGGAAACAATATTGAACATCCTGGCTTTGTATGAATAAAACCAGATTCTGCCCAAAGTTCCAACCTAAGGACCAATGAGCTAATAACTTAGCTGAGGTAATTCCCTGCTAAGCAGAGCTGGTGCTGTCCCAGATAGATTGACAGTAGCATCAAAAAGCAATGAATTGGGCCAAGCATCTTCCATCGAGTTATTTTACAGCATCCTGCCTATCTCTCACAGTATTTCTATAGTGCCATGGCTCTGTTTTCATGTTGGTACAGCAGAATGAACTTCCAAGATTTTAACTTATCCTAATTTGTCAGCCTAAAGGCAAGAACATAAAGTCAGCAATGGATAACTTACCCAGCATCTGGGGATAACTTAATTGCATGGATGATTCTATTTGTACAGAGAATGGATTTCCAAAGTGTACTGAGTACCAGGCTTTTAAAGCATCACTTTCAGCTTCTGTGATTTTATCACAGGTCTCTGTAGGTTTGTTTATTCCCCCTCAGGCCTCAGCTGCCAGTTTTAAACAGGAAAATCTCCACTTCCATTCTGAAGCAGACGTCATTCATGTCTGCAGCTCCATTTTTCACTATTATGGATTCCCACAAGTCTTCTGTATGGGACTTCATTGGCTTGCCAAGCATAGCTGAGAATGAAAGTTTGCATCTAGAGGTTTGAGAGCTGCGACCTCAGGCTATATGATTTAACACTGCTATTAATTTTTGAAAGGTAGAGACATCTATTTCTTTATTCCTTCACAATGGATTATTCCTTCAGCTCTTATCCATCAGTTTGCTAAGCTGGAAAGAAAGCACTGAAAAGCCAAAGAAAATAGAAATGTTACATCATCACAGCATTAAGTGCCATTAAGTTCTTAATTATGTCAAATAATTAAAGTTCTCTTGCCTTTCTCCTGTACTTTTCACCAGTAAATCTCAAAGTACTTTATAAAGGAGGTCAGTTTCAATATCTTTGCTTTGAAGAAGGGAAAATGAAGGCTTAGGGAGGGGAAATTGCTCATCACAAGGCAAGTGACAGGGCCTGGATTTGAAACGCAACATTTGAAAATTGGAGTCCCTGTTAAAAGGCACCATCTCATCCCCAACAAAATCACCACCGTGACACACTGGATGGTTGATGGAAAGGTCAGCATGATAATGTGCATTTGCAGCCCAGAAAGCCAAACATGTTTGGGGCTCATCCTCCAGCGTGGGCAGCAGGGCAGGGGGGATTCTGCCCCTCTGCCCCTGTGCTCAGCTGAGACCCCACCTGCAGAGCTGCCCCAGCCCTGGGCCCAGCACAGGGAGGAGCTGGAGCTGCTGCAGCCAGGCCAGAGGAGGCTCCAGGATGCTCAGAGGGATGGAGCAGCTGTGCTGGGAGGGAAGGCTGGCAGAGCTGGGAGTGTTCAGCCTGCAGAGGAGAAGCTCTGGGGTGACTTTATTGCCCCTTCCAGTGCCTGAAGGGAGCCTGGAAGAAAGATGGAGAAAGACTGTTCACAAAGGCCTGGAGTGACAGGACAAGGGGGAAGGGCTTCCCACTGCCAGAGGGCAGGGTTGGATGGGATATTGGGCAGGAATTGTTCCCTGTGAGGGTGGGCAGGCCCTGGCACAGGGTGCCCAGAGAAGCTGTGGCTGCCCCATCCCTGGAAGAGTCCAAGGCCAGGTTGGACAGGGCCTGGAGCCACCTGGGGCAGTGGAAGCTGTCTCTGTCAGGGGATGGGACTGGATGATATTTAAAGTCTTTTCCAATCTTAATCAGTCTATAATCATATGATGTTGTTCTAGAATTGTGCAACATACACAAGAAATACACAGACACACACACATACACATATATATATATATGTGTATATATAATACCTCAGTACCTTGAAATTTGATCACTCCTTCAACTTGTTCTGCCTTTTTTATTAAAGCAAATTGTCTGGATCTTTATGGCATTGAACAGACATGCAAGACAAATAGGTTCAAATTCCATTTTTTTCGTGGGGTTCTGGTTAATCCTGAAAAAAAAAAAAAAGCCTACATTTTAAAAGCATGATTTCCCCTGATGGGAAATTGGACCTGAGCTGATCTTCTTTCTGTAAAAAAAAATTGTATAGATCTCCTCAAAAAGAAAAACCAAATGAATGCTAGCTCCTTGATGCTTCTCTTGGTTGAAAATTTAGTCAAGTTCTATTTATGACTCTGAAGATTTGAGGAAAGCCAAGCTGTAAACCTTAAATAACTTCTTTAAAGATGCCAAGAAATGGTTGCTATATCCTGTTTCTACTTTTGCTTTGTAAGTCACTTTCCAGTAGATATGTCTGCATCCAGAATTACCACTGGAGCTGATATCACTATATAAAATATCACAGTTTCTTCTATGGCAAATAGAATATCACAATATATCACAATACATCTCTTAGTGGAGGAAATATACTTTATGTATCCATTCATGGAATGCTGAGACTTGTTCTGGACACTTTGCTCAGAGGAGCAGTAGTTCCTTGCCACTTTAGACACTATATAAAAGGAGAGTATATCATATGGAATCATGAGCTGTTGTGGGAATTTCACATTGCCTTAGATACTCTTTTAGCCACCTCTGTGGCCCTCTGAGATTGCTCTGGTGTCTTCTCCATGTCACTTCCATTAATCCTGTCTTCTGCTTACTTGCAAAGCTCTTTATGACCAGAACTACCTCACCCATGTTTGTCGAATACACATCTCAAGGTCCCCTCAAAATGAAGTCTGCTGCACTGTAGGTAACCACAGGGGAGCCTTTAGAATTCACAGAATGCCCTATCATGTTTATCAGTGCAAGATGATGAAAAACCAAGGCAGAGCAGGAGATAAAATCCTGGTGTTTCCCATAAATATTGACACATGCTAACGCATATACCGATTTTATCTTTCAGAGATGTTTCTGTACTCAACTGCCCTCCTTTATAGATAAGGAAATGTGAAGGGCTGAAGAGTGTTCAGAGATGCTCTTTCAGTGCACACATTCAGCTACAGCAGCATGATCTCATTCTGAAGTGCTGGGGGCCCAGTAGAGCCTGAGGTAGAATAGTAGAGTATTCAGATGTGCCATTTCCCAGCTCTTCAGGGGAATTGTCAGAGGCTACATGTGGCTTTTCCTATGACATTTTTTATCTGGTTGTATTGGCAGCAGGATTTAGTTACAGGGGGTGCTTTCTCTTTCTTGGCCCTTCTCACATGGCTCCTGTGGAGAGGCTGGAGCCTGCAGTTCCTTCCAGCAGCAGCTACTGCTCACAACAGACAAAGGGAAAGCCTTTCTTTTTCATAATTCATCCTTGCTTTTACACAAATACAGGGAAGTTCAAAATGCCAGGGGCAAAGCTATATCAGGACTTCCTGATAGACCTAAGAATAGTTCTTCTTCAACAGTAAATTTAAATAAACACTGGACTATCACAAATTAGCTTTTCCCTTGCTGGAAAGTAAATTCACCAGTTTCTCCAAGGTTCTATGGGAGAATGTGGCTCCTCTCTAAACCTCTTGAAAACATCCATACTCCACTGAAAAAATATGGAACCTGCAACAGATGTAACTGAAAACGCCCCAAGAACAGCATTTTATTTGCTCTTAGATCCTCTACCAAAACTTTGCAATTAATATGGCAGTCTCTTTTGCACACAAGGGAGGAAAAGGGAATTCTGCTGGTTGCCTTGATCTCATGGAAATTTACTGCTTTGCCAGAAGATAACATGAGGGTTCTCTGTGTCAAGTTTTTAAATCAAATACCTGGCTTATGTTGCCTCCAGAGCAGGCAATGCATTGTGAAGTAAAACCTAAATTACAGAATGACTTGCAGAGATGCAGCACAAAGTCTGACTGGAAGACACACTTGCCCAAGAGAGTAAAAATTTTAAAACAGCAACATGTAGAAGAAAAATAGTTGCATGGACAATAATTTTGGCAAGTGTCTGCAGCAAATCCATGCTTCAGAGCTTTATCTTTCTTTGAAGAATTTTTTTTATTGTTTGAAATATACAGACAATGTAAATTTTTTTTGGTGGACTGCACAATCAAATATTGGCTGGTGATTTTGATTCAGAGGTAGGTCCAGTCACAGAAAAAGGAAGTTTTTTTGATCTAAGGGCTGTTTCTATTTAAAACAATATTTCTATCAAAGTTTTTATTTTAATCTGAATAAAAGTTAAAGTTACAAGCAAATACATTTTATTATTTTTGATCTAAAAGGGACAGAAAATGTAGAGAGTAGCCCAAAGTTAAGTCCTGTCAATTTTCATGAACACTTAATTTTATTATTGCTATTTAAACCATTTGCCAAGTTTGATAAGATATTTTGGACAGAGGGAGTAATTCACTGACTAACTCTCATAACTTTTGAATACTGTTTCCTGCAATGTAATTATTGATTTTAGCATTCATATGTGTCCTGTTGTTTTCCTAACTGAATATGTGATATATATTCAGATTATATCTTACATAGCCAATCATGAATCATAAATTATAAATATAGACAGTATTTCACATTTCTCTTTAACTTATTTTATTTTGAAAAGTCATATAATGGGTTGCCCTTTTTTCGTAGAAAGTCAGATAGACAGACCTAGGAAATTGAGAATATGTCTTAAGAATATATGTTGGAACCCAGATCTCAAGTTAATAATATATATAAAAAATGCACATATTAAGAATATATGTAAAAATATATATATATTAGGAATATATGTAACATATTTTTGACACTTCTATCTGTGAATACAAACAGAATACTCACTCTACACTGAGACATCTGCAGCTTGCATGTACACATATTCTTTTCACCATTTTGTGGATATATTGTAACATAAGCAGGGTTTTTCAAATAGAGTTGATGGCCAAAGGGGACATAATTTATCTCTGAATTACGTTCTCCTGTTCATGTATTTTTCTGCATGCCAAAACGCTTAGAAATAGGGTCTCCAGTTGACTTCTCTCCCTAGTCGTCATTACACTTGAATGAAATTCCAAAAGCAATGCAAAGAAAGAGAAGATAACACATGAGTGATGCCAAGGAAGTAATCATGGTCTGAAAATCTGCAACCTGGGAAAGCATCTGTGATTGACAAAATTCAAAATCACAGAAGGGAGGATGCTTAAACATGTACAGTGAAAGTACAGGACATTTATTTTGTGTATCCATAGGGATAGTAATGATAGTGGTGTCCATATTTCAGTTACTCAGGATCAGAAACAGAGCAAAACATTGCCAGAGCCATGTGATGCTGATGAGATACAAATATTCTTACATGTTTTTAAAGTTAATTTTTAAATAAACCTTCTCCCACCCTTTCTTTTTCATTGTGTATACTGAACAAGGAGGAGCAAAACATATAGATAAAGAAAAGTGAAGACCTAAAGTGAGGCACAAATGATATATTTATTCCTGTTGCTCTGTATTGAAATAATTTTTGGGATTTAAACAAAAAATTGTAGTCTGAAGGTCAGTATGCAAAATCCACACACAGGCCATGCCAACAATGGAGTTACAGCTGGGTACATAAATTGCTAAAATGAATTTTGTAAAACTTCTGGGTATATGTGCAATCAAAAGCTCTTGCATGGTGAGCAAGATTTGGTATTAAAAAAAAAAAACCAAACACGTTCTTAAAGAAGTCTGAGAAAGCCAAACTTTAATTCTAGATTTGTACTGTGATATCAGAGAAACATGAAGCAAATCCAGCCCTTGATTTCAGCTAATTGCTCACCTCAGTACTTCTATTACCCTAAATGCTGTTTCTTGTGTGCTTGGAAAGGTGTTTTGATTTTGTTCTTGGCTCTGTCCTTCAGTGCTGCCTCATTCAGGGCTAAAGCTGAACCACATCCCTGTTTTGATGACTGTGAAGCAGGACTCACACGGCCCTAAAGGGTCAGCCCACAGTGAAAAACCCAATAAATGTTGTGTGGAGGAAATGGAAGTGTCAAAATTCCTATTCTGGGATTTGAAAGTATGTGTTGCTCACAGATTTTTGGAAAAGAAGCAGAAAAAACCAACCCCAAATAAACCCCAGAACTCTTTTCTGGAAGAAATTCCTAGGTAAAAATATGTAGGACCAAGCCTTTTGATTAAAAAAAAAAAAGAACCCAAACCAAACCAAAACCAACAAAAAGCCACCAACAGAAACAAACAAACACCACCCACAAAACCTTGGTGTATCCTATTTGATTCTCTGCTCTTCTATCACAAAAAGCAGGTACGTGTCATTGAAGTGATATGTGCCAAATTTATTAATGAAAAACATTTCTGAAACTACTTTTTCCTTTCATTTTTTCCCTGTCACAATGCACTTATCTGATGATACCAGAGAAGGCTGACATCTGATACTTACTGAATCCAATTTTACTACCTTTCATGTTTTCCTGTTTAAATATTCTCATCTCTGTTTTCAATGAGAAATAGTTTTCCACTGATTTTGCAATCATAACTATTTAATAGTGTATCAATTCTTTAAACACTTTATGATGTGGAAGCATACCCATGGAATTAAGAAAGCTAAAAACTGAGGGACTATTTAAGAAATAAAATCCCGTCTCATTCTTAAGCAACACACTCTTAATCACATTTGAACATGAACAGAGTTAAAAAGGAGTTGTGAGCCTCTGAAAGAACCCAGTTTTCATTCTTGTTTTTTATACAGCACATGGTAAGATTCTACAAGATGTATTTTTCCCCTAATTCTAAGAGGACTAAAAAAAAAAAAAGCATTTTGGCGAGTAGCCATCCTGTTGTAGCACTTCATCTGAGTAGGCAGTATTTTCCTATTTGTCTTGCATACCCTGTAGAAAGCTGGAAACAATTATTGTATAAGAATTATTTTACTACTTTAAAAATCAAAAAAGTTGATTTTTCATTGCAAGCACAAGTATTTACAAAGATAATCAGAAACTGCCTGCAAATGTTCAGAACATAAACACATGAGTGTTCATAAAGAAAAATAAATAAATCAGCATATATTCAAGTCAAAAACCCCAAGTCTTTCTTCCCTTCTGTCTCTATGTATTCTCACAACAAGAAGGTTATATCCTAACATTCTAAATTCTTTATTATAATAATTATTAATTATTAGTATTATTATTTTAAAAGTTTTTTAACAACTCCAAAACATTGATAATTCTGCGATTTATGGGCATTATATTGTTGCTGCACTCTCACAGATTATGTGCTCTTATTCCAAAAGCTTTGATGGGATTGAAGAATCCACCACTGAAGCTTAATAACACACTTTTGGTTTCAGCTTTGGTTTTTGGTTTGGGGTGTTTTCTTTGATTTTAGTATGACAAGGTGGGCTATAGCTATGAATTGATATATTAGAGGAACATAAATGTGCTCAAGAATAAAGTCAAGGTGACCATTTGCTTCATCTCTTGGACCTCAGGCAATTCCCTCAACTGATTAATGGAGACAATTACCTTTCAGGCCAAAGCCAGTTAACATCCCTAAAGCACTGTCTGAAACCCAGGGTTTCATGGTGGCTCCAAAGCCAACTTGCATTTGACACAGATGCCCAATTTTAGATGTTCAACAAAGGATTTTTCTCTCTGACTTGCAGTCAGGGTTGCAGGGTGCCATCTGGCACTGCCTGACAGCTTTGAGCATCTCCTCTGAACTGAAATTTACCACAGATGACCCCAAGCCAGCAGTCTCTTTGGAGACCATGGACTCTGGAATCTGCTGCCTCTGGGTTAGCCAGTTGAGCAGCTACCTCTCAGCAGCCTGGACCAAGAGCAGCCTGCTTTGTGAACAGTGTTTGAGAGGGGCTGGGAGTGATTTACAGCAATGTGTTTTGTTTCTATTGTAGTTGTTGATGGTGGGCATGAGGGATGCACCCACAGTCAGCCCCCTCTGTCCCCATCAGCCTGTGACCAGGGATGTTGTGGCCACTGCACAAAAGGTGCATTTCTACTGCTCACAGCCCACAGGCTTTGTCACCACTGCATCCAAGTATTTGTGGAGGTTCTCAGATTATCCTACTCCAGTAGGATATCATTAAACCTCAGTATTTTTAATGACTGTATTTCAAATGTCATATAATCATAACCTACTTACCTTTGTAAAATTCGTGTCAGAGGAGTCCAGAGCTCAATTCTCCATTCCCAAGTCCACAAATTATACTGGTGTGGTGATCTTGGACAACTGTCTTCACTGTACTGCCTTCGTTCCATGTCTCATTCACCACTCCTCTGTGCTGTCTTTGAACTGTGTCAGTTTTGAAGAGAGTCTCTGTCTGGTTGCCCTTATAATGCTCTTAATTCATTTTAAAAGAATGAAAAATATGACAGCAGCCACTCAACAATGACAACTCCACATTAACTAGCAAAAAATTCTATTCCATTTCAGACTATGTGTGGTCACAAGACACCTCAACTTCTGGGTCCCATTTTACAGTTTTCAGATTAAAGTTACACTTGTTAAGACAACACAAGACAACTGCCTGAGGGAGGATTATTACAGGGTTTTATTTTTCCCTTCTGAATTGAGAATTCAGTTTGTCTCAATGCTTACCTCTTAAATTAAGAGAAGTGTCTGAAATTTTTCTAATTCAGACCTGAAAATGCAGGGACACCATAAAGTTTCATTAAAACAATTATGTGCTGCTATAAGCACTATGTTGGTCACAAAAGATTAAAAGAGGTGGTGGGGTCACTCTTCCTGGACATGTTCAAGAACAGTCTGAACGTGGTACTTTGTGCTCTGGTGTAAGCTGACAAGGTGATGATGGGTCATGGGTTGGATTCCATCAAGGGGTCTTTTCAAACCTAAATATTTCTGTGATTCTGTAAATAATAATAATAATAATAATAATAATAATGATAATAATGATAATAATGAAGAAGAAGAAGAAGAAGAGAAGGAGAAGGAGAAGGAGAAGGAGAAGGAGAAGGAGAAGGAGAAGGAGAAGGAGAAGGAGAAGGAGAAGGAGAAGGAGAAGGAGAAGGAGAAGGAGAAGGAGAAGGAGAAGGAGAAGAAGGAGAAGGAGAAGAAGAAGAAGAAGACAGAAGAAGAAGAAGAAGAAAAAGAAGAAGAAGAAGAAGAGGAAGAAGAAAAGAAGATGTAGAAGAAGAAGAAGAAGAAGAAGAAGAAGAAGAAGAAGAAGAAGAAGAAGAAGAAGAAGAAGAAGAAGAAGAAGAAGAATAGGAAGAAGAATAGGAAGAAGAATAGGAAGAAGGGGAAGAAGGATAAGAAGAAGAAGGAGAAGAAGTAGTAGCTTATATTATGAAGACATTTATTGTTGAACTTGGGAATAGAACAATCATTTGTCTGCCCGTATCATGTCTACAATGCATAACAGCAGCAAAAACCTCTCTCTTGCTTGCCTGCCCACTCCTGTCTGTGCTACCACTGAACCAGGGTTTCAGAAGATGTGTTGGCTGCCACTGTCACAGGTAGGCTTCTTTCTGCAGCAGATATACCTTCTCTGATAGCTGACATCACCAGAGGGCATGACTTTTCAGACCATCAGCAAGGAAAGGCTTAACAAAGCTCAATAATTGAGATTTATCAGGAATTGATTGCGTAAATGACCTCTTAGAAGGTCCTGTGCAGCGTTAGTCCTGAAATCTTGTTGAGATGAAAACATAACAATGAGTTAAAATTTGAGCTTTGACCTTCATGCAAGAGTCCCTGCATCAGCCCCAGTGGAGACTGAGGTTGCAGATGCTCTGTGAAAGGGGAAAGTGCAACAGCAAAGGAAACTGGAGAGCAGGATTCTCTTGGCAGAATTGCCCAGTGGAAGGCTTGGCAAGGAGGGCAGGAAGAAGGCCTGAGAGGATGCAGAGAACATTCTGGGAGCTGCAGTGGAGGTGTCAGTGATGGGTGCCCCGGGCAGTGGTGCTGACTCAGTCCTGACTCAGAGCGGGGAGCGGCGCCTCTCTGAGTCACCAACCCTGCATATTTCCCTTCGAGTTTCCCAAACAGGATATGCCACGTGTGTGCCTGTTGCTCTCCTAGGAAATCTGATATCAGACCTCATCTGGAATGGCACATGTGTTTAGAGAGGACTTTTTCCTGAAGTAACCTTGCTGGGTAAAGCCTTCTCCCTGCACAAATGGCTGGGTTGAAGCAGCGTGTGAGATTATTCTGTTACACAGCATGTGTGACTTCATTATAGGAGTAGTTTATTCTCAACTAAAAGTTTAGAATGAAAACTTGCTTTTCTATAGGAAAAAAGAAACAAACAAACAAACAAACAAGATGGGTACTAAAGTCCACAAGAAAGAGTGTAAGAATATGGTTCTTTTGATATTGTCATCCATCTGGAGTAATATTTGTGAGATCTCATTTGTCAGACTGTTTCTGTAATGCTGACATACTCAAAAAAAATTCTGCTAGAGGTAACTGTGACTTTTATGCCTGTGCTTACAAACAGTTGCATTTCATCACACTTGAGAGACAATTATTACCTCTCCAAAATAACAGCCTTGCAATCTCAATCTGGCAATTTTCAAAGGAATGTATATGCCGAAAACTTGAGTTTTGTGCACACACACAGGCATTCACCATCCAAAATTCTGCACACACATACACACATTATATATGCCATATGAGTAAAGAAGTGAATATAAAAACAAATTTACTGTCACTTAATAAACTGTTGACCTATAGCATTAATGGAGGCTAAATGCATAAATATGAGTGTAGAGTTGAGAGTGTTTATAGTTACATATATACTAGTATGAAGTTCAAAGGAAGAGAAAAGAGACAAATAATATCACTGCCATATAATTCAAAGTACCTAAACTCATTCATTTAGTTTGCCAAAGGAAGAGTTAGTAGTATGTGGAGTTGTAATGGGAAAGGACTGATCCAGGGAAGGTAATAGCTATTGAAAAATAACTTGAATTAGACTCATTAATTTTGTGTAAAATGGCTTTAGGTTGTACAGGCAAGGTGGTCAGGAGAAAAAAAATCCTAATGTGAAGACTGAAAGAATGTGGAAGTTATCAATTGCTAAGAATAAAGAAAAATGAGCCCCACGTAAATCTGAAAGACAAAAGTAAGGATTCAGTCCCTCAGTAGGTCTTCCGAACATTAGACAAAGTCAACTTATATGAAAAAACCCTTGGAACTACATGAAGCCTACTGTGTTTTCACACTGACATTTGGCCCTAGGCTGTTTTGAATCATCCCCAGGCATTTCTTTACCCCATGAATAACCTAAGCAAACAACATTTTAAAGAGTGCAAATAAAACCAGGGGAGTAGAAGCCGTAACTTGTGGTGCTGCTCACATGACAGAGCAGAAAACACCTCAAAAATTGATATCTCCAGCTTTGTGTGGGAGACCACCACTCTGAAATGCTGGACCAGTGTTTGAGTAGCCACTGGGTTACAGCTGCAGGGCAGTGACACAGCCTGCCTCCTCCCCTGTGGCTTCAGTGACCTGTGGGTCAAACCTGGGAGACTGAGAGTTCCATCCATCCCCAGGATTGAGTCTGTGGGCAGTGGACCTGGGGAGAGTCTGCAGTGAAGCCTTTCCAATGCTCAAGCACGCTGCAGGCAGAGCAACAGCCAGGTCAGGAAAACTTTGCAGGAGATTAGGAAGGGAAGGGCACAATCCTTGTGCTTGTCTGGAGGAAGCCAGTGGGAAAACACAGGGGTGTAAAGATCAGTGCCACTGATCAGCGTCACTTTGACTGCTCCCAGTACCACCAGCAGTCAGTCCAGCAGCCCTCACGGGCCAAAGCCACTCTATGGGCTGTCTCCAAGGGAAATTGGATGCCATAGGAAGTGACTCTGCAGCTCTCTTCCCTCTGAATCAGTGCTGGAGCTGTCAGGCACCTCACAGCAGGACCTACCACAGAAGGTGTTAAATCATTTGTGGTCAATTAGCAACCATGTGCCTTTCTCAGCCTGGAGCTCTGCCTCAGCTCCAGGAACTGTCATTTTTACACCTAGTGCTTGCCCAAAGAATTGATGCATTTCTATCTCATTTCTCTGTCCTGAAGCCCTCACTGCCCTGGGACTCCAGCCACAGATGCAAAGGCAAGGGGTGTAGTCATGATTTATGCTAGGAACACATACCCTGCTGTAAACAGCACCAACACAGCTGCATCCCAGAGAAACAGAGTTGCTCCATAACACAAGCAGTGCTCTTTACTACTCCACAGGTATTTTTGTAGGGAAGGAGATAGGGATGGATTTCCTCTTCCAGAGATCCCTGCATGAATGAGACTCTTTTGGAGTTAGTGCAACTCCAATGCCTTGTGGGTGGAGAGAAGGGAAAGAATCCCACATGTAAATCCCTGGCCCTGAGCTTAAGTTTGGAGCCCATCCCAGATCTGATTCAGAAAATGTGAGAGTCTTCTACAGGTTGCTTAATCCCTGAATGCTTCAGAGCTCTGAAGCAGCAAAAAAAAAAAAAAAAAACAGGTAGAGGAGAGGAAAAGGTCTTTTAAAGAAATATCAGGGTTGTATAAAGAAAGCAATAGGCAGTAGATGTTGTAGTAATTATTCACTGTTGCAACAGTATGGTTTCCTTGGATTAAGACAAATTGGCATATATTTAGCATTCAACTGTTAATTCTTTTTAAGGCAGAGCATATGCAAGAAGCAAGAGCTATACTTTGTTTGAGTTTTCCCATCCACACGAGGTGTTAAAGCCTTTAAAAACTTTCAGCCATGTGTGATGCACAGTCTTTGCATGAACAAGGTGTACTTTCTTGGTAATTCTTCATACGAAAGTGCTGTGGCTAAACTGAGATTAGCAATAAACCCTTTGGGGTTGTAATGGATTCAGTAAATATTCTTGTGCTCAAGGGAAAACTAAGACAAATTAGTGGCTATGCACCCAAATAATAGTTTAAAGATGAACTACCATCTGAAGTTGGGGTATAGCATCATAGTGTCTTAAAGAAAGAGCAGGACAAAATTGGGGTGATTTTTTACTTGTGCATAGCCTTCACTTGTACAAATGTGGCATGCATTCAAACTCAGGAGGTGATTGTTATCACGAGACTAAGGATGCTTTTTTCATCTTGCCTTTAAAGAGCTTTTTCTACATGAGAAAATGACAACAGTGTGATAGTAATGATGATGATGATAAAAATAATACTAAACAATAAAATATGAATTATCTTCCTAGCCCATAAAAGCACTCAACTCCTTCATTAACGCTGAATATCAAAAGTATACTTATTTCAGGCTGGAATCTTTTACACCCTGAACTGTTACATGCTATTTTAGTAGTATTTTGCATCTTTAAAGAATGACTTAAAAAACCTCACAACAATCACATCACAGCTCACCATACTACTCTGAGTCTGTGGATAAATAATCCATCATTTTCATCATCCCATAATCAAACTCATACCACTCTTAAAGAAAGAAGTCATCACTGTAAAGTGCCACAGGAAAAAATCTATTTATAATACAATTTCAAGCAATTTATCTCTCTAAGGATGCTTGAAAATGATCTCTGCTACTCGTGGAAAAGTTCCCTCTCCCCTGTCAGCACAGCTGGGCTGACAGCCAGTTGCAGGCAAGTGTCTCTCTGTGCTTCAATTAATCCATAATCCTGCAAACCTGAGGAGTTGACATCTGATCCACCCCTGCTCAGGGCTCAGGAAGTGCAGAGCTCCCAGAGCCATTGGGCACTGGGACCCATCTGCCAGCGTCCTCCAGTGCTGCTGTGGGAGGCAGAGGAAAATGAGGAGGAAAATCAGGGGAGGAGAGAGCTAAGTTTTGCTTAAAGGAGAAAGTCACTCGTGGAATGTGCAGTTACAAGTATTTTATAAAAAAAAGAGTGACACAGTTTCATTTTATACTGCCTTAGAAACGCAAGACTTCATGCCACAAGTTTAATTCTTCCTTCCAAGAATTCTACTTATCAAGCTACATCTCAGAAAATCTTGCATTCCTTGCCCTGTTTTGAAGACCTTTCCAGATCTCCACTGTTTGGGCGGTTAGAAAATTCTCTTAAATTCCAGTCTAAACTTATACATGACCAATTTACAACTATTTGATGTGGTGCCAGTATTAGTTTAAGATATTTTTTCCCCTCTCTTGATGTGTAGCCAGCTTGAACATATTTATAAAAAGCTACTGTGTTGCCTTTTTTTTTTTTTTTTTTCCAGACTGAACCAAGCCATGCTTTCTACTCTGTTCTCCAATGCAGGTACTGTACTTCTATCATCATCCGAGTTACCTCACCTGACACTGCAGTTCAGTTCACAATTTGTCTCAAAGGACACAAGAACAGAAATAAGCAGTTCAGAACTGAAAAGTTATTGACATATAGCACAGATCTCTTTCCATTTTACACCAAATGACAAGACTCCATTTTATAACAGGGAGCGCAGTTATAGATAATTAATTATGTGGCTTTGTTCTGTTTGCACTACTTATGGTGGAATTCAGGTAAAGATTTTACTAATTTTTTCTTTTATGATCATCTTGAATTGGGAATATCTATCAACTCCTTACTTTCACAACTGATACCAACAAAAATACTTGTAACACAAGAGTCACTTTCATTACTTTCATTTTATAAGAACAATTCAGTCTTATCTCTGAAAGTGAAAGATTCTTTGTCTTTGGTCAGCAAACCCATCAGCAATTCTGCCTGCTTAGATCTGTCCCATAAGGCCACAGAAAAATATAAAAACCCCAAAAATCCTTAGCCCTTGCAAGGTGTTTGAGTGCTCTAACAGTAGGGGAGGAAAGACAAAGGAAAGAAGAGGTAAAGGACAGACTTTTCTGAAAACCAGCCCATGATTTAAATTCTGAGGAAACTTAGCAGCTTACTCATCTAATGTGCTCTGTGAAATCTTCTGTTCATCTCAAGCTGCCTTTTAAGGTCAAGTTGGTGGCAAAGTTGGAAGTTTCACCATCGAAAGATGTTCCAGGCAAGTGTAGGTCTTACTTTGGATAGATCACACTCCTGCCACGGGGAGCAGTGATCTATGCAAGGTTTGGGCACGGCCTTCAGAAATGCAAGACCTGGGAATTATGAAATGTGCATCAGTAAGCAGCAGGAAAAATGTTAACAATTAATTTGAGATGGACTTCTCTGAAGATGACATTATCTTCATCTCCATTCTCCTCAATTCAATCACATGCTAATTCTCCTTTTCTTTAACAATCCAGTCTGCTTCAGGTTGAGATTAAAGCTCAGTCTTTTTTTTTTTTTTTTATTTTTTTATTTTTTTCAACCAATTGTCAATGCTCAATACTAGTCCATGAAATTATCTGTCAGAAAATTTCACAAGTACTCAGAGAAAATTGAACAGGAACCATAGTCTACTGGATTGAGCAAGGCATGCCTGGAAGTGAGGAACAGCTCTGTCTTCTGGAAGAAAACATTGTGCTGATGAATCCCAACTCTTTTTTTTGTTTCAAAATAAAAATAATTTCTATCTCATCTTAAGAAGAAGCAGGGATTTAATTCAATTTTTGCTTCCAGTAGAAATCATTACAAAATATACATTTTTGGCCTTTATGTTACTTATAAATTTCCTCCAAGGGCCACTGTGTTCTTTAGGCCAGGTTTTGCGGAAGGGAACTGTTAGAAAGAAGACCTATGGACCCGATAGGCAAAGACAAAACATCAAATTCTGCAGAGATTTCCCCCTTTGGGCATCACTTCAGCTCTCTTCTAAGTGTTTTGTGGAGATATGCTAGCTGGTAGGTGTCTGAATAAATAATATTCTTTTCAGCTGGGATCTCCAGAATAGGTGCAAATGTTCTTACACTGAAATGTAGAGCAAGGGGTATTTATAGAATCAATTTCTGTCTTTTCTTTCTGGGAAATAATTTGGCTACACCTAGCGAATAAAACAAGCGCCTACAACAAGGTTAAGTAGGAAAAGAGTTAGAACACTGTTTTTTTCTTGAGAACAGGCTAAAAAATGGATACAGTTGAACAGAAACCACAACAATGAGACAGGGCTGAAATAGAATATTTGTATTTCTACTACATTAAGACATTGTGAAATAAACCTGATGGCCATTTCCTAGAAGATGCCTAGTTTTTTGACCAGCAGTAGATTGGAAAATGCTAGTCTGGCTGGTGGGGTGTAGCACAGTCAGCCACAAACCCCAGCAGAAGATGGGCTACTGTCCTCAAAAGGACACACTTATAAACTAAGAAGTAATGGGTTTTCCAGTGAGTCAGCCACAAAAACCTCTGAGCACCACAGGCCTTTCACAGAGGCTGAAACTTGCAACTGCTGCCCTTTGGCTCATTGCACTTTTACTTTTTTTTTCCATATGTATTTCAGCTTCAGAACAGCTGAACTTCATGGATTTTACATCTCACAGTCAAGTAAAGTTTATTTTTATCATACAGAAGAAAAGTTCATGGCAGACAAAATGCAGCTTTCACAGGCTGATGCTGTTAAGTCTACAGCACCTCCTACCACATTACACCACCATTGTGCTGTTATTCTTCTAACAAGGAGAGAATAAAACACAAAGGGAGTAAGTAATTTACTTGGACTTAAACACAGAATCAGAACCAAACACAGGCTACTCTTTTTCAGTCTCTCTTCACAGTGTTCTTACCCAGTTTAGAGCACCTTCAGCACACTGTCAAACCCAGGCAGTAAATGAAATGTTCACTTGTCTGTGAACAAATAGCCAACACCCCAAGGACTGAGACAACTGGATTGAAATCCAAACATGCATAATTGGCTAAACAATACCCACCCTTGCCAGCTGTGCCCCTTTCTGCTCCTGCCTGTTCTCATAATCTGTTTTGGCAGCTGGAGAAGACAATAAGGACTCCAGGCCAAAACATTGGGCCAAAGACAGGGTACTCTACGTGCAGACTCTGAGTGTTTTCTGCAGTTGACTGTGTCTGATTTCAGGACAATGTGTCTCACATCCCTGTACTGAGCATCAAGAGAGAAATTTTCTGTCTCTGCAGAACCAGTCAATTTCTACCTCGAGTTCTTACATTATCTGAACATCACAGTGTCTCAACAAAGTTTGGTCCTAGCTCCGTAATAGGTGGGGGAGTACAGAAAAGCATCAGTGCTGTGCAATTAGTGGAAACCATTACCTGCAGGTAATGTGTTAATCCATTCTTTTTGGTATTGAATCTTAAATTCTCTCTACATGAGTGATTTAGCCACAGTGGAGCACTCTTCATGCAATTATGTTGACACAGGAGCATAAGACTCTTTTCAGAGAGGTATCTCATACATTTTTATGTAGTCAAGAATATGGAATTTAGGCTTTTCTCTTTCATATGAAGTAGTGATAATGAATGAACATTAATGCCATAACTTCTTTACAGGACTCCAAAAGTAATTTCCATGAGTACAAAAAGCTCTACACACTCTTTTACGTTTTGAACAGAGAGAATATGGTGTCCTTCCACTGTAACTCAAGACCTTTATTATCTGTGCCTGTCTTTTGTACAGTGTTCTAATTTAAAGTCAAGATCACTGTGTACCGTAGGCAGAGATTCTATTTATACTGTCTGTCAGTGTCCAAATCTGAGTTTTGTTTCCACTGTTGCACAATGCTTCAGTTGATGTACCTGACACAGCTGCATCTTTGTTGAAGAACGTGTTGCAATCCCTTCTCAGCCCCACTGTAATAGCAGCAGGACACTCCTCTGTGACAGCTGAGATGCTTGTGTGTTGTTGGCTCCCTGCCCAAGGCAAGTCCTAGGATCCTTGTTCCAGAATGTTCTGTTTTGCTTTCTTTTCTGCTCAAAGTGGCTTTGAGTGGTTGCATTCCTATCCTTCCTTTCTCCAATCTTTGTGTCCTTCAGTCTTAGGGTAGCCTGATGGATCTTCTGGAATGCTCCTGTTGCCCTGACTTTTGCAGTTCTGGATGTTATCATTCTTTTGTAACTAGTTTCTCAGACATTCTCTGTAAACACAGTCATGTTATTGTAACGGTATCTTTTTATTTACATTCCTTTCTCCTGGGCACAGAAGTTTGATGGACATTTCCTTTGACCAGTGTGATTGAGGGGAGGCCCTTTTTCTCCTCCAATACACAGTGAATTATAAGGCACATATATAATAAAGATGGGCGGGGAAGCCCAGAGAACCTGTTCCTTCACTCTCCAGAGGTTTCTGTCTCCTTCTTTCATGTCATTACTGCGACATGCTCCCTCTTCCTTTCTACCAGACTTTTACCAAGGCTAGATGAGAGAAATAGGCCAATTGATCCTTTTTTCTTTGGGAATTAAGGGAGAGAACACTAAACACCCAGGAATCCCTTCTGTTGCCCAGCACTGGGACATATGGACTGTCTGCTCCAGCACCTCTTCTCACATGGTGACTGGTACAACACTCCTTGGGATGAGAGAAAAATTCTGCAGAGAGAAGTGATGGGCAGTCAGATCAAATGTAAAGATCTTGTTCATCTCCACAGTCAAATATTCACTGTGTGATCTCCCTGGGAGTAACAATTTTTTGTTCACTGTTCTATTTTAAAATTCATAATTCATGAATTGTGTATATTCTTGGGTTTATTGTTGGTTTTTCTTCTCATTGTGGTTTTTTTTTTTAATATTAGGAAGATATATTAAGCACAATTATAGCACCTCTATGTCCTATATTGGATATATTTCACCTTTAAATTAGCACCCTTTCATCCTATACTTACAATGAGCTGCAGTTTAAAATAGAAGAGGTAACACCCAGTAAATTTTTGAATTTTGGAAATGAGACTTTTCAATTCTCTTTTTGTGTGCTCTGAAATATAGTAACAGTTGAGTTACTGCTTTCAAATCAGCACTTCATCTGTTCAAAATACCACAGTTACACAGATTGTCTTTCTACCCTGCTGTTTGCTTTTTTTTACATGTGCTGCCCCAGGGAAAAGTGACATTTGCTCATCACAACTATCTTGTTGGCAGCTATTTTTTCTTGAGAAATGTATAGATTTAATAAGAATAGTATGCCTTCAAATTCTAATAAATTTCAGAATTTCATTTGAGGTACCTCTGATGAGAGGGCACGACACAATTCCTTAGAGAATTGCTCAGCTTTTCTGTAAGAGAAGCCAAAACTTTACAACCAGTGTTTTTTAGGGGAATGAGGAAAGACCACAGTGTCTAACAAGCTTGTGAAACATTGAATGAAGTCACGTTATACCCACTAAAATACCTGTCTGTCCCAAAGAATGGGTTGTTGGGACCAAAAAATGCCAGAGTTCCCATCTGAAAGTCAGTGAATGGGGAGAAATGAACCTCAGTGCCAATGAATAACAGCCAACTTAATTAAAAACTTCCTCCTCTGATGGAAAATTAGAGTTTAACTAAACATAAATTGTCAAGGGAAAGTCTCTCCAATTTAAATTAATGCTGAAAAAATAATCTTGGCATTTTTTCAGCCCCAAAGGAAAGGTTTCAATTGCTTTGGGCTTGTTGCTCTTCCTTTTTAATTTTTAACCTTGGAGATTCAGAAGATATAATTTTCACCAAAGTGTTAATAGTTAAAATATTTACTGTGGAAATACCTCATTTTTCTGGATTGTTCCACTTTTATGTGTTCTTCCCCCCTTTGCCTTTCCCTCTGTCTCAGAATTTTTAGTTTCTGAATTCTTGTCTGTGTGAGACATTTCCACCTCAAAGGCAGGAAATTACAGAGAAAGAGGCTTGTTTAAAACAGCAGGGCTTTTTCGTCAAATGCTACAAATACTGACAATATTTTCAGTATCTCACATATTCGATGTTGATATCTTTTTTTTTTTTTTTTTTTTTTTGGGATAAAATACTTTCATGTATAACATCTTGAACTAAACCCCCTCATCACTGAGTCTGGCCAAATGAAGACGGTGTGAACACTCCACAGGCATAGAAGATTCCCAAACTGTGGTTCTGTTACCTGGAAAAGAAAAAAGAAAAGTAAGACCAAAACCAACACAAAACAAACAAACAAACAAAAAACCAAAAAAACCCCCCAAAAAACCAAAAACCCAAAAAAAAAACCAAAAACACCACAACAAAAACCCAACAACAAAAAAAACCTGGCCAGCAGTCTAAATGCAATACAAAAGCTAAAATAAGGATTAAATTTAATTATTCCTTTTAAACAAAGAGAAAAATCATTCTGAGAATGCCCTAAATAATCCTCTCTCTTGGGAGTCTGCAGTAGCTCTGGATTTTTCACAGATTATTCTTATTAAATCAACTTAATGCCTCAGTTATATTGCAAGAAGACAAAAGTAAGACAGCGAGTTGCATCCCCTAGTTATAGGGCACAGGTGTTTTCCATTTAGGATAATCATCCTGTCCCAGTAAATTAATACTTATTGCAGCCTTAGCAGCAACTTGGATTTTGAGATGAACAAACCAAGAACAAACATGAGCAAGGAAGGCTCAGACCTGACCAGTGGAAATATCAGTAATGAAGTCATCAGCTTAGCTTTGATCCATAAAATCCCTCTACTGTCTATTCACTGAGGCTTCTATTTCCCCCTGTGCAATCAAATAGCAAGGGAAAAGGCTTCCTGTGTGGTGTACTGAGCTGGTTGTAGTCAGCACAAATTCCCTTTTATTTTCCTCTCCAGGAGCGTCTGGGAAGCTTCAGATTAGCAAAATTGGGTTCCTTTCTCAGCAAAATTTCATAAATAAATTAAAACTACTAGGCAGGAAAACTGGTGGAATTAACTATTCCTACCATCTGGAGGTACACCTGTAATGTCAAAAGGACCTGTGAATTATCACAAATTGAATCCCTTGTTTTGAGTATGTTCTTGTACTTATTTTTATTTCAATAATTTTGGGGGTTTTTTTGAGTAGGTAATAAAGTAGAGCACAGGTTATGTTTGAAATATGTAGCTATGAAATATGAGGAGCTTTTACAACAATTTCTAAACATGATAATGAAGATAACACAGTAATAACTGTTAGTATTGACTGAGAAAAATAATTGTTCCCTGAAACAATTATTTTCACTTAAGGTAGCTTTCTCTTGGCTGATTCAGGTCAAAGACATTTATTCAGATATTATCCAGAATTATCTCTGGGGTTACTTCTCTTTAAAATGAATTTGTGGGGGAAGGTTTATGGGTGATATTATTTTCCTGGTAATTTCATCACTAGAAATTAATCTTCCTTAAAGACATTCTAGTGGAAAAGTCACATTTTTAAGTATGGATCACATGAACTAAGTTAATGGCAGCAGAGATTTATGCTTAAGAAAATTTGCCAGCCTTAAACTCAGGCCAGGAAAACTTGCAGTTTTCTTGCATGAAGCAGAAAATTTGATAGGAAGATGAGAAATTGGTTGTACCAGTTTTACTTGTCTCATGGTTAAAGATGGCTAAGGTAACGGTAGTAGAAATTTCATGAATAATTTCACTGAAAAGAGGATCCTGTCCCAAGAAAATAGCTTCCAGAAAATCTAACTCACCTCTCAGAGACTGAGATATTTGGATGAATAATAGTGGCAGGAAATGACCCTGATTTAGCAAGTCCAAAAAGAGAAAGGAAGGAGAGCGCCTTTTGTTTTGCTCTTGTTTTTTAAGGGAACAAGAACAATTCCGTGGATGAAGATACAGCTATTTCTAGTTCAGGGACAGAACTGCTGTGGATATTTTGACATCAAAGCCTGGTGACCTCCTGTCCCCCTTGAAGATCTTAATTACACATACAAAGCTGGTCAAAGAAGAGAAACATGCTTCTTCAATTGACCACCTAAAAGAAAGAATGATAAATACATGTAAGGCATAAACATTTTTTTTTCTGGAGCAATTTATAGATCTCCTCTCTATGTATTTTTTTGTTGGATCTGTTGCCTTGAAGAAATGCTACTGATTGTGCCTTTTCCAATTGAATAAATGTATTTAAACCCAAAGGATGATGTATATTTTGTGTGGGTTATATTGCATGAGGCTTGTTTATATAGTGCTTATTTAATATAGTGGAAATATTTCAGATGAAGAGAAAGATTAACAAATAAGGACATTTATTTATTTTGATGAGTTGTGGTAGAAAAATAAACTGAAATTTCCATAACTTTTGTCTTTCTTTATGCCTTATGCAGTGGGTCTCCTGGTCCCTATCTAAAAGGCATCTGTGCTCATTTGCAAAGCAAAAAAGGCAGGTAATAAGTGACATTTCCAGAGACAGAAAGGTTAAAAGGAATGAGATATACTCTTGTACTGAGATTCAGTTCCAGGAGGATGTCAGGAGACCTTTGTGACTCTGAATAAACACAAGTCTGCTCCTACCAATGACTGCCAAGCACCTCAGATATCAGCTCTTCAACATCACCCATGGCCAGCTTGGTTTTGGCTCAAGCTGCCCCAATCAAAGCCTACAACTTTTCATGTATAATTTTTAAAGACCAAATGCCTTTAAGACATAAATAACTGATACAAAAAATGCAAAACTAGAAATAAAACAAAACAATGGAAATTCAGTAGTATTTAATCAAAACCTGTTTTGGTTGCTGTCATAGCACAATTTATTTGCTTTCTTGTAATTTTAAGTGTCTTCAATAAAACTCATAAGCCTGGTGCTGATGATAAATCATCAAAGAATGCACAGCTGCACCAAGAGAAAAATGTTCCCCAAAATAAATACACTGTTTATTTTGTAGCTGTTACTTGTTCCTAAGCACTTTCAAAAAAATCAGTCAACTTGCTCAGCCACCAGAATTTACCAGATTCTACAGTAATTGCAAGGCAGAGAGAAAAGGAAGCTGCCTTTTTTTATCAAGGTAAGACGACAGGACATCCTCTGAGCACTTTGGCTTCAACAGGATAATATTCAAGTCTTTATCAGCCCATAACATGTTTGTCATAAGAGAAACAAGTGATTGGGCCTGACCTGTCAAGTGGTCTCCATTAGCAGTTTATTGCATAACTGTGTGGTGGCTGATTGTAGAAACACTTCTGCAGGCATAAAAGTGCCTAGTCTGAAGGTCAGAAAAGTCCAGAGCAAGATTCCTCTTTAGCCCAAGCTACCACATCAGTTAGAGAAGCATTCTCTAGATAGGACTGCACTGTCATCTAGTCATTTCCACTGCCACCAAAAATTTTGGCCAAATTGGTTTGTTGCTTTGCTGATGGCAAAACATAAATCTTGCCCAAAGAGTGTGGTGTGTTAATTCACAACCAGTGCTGGTTCTTGACAGCATTGCTAAGTATGAGTGTACATAATTATGTTGCTGATTTTGGAGTTTTGAGCTCCTTTTTTTCATGCGCATAAGTCCATATTGCTACAAAATTTGATTAAAACCACATGATTCATTTCTTATTCTTGTTGAAACCCATGTTTTCACCTCTATGAAGCTGAAGGCAAGAAACAATGCTGAATGTCAGAACAACCTGCACATTTGGAAATGGCCATTCATCCAGATAGCTTTGTAAAAATTTAGACTGACTGTAACTTAATTATGTCTTATGTGTGTCTTGCATGTTCCCTGAATGTAGCCAACTGTGATTTGATAATGCATCTACTTCCAAGACCCTCAATCTGGTTCCCTGGAGTAGGGACTAGCTCTGAAAGTATCATAAATAAGTATTTAATGCCAAAATAACCTTTAATCTGTATGTGTGAAGAGGATTTAACCACTATCATTATAATGAGAAGCATGATCACCACTCACATCAGCTTTACTGGATGCTGATAAATTCAGCCTGAGCAGGTATTCTGGAAAGGGTGTGTTGTGAGGTGGTGAAGGACAGGAAAATGGGGGAGGAGAGTTAAACAAGGGAGAAGATGCTGCCTGGATAATGTCACTGAAAACATCAGCCCTTGATTTTTTCTGTCTCAAAGAAACAGCTTTTACCCCACTCTAAGAAAGGATGGCAGGTGCCATCTCTTCTATGCTATACCGAACTGCTGAGGCCTTCTTCAAGAACAGCCCAAAAGGGTCAGATTTTCATCAAATGAAGCTACCTAGTTACTAAAACGAGATAATGCAGTGCACACAGCTGTGGAACGTGGACTGTGGTGCTCCCTAAACCAACAGCCTTTTGTTGTTCACTGTGTTACTGCAATACTTGAACTGACATAAGAGCAGCTATGTCTGGCTACTCATTCATGTTCCTGCTGCAGCCAGGTCTTTGCTGTTGGCATTTGCAATATCTGCAGAGACTTCTCTCCACTTTAGGGTTTTGTGTCAGCTGTGTGATGCCAGGGCAGACACAAGGGAGGGAGCAGATGATTTTGGACACAATTAACCTGCCGGGAATGCACTTGGCATACAAGTTGGTGAAGAGATTAGACCCATATACACCTACAAAATCTCACCTGTGCAGGCTTTCATGTGCTCTTCTCAAACCCAATCTACCTGTTTGCCTTATGCTATCACTCTTCTGACTTTAGGGACTCTAAACAGTGGGTTGCAGTCCACAATTTTCAGAAGCAAAAAGAAAAGGGTACTTCTCTCAGAAAGGTCCTTCTCTTCACCTCTGTCACTTCTGGGTGGTGTTGCTTTATATTTGGGCACTTGAATTCACATGAGGAATCCCTCACATGCATGGCTTCAAGGAGGGAGAGCGTAGATGTCTTGTCAATGTGATGGGATCAGCTGGACTGCCTTCAGGGGAAACCTGGTGCTGGATAGGGTTGCTGTCCCTGTCTGACATGAGCACACGCTGCCACCAGTTGAACAGAAGAAATCCAAAGGAAAAAGGCTCCAGCTGATCTGTTTGCAACTCTGTCCTTCAAATGGAAAAGAAACCACTTCCAGCTTTTCTAAAAATCCATCTCTTAGGAAAAAGCTTGTGACAAATCCTTCCATTTATCTGAGAACCCCAAAAGAAGCCAAGAGCTTTCACAAGCTGTGGTGAAACAGGTCTCATCATGACACAGATCTGTATGTTTCCAGATTATCCTGTGCTTGTACTGGATCAGAAGCAGACAGTAAGGATTCAGTCAGCGTGTTTACTTGGACTCCTTGGGAGACTTGTCATGACAAGCCATTATCAACCATTATTAGAGAAAGGACACTGCCTTCCATCCTTGGGTAGGTTCTTTTGCTAACTCCTCCTTGCTGGGTATTCTTAGTAACAGCATGTAAATTAACAACAAGCATAATCACACACAGCAAGGGCCAGATCATGCACAGGTTTAAAGTGGATTAGTGTCACTGATCTTGGTGGAGTTTCTCTGAATGGCATCGGCTGAAATAGCAGTGAATCAGCACTTGTGGAGCTGGTGGTGGGTTTTCCTGCAGAATGCAAAACAATGCCTCTGTCTTCCTTTGTTCTCACTCTTGTTCCTCCTCTGAAAGCGATAGGAAGTGTCTTACCTTTAATGAAATCAGCAGTGGGCTTTCATTAAGGGTGGTAAAGGATTTTAGAAGTGCAATTCCTGTATTTTGTGTAAGGCCTAACACAGTCTCTGGAAGCCATCTACCATCTCCATTTTCAGCTGATAACATCAATGAAGGTAGAGCAAACATATTGATCATTTGGCTCTCTGTAAGAATCACAACCCTATTTTGTAAACATTTACACAGCACCTTGAAAACTGTCTAAAGTTTCCCTGAAAGCCTGGCAGAAAGGACAGGGAGTGATGTCTGGCGTGGGACAACCCCAAATTCCTGTGACAGGGAGGAGACTCCATGGCCCATATATTCCAGGCACAGTGGACTTTTTATTTGGTCAAATTGTGGTTCTAATGTAAGCACAAAGCAGTGTGGCATAATGACAGTATGCCACAGTATTTGTCTGTCAGTAGCTGGCCAGGCACATCTTTAGACCAGGCCCTTGGTTCCACCTCTGGTAACATTATAATGGGAAAAGACAATAATACTTTGCATTTTGTATCAAGTCTGAGCTATTATTTTTGATCTGAGAATGCCCAATATAAATGCCATACCAAGAATGTTTGAAGGATTGTTTTCAATTTAAATAATTTTCAGTTTAAAGTGAAAATGTGAAAGTTATTAATAATTATTTAAATCAAGGAGAGTTACAGAACTAACGTTTGCTGGAACTATGGCCTTTGAAAGAGGAGATGTTTTCTTCTAGTGGGAGCACTAACTGCAGTACCTGGCAGCAGCATTGTTTGTGTATAAAAAAATTACTGAACTGCAGAAGCCTCGAGTCTTTTCTTAGTAACATTGTCAAGATTAGATCTAAACAGTCAGTTCAAAACAAATGGTCCCAAACTTCTAAAATTAGAAGTTACTTTCTTTCTGAGATATGGTGGGGTTTTTTATTTTTTCTGTGTTTCTATAGATCCAGAGTACATTCCACCTCAATATATTCCTTAAAAAGTCTACATTGTTATGGACATTTCTTAATCCCCGAAGAATGTAAACATTTAAGGTAAATCCTTTACACTTTTTGTTTGCATAGTCAATTTTCTGGAGTAGGGGCTGTCTTTCTATGTATTTTACACTGTTCTAGCTTAATGGAGTCAGGTATATGATGGGGCCTCCTGAATGTTACAGCAATATTATAATAACAGGTGTCAGAATCACATATAGGGAAGTAAATCTTGCAAATATTTTTGGTATTCAAAGCAAAAGGGACATTTAGGGAACAAGACAAAACCAGTCATCCCATGGCAGGCACTGCTAAGGGATGGTCTTTCTGTGTCTTTCAGTTTAGATGCCTGTCTATCATGACCTAAATCCAGCCTTGGTGGGAGGTTCAGAGCCAAATGCAATTCCATCTGTTTCATGTTTGCTTTCAAATTTTTGAGGGCAATGAGAAGGCTTCCTTCCAAAGTGTTCATGGTGCTCTCCAGTCAGCACAGTTTCCTGGCTGTCTGACCCGGAGGTATTGTGAAATGCTTTTTGGCCTGCTTTGTGGGTGTTTATTTACAGATACCTGCCCTCATGATTTATTTTCCATCGTATTACAATTGCTAGCAACAGTGTTAGCTGTCATCTTAACTACCTGTCAATTACCTCTGCACTTTTATGAGGTAAGGCCTCTGAGTTTAGGATTAAATTGGGCCACATAGGTGGTTTTCCACTTTGGTGTTAATCATCACTTGTGCTGCTCAAAACCAGCAGGTTTCTTTGTATGAAAATAGAAGTGTACTTCATGTACTCAGATTTAATTCATTGAAAACCATTATGGGGAATCTCTGATGATCCCATGGATTTCAGGAGAGTAGCAGTATGGATTGAGAAAAATGCAAGGCAAATCTCTTTTCCCTTCTGGTGTATACAGGCTGTGTATCTCAAAGGCTTATAAGTGTTAACTCAGACCAGATTTGAATGCAGTTCTTAGGTCTCTGAGAAGGTTTCAGTCTTAATTAAATGTGTGCCTGTGTTCTTCAGGAGCTACAGGGAGAACACTCAGGCTCTCAACAAATGAAGGAGGAGATACCCGCAGTTTGTGGCACCCACAGTCAATAAGAGAAAGAAATGAGGAAGGAGTATTTTGGGAGGTGAGAACAGTGAAGCATCAGAAAGTACAGAAACATGTATTTTTCCTTCCCATACAACTACTAGCAAGAAACAAAAGTTTTATTCTTGTTGAGGTTTGTGAGTTATTTACTGACCTGTAAGCCCACTCTTCCTTTTGGTTTCTATACCATGTTCTTCCTCTGGTCAGTATAAACTGCAGTGGTGGAAGGCACTCAGTTTTTAATTCCTACCTATTCCCAGATAACATTAAATCATGCATTTTCAAAGGTAGTTTCTTCACAATTTCATTCTTACTAGAGCAGGCTCAGGAAAAAAAGCTGGCGTATACCTTGTTGAAGTGGAAAGCTAAACATTTTTTGAGTTATTTTTTCCTCTCTTTATCATACTTTCCTTGTTGCAATAAACCAGTAAAAAAAAAAAAAAAGAACTACTATGGAAATATTTTATTCTTTCCTTTTTTTAAAAAAAGACACCCCCTTCTTTGCTCTTCCATTCAAAGGCAACAAATTTGTCTGACAGGATCACATCTATCAGATGGCTGCTCTGATAGGAAAAAAAGTTACAAAAGGAAAAAAATTCCTCCCTACTTTCTTGCAAGAGGAAGATCTCTTTCTTCACGACCCTCTGATCAGAGTGTCTTCCAGAAATTGAGTGAAAGAATAAAAATTTATTTTGCCTGTTTTATTGGAAAAGAAAGAAGATAATTTTGCAGTCTCTTTAGTGCACAACAGAGATAAACTTCATTGTCCATTCTGCCCAACAGTCTAGGAGAGAATTTCCCTGCTTCCTGCACAGGTCAAAAAATTTGCCAAGCCTTCCCTTTATTAGTTTGTGATACAGGAACTGAGCTTTTCCAAATGCCAGCCCACAAAGAGAAACCTCCTTCACAAGCAAGACAAAGGCAAGTGGCAACACAAAATTCTGCTTAAACTTAGAAAAAAACACCTTATCCCCTTGTCATGGTGGATCAACACCTACATGTGTATCTAAATGAAAAATGTGTGGGAGGAAAAATAAAGAAAATCTGTTTTGGCCTTCATTGCAACTCTTCTAGTGAGGAGGTGCTGCCTTGGGGGATGCAATTTTTGTAAACATTTCTACATTGTGCACGTAGAAAACAAATGGTCAACTTTACTCAGGTTGAGAACTTGGACAGAGGACTCGAGCTCAGAACTCCACCAGCTTGCAAGGAGGAAACTCTCTAAATCTCCTGGCCTTCTGTGGAAACAAGAAAGGGCAAAATCCCACTTTCACTTTGTAAGGGTAAGAGGAACAAAGTAGAGAAAGAAAATAACAGAACTGAAACTGAAACTGAAATTGTCTATAAAGTCCAGACATCTGAGAACACTGCTGAAAAACTTGCATGTTTGTCACATCTCAAGTTGCATGTATTTTTGTTGCTTGATAAGAGGCATCTGTTACTTTTCAAGTTTTACTTTCCTCTCTATCCATTGCTTAGAGAGTATTTCTTACTGTGACACCAGAATCCCACCACTGAACATCTGTCATGTGGTCTCATGAGTAAAAACTCTTTTACAATCCTAGCTTCTCCTAAATAGGTCAATATTTGATATGTACTCAGAAGTACCAGGATGTGGAAATGGCTTTTGAAAAACTTCCTTATCTTTCAGGGGTGCAGACACACCTGAGAACACTGTAGGGAAGAGCAAAATCATGGAGAAAATGGGGGAAAATAAAGAAATAAATAAAGAAAATACAGAAGAAAGGAAACAAAAAGGGAGAAAACCCCCTCATCTCAAAAACTGGCAAATGTTCTTTGCAAATGACTTTGCAGTGAAAAGCCTGGGTTAAAAAGTAAAAAGAAAAAGAATTTTGTATTTGCATTGTAAAAAAAATTAGTGTCTCTTTGGAAAGGACTACTTGCCCAATATACCTTCTCTGCCTCCTGGCAGACTCAAAAAAATGTCAACCTTACAACAACAGTAGTTTTGGGTGTCCTGGTCCATAAGATTTTTTTTGTGTCACTGGGAAAGGAAACTGGAAAAATCTTCTAGTTTGTTAGGAAAACATGCACCTCCTAAACCCAGGGATTATCAGCGGTAAAAATGTATTTTAAAAGGTTGTTGCTAAACATCTGGGGAATACAAAAAGCCTTTGCTGTTTATTTATCTGATCTTCTCAAATAAATGTCATCATTTGCCATCGAACTTCGTGTTTCTTCCAGCTCACAGCCCTGTTGCACTGCTGTCAGGATTGTGAATGGCAGCATCTAAGAATTGTCCTCACATGTTTTAAATGAAAATACAGAGCAAAGGATTGTGGAAAATGGGTGAATGCCTGGAATTGTGCATCCCCAGGGGTAGGACTTGGTGCTTCCTTTTGCTGGACTTCTTGGGGCTCCTGCCTTGGCAGGGCACGATCTTGGAGTGATGCAAAGAGCAGCACCAAGTCGTGACTTGGGGCAGGAGGAGGATTTGGTCAATTTTTATAAGGGTATCAGAAACCCAATATTGTTTCATGGTGCCTGTGATTTGACTGAAAAATCGTTCAGTGAAAACTGGTTTGTTCATCCTTAATCTTACTGTGGATTTCTTGATAAACATTTTTGTTGCCAACAGCACTGCCAAATTTATGGACTCTATGTTTTATATACATTTGTTATTAAGACATAAAATAACTCTGGACATTTCCCACTGTTGAATGTAATGAGGTAGGATGGACCAGGCTCAGGTTGCACAGGATCATATCCAGTAGGATTTTGAATATCTCTGGGGATGGAGTCTCCACAACCTAATTGGGCAACTTGGTCTAGTAGTCACTGACCAACCTACAACCACAGCAGGAGCTTGGAGATGTTTCTGGGACCATTGCTAAGATCCAGCCAGTGATGACAATGCAAATTGTCATCTTCTACAGAGCTTCTCACATCAAAAAGAGCCAAGCTGTCAACAGTCTGAGTCATCATATGTCAACAATACCCTTTTCCCCTGCATGATCTGCCTTTCATCCATGCCACTGAAGGTAGAAACTGCATAGATGAAAATTCTGAATGTAGGTTAAGAATTTCAGGCAAAAACATCAGACTCCCAGTCTTGAATACCAGCTATCTTTTCCTTCAAGACAGTTGCTGAATCAGCCTTTGGAGCCAACTTGTGTATTTCCCCCTGGAAAAAACCCAAAGGGTACACATTCAAGTGTTGAAAGGAACGTTGAATAATGAGAGAAAAGTTTCAAGAATGTAAAATTTTTCAACAAGTTGTTAAGCACTGTTGAGTTATTAGCACCTCCTAGAGAATTTGGGATTTCGTCTACAGCTTTTGTCTCCCTGGTAACCAAAGTTTAGTGTAACAGTACTGTTAAGAAGTGATGTATTTTGTTTCCTCTATGCCTTAATGAAGGACATTAGCTAGAAAGAATCATGCTGGAATGATGACTTCACTGCAAATAATTTCAAAACCATTTCCTTTGAATCTCTAGACTCACTCAGCTTTCTATAAATTTTACACAAAATGTCACACTGCAAAAAAGTGATAATTAAGTGTACGGTATATGCATGAAACCTAACAAAAGAGGATTAGGAAATATAAAATCCTTATAAAAGATTACATTTTGGAGTTGATAACTGTCTTCTAGAAAAAGAAACCAAAATGAATAACAAACCACATTTTAATGAAATAGCAGAGTTATGGTTAAGAGGTTCTGGGTTAGGATTTCCCGTTACAACTTTTACAGCAACACTGAAATCAACCTGCTCTGCTGACTTCCACTTGCCAACCATCTGTTGTTTTTCCTGTTAAAATGCCTTTCTGGAATTTCAGCAGATTTTCAGTTACATATGAGTACTGGAAAAGCCAATTACCTTTTCTGTGTTTGCAGAGCACTGTGTAAGAAAAGGTGACTGATCATTAGTTAAAAGGAATGTGGAAGCATTAAGTGTTTGCAATAGTAGTATCGAACTCTCTGGAAAACTCTGGAGTTATAGGGGGTTTATTAAGTACACAGAATTAATTTGCCACAAAATCACAACATGCTATCCACATATAAACCTGGTTATTTAAAATTACAAAGTCAGAGCTGTCAGGAACCTGCAAAGTGCCAAGCACAGCTCCAGCTTTCAGGCTTTGCTGTTCACAGCTCACTCCTTTCCCTGCCTGCCTGTCACAGGGACACACAGCCTTGTTCCTCCTCTCTGATCAGCTGTCAGTCAAATTCACAGCTTGTTTCTAAGGGACTGCAGAAACGAGTGCTTGGGACCTTCAGCAAATACACACATGAAAAAGTGGCACAGGGGGTTGTTTTACTTTGCAGGCAAAATTCTGATTGGTATGATTGTGGATGCAGAGAAACACAAGGAGACATGGAAGACCTGGGTAAGTTACCTCTATTTTTGTTTGTGTGTTTCTGTGATCAATGACAGAAAGTCAAGACTACTGGGAAGATTTTCCCCTTGCTTTTCAGACAGCTTTAAGAACTGTCCAAGGGGAAATTCTCATTTTGATTATTTGATTGTTCTTACTGACACTCGACGTATCTCTCAGTTACTATTAACACATTAATGGAGAGTTGCCTTCATTGTTCTGTGTACAATGATCAATTTAGCCTCGAATTTTTATTTATGTTGTCACTTTGTTAGTCTCCTTCTTTGTTAATATCAGCATGTGTGTACTGCACACATGATCTGTTCATGATCAAACATGATCAAAACAGATCTGTTTTGGAGGAGCAAAGATCAGCACTGGCCCAAAATCAGATCTCAGGAGTATTGTTTATTTGTAAGGTATCATTAATGCCAAAAAATATGGCACCTGTCTCTAGTCATCACAGCTGGAACTCTCTCTTTACCTGCCCCTTCTGTACAATTCTGTGTCAGGCACATGCAAAACATTAGGTATTCTCACATTTGGTGTCCTCATTGAGGCCCACAGCCACTAAGGAATTAAGCAGAGATGGATATTGCCTTTTCCTTTCCCCTCTCCAGACATGTTTTACACACAGATCACACCCAAACCTCTGACAAACTTTGGTGTGGAGATTTATGATCAGAGCCTCACCACAGTCTCACTGAAGGCTCCATGAGGTATCTCAAACCTTGTTTCTTTCTCATTTCAGCAGTTTTTCAACTTAGTACTCAGATGTTCTTGGCCATCCAGATTTCCTTACAAAAAAAACCTAATGTAATGTCAGCCTAACTCAGAGCTACAAACTCGAGCTGGGGAGATGAATATCTAAAGGTTAAGTCTAGAATCTGGTCTTACAAGTGATTTGTAAATTAATTGTGCCTGCCTTGCCTGCTGCCTTTTGTCACCACTGTGGCCTATGCATGCAGCCCTGATGAATGAAAGTTGACTTCTCTAGCACAAAATGACAGAGAGACCGCAGAATTATCAAAATCTGGTCTGTTTTCTATTCACACATTTCCCAGGTGTTGCTGGAGTACCTCCCAATCCCTGATTATACTACTGACAATTCTGTATCAGCTTTTCTTTTGAAATCTCGGCCATGTTAATAATTTATTCATTTTCTGTGTAGAAATTCTGTGCAGATCGCATGAATGTCTCTGTACTTTCTCAGATTCAATATACTTTCCAGTCACAGATTAATTGAGGACAAAAAATCTTTTTCTACATTTTTTTTCTACATTTGCAGAAAAAGCAATTCCAAATTTTTCCAGATTTTAAACTGTCTGTGCCATATTGGCAGGTGGTGGAATATGAAGGGATGGGTGAAGTTCACTTTTTCAGAATATATCTTGCATGAACTGTTAGGATTAACAAAGAGATTGTATGTTAATAAGCATGGAGTGTGTAGTGGTTTAGCCCCGGCCAAAACGGCTAAGGCCCCACTAAGACTGCTTTTTTCCCCTTTTCCGAATTGAACTGTGTTACTAAACCCATGATAAGAAATGCTGGTAGAGGAGCAAAGTTAGGCTGAGACAAGGTCAGAGCTTTTAAATGATAAAGTGAATTTATTACAGAGTAAAAGGAGCGAGCAAAAACAAAGGAACATCTCCCAAACATTCTTTTCTCTGCCATTCTCCCATTCCGCCCCCCCCCCTTCCCAAAAGCTTCACAGCCCTTTCTCTCCTCCCAGATCATAAGGGGAACCCGGGGAGGGGGTTTTATCTTTAATGAGTTTAGTTCTCAGATGCTTAGTTGTTTCTTTTTCTTAGCAATTATACCTGGAGGTTTCTCTTTCTTTCCTCCTCTGGCACCATAGCACGGTTTGCAGAAGTTGGCACGCAGCCCGCCCGAAACTGCTGCCGCTGTTTTCTCCCAAATTAGGCTGGTCCATACTTAGGGTGGGGGTGACTCAAAGCTTCTTTACCTCTCCGACTCCTGCAGTTCAACTCTTTTAGGAGTAGAAGCCGTTACTGACTGTGTCCATTCCTCACCAGACCAAAGCCCCTTCTGTAGGAGATCACTCCTTTCTACATTGTCTCTGCTTCATCTTTTGCTATCGGGCTGGTCTTTCTCTCAAGATAGGAATAAAACCAGGCTTCTTTTAACATAATTGACTCCCTTATTGACTCAGGAGTAAAGTCCTTGGTCCCCACCAGACACAGCTACTCTTGTGGGAGTTCACTCCCTCCTGCACCGTCTCCGCTCCAAGTTTGATTAAAGTCTCTCACCACAGGCTTTGAAGATGTATTAGTTCCGATGCTGCAGGAATCTCCTCCTCCATTGCTTCTCTTCTTTGGCAGACTGGCATCATTTGCTGGCTTTCATATCTGATGTTTCACTTATTTTCCCTAGTTATTTGCTGTACTCCTTCTCCCCTGCCTAATCTACTAACTACATGACTACAAGGTTACATGGCGCGCGCGTGCGTACTACAAAGATTACTTCTTAAATGTACTGTCGCAGAGGCGTTTCTGTCCTTCCTAATTAGCCCAACTGTGGAAAACAGCACATCAATCTTCCAGGAGCCATCAGAGATAGGCCCTGACTGGACAGCTGTGGGAGCTTCTGGAAGCTCCTTACAGGAGCCATCTTTTGGCCCCTACCACACCCAAAAAGCTAGACCCCCCAAACTTCTCAAACCACAACAGAGTGAAGAAAAGAGCAGGAGCATGGGGATGGAAAGGGGTCTGATAAGTTCTGGAGACAGCCTTTTCTGTCATAAAAGCAGCAAATCTGTCCCCCAGAATGCATCAAGCTGAAAAAAAAAGAGATGATGGAGACTGTATGGTACATGACAGACATAAAATCCATTCAGTGACTCCAGTTTATTTTTATGTGAAGCTAGAGGACATCAAATGAAACTCATGTACCTTAGCCTCCAAAACAGGGGGAAAGCTGCTGAATACCACACAGTTAAGCTGTGAAACCTCTTGCTGCAGTGCACTTGAAAGGACAACACACTGCACAGGTTTGAGAGGAGAAAAATCTTTTAACGACTGTCGAACACAGAAAAACAGCCTGTGACTCGGGGCATCCCTGAGTTCCAGTTTCACAGTCCAGTTGTTTTGGGATGTCCACACCATGCCCTTTCTGCTCTGTGCACTTCTCTTGGCCCCTGTTGCTGACCACTGCAAGCCAGGAGATTTTATGGCTGAACCTTATGACTCATTTTCATCCTTATGAAACTTTTAAAAATCACAACACTTGGACCAGGTTGGAAATTCTTCAGTCTCTGTGGAGAAAATCTGTCAGCATCCTAGGATCATGAATAATAGTGCTTGCTGCCTAATTGCCATGAATGGCCTGGCTGTTTTCCTGCCAAAAACTTGTCAAGGTGAATTATTATGTATGAGGAATATAATCTTGTCCTGGTTTTGTCTGGGATAAAGGCAGATTCTGTGAGATTTTGAAACCAATCTAGTGTGGATCTAGTGTAGATGAACAGAGCCAAATTAATCTCAAAGAATGGATATAGCTGAAGATTACTTTTATCAGCAAATAATAATATTTTATGCCATCTTCTAAGAAAAAAACCCCAACATTGCACAATCTTTATTTTCCAACCACCCTGGCCAAGAAATTTTCTTATCTATAACATTGCTTTTACTGGCTTGATTGATTGTTCATGTTCTTTGCCTCAATAAATACATTTTAAAATATGTATAAAATATGTTATAATATCCAGGTTTTGGTAAGATCCAACATGTTGCTATGGTAATGCAGAAGTTCAGCTGAAAAATATTTGGGTTTCTTTATTTGTGGGTGAAATTTTTACCTCTGCCTTCATTTATACTGCACTTGTGGAAGTATATAGTTCTTACTTGGATCAGGCTCTGAAGGAAAACATCACAGCAAATTTCAAAACAAGAAGTCTCTTCTCAACTCAGAAAAGATTTGTTAGACGCATGGTATCTGTTGAGCTGAACATAGAAATGTACATTTACCCCCAATCTAATTTGTCTAAATGTAGATAATTTTCAGGAGGAACCATGACTGTGCCCCATTAAAGGCAGATGGAAATCACTGGCTTTTTGATGATGCTAATGGAAAGTGAATTTTTTTCAGAATATCATGCCAGAGAAGGAGATTATCTCAGAGTCCTTTTCGTTGTTTGGATGTCAGTGCAGACAGCAGGTAAAAGGCAGGAGTAACCACTGCACCAATGATGCAAAATGAATCACCTGGCAGCATGGCAGCACCTCTTCACCCTGAAGAAATAACCTGCCCAGCTGAGCAGGTGCTTGTTGCTGACCCAGGGCTGGTTTATTCCTGCCATGTGTCACAATCAGATGCCTGAGTGCCAGGAACTCATTGCAAACTGCACCCTTTCCTAGCAAAGAGTGTGCGTCTGCACACATATCTGCACTGCCTGGGTGGATGGATGGATGGATGGATGGAAATAGACAAAATAATAAATGGTGAAGCTCAAGGAACTGCTTTGTGAGTCCCCATTATACCACTGACAATTCTGAATCAGCTTTCCTTCAAAAATCTCTGCCTTGATAATACTTCATTTATTTTCTATGTAGGAATTCTGTGCAGATCATACAGATACTTCTGCACTTTCTCAGATGCAACATAATTTTTAGTCACAAATTACCTGAGGATGGAGAAATCTTTTTCTACTGTTATAAACTTTTGCAAGAAAAGAAATTCCAAATACTTTCAAATTTGCAACTTCACAAGATTAAAAAAAATTCACCTAATCCACACTTATCATAGCTATACTAGAAGTTGTCAATTGCAGAAATTAACAAAATAGTTAAATAATTTCAAAGTTATATTGTATTCTCTCCATTCTCCCTGCCTTCATGTTGTTTGGATGCCTGATGCTTTTTTGCTTTTTACCAGTTGAAAATACATCTTCTGTGAAGCCATGAGCACCACACAAGAACTTCACAGCACCTTGCAGCTCATGGTAAAAACACAGGATTGCCTTTTGGAAAGCAACGTGTTGCACTACAGAAAAGAGAATCCTTCAACAATCCCACAAAAATGAAAAATAGAGATAGAAACAATAGCTTCCATATGGCATTACACTGCTATGCTAATATGGCACCATGTTTCCTCTCAGGGACAAATCAGAAATATTTAGGTCAGCTCTATAGGAGCAAGACTTCTATCAGTCTTACCCCAAGCATAAATAATGGAACTAATTAAAACCAAGCTAACAGGTTATGAACAGCTGCACGTGGTCATTGTTGAAGTGAAAGAAACCTTTGAGACCAAACCTGTTTCCAGCCCCACTGTGAAACTCTGTGATTTAAGAAATAATTGTTTCCACGTTTGAACTGAGGCTCAGCACAAACATTGCAGCTGAGGGAGAAAAGCAGAAATACATCAGGCTGGCCATGAGGACTTTTCTGAACTGCACAGTATATGTGGGGGATCCTCCTTCGGTGGCTCCAGGGGATCTGCTTTTCCATTCCCTTCTCTTTCCATCTCCCTTCTCTTCCATTTTCCACTTTCCACCTTCTTTTCTTAGTCCCAGTGTACCTAGCCGCTGCAGAAAAAATAACTGTGTGAGTTCAGAGGCTGTTGCAAGGTGGTACCAGAGATCAAAGAAGGTGTTTTTCCCCTATAAACAACTCTGGTAAACTGGTGACAGGGGATGGGGAGAAGGCTGAGGTACCCAAGTGTTGCCCTGACTTTTGCAGTTCTGGATGTTATAATTCTTTTGTAAGTAGTTTCTCAGACATTCTTTGTAAACATAGCCAGGTTATTGTAACGGTATCTTTTTATTTACATTCCTTTCTCCTGGGCACAGAAGTTTGATGGACATTTCCTTTGACCAGTGTGATTGAGGGGACGTCCTTTGTCTCCTCCAATACACAGTGAATTATAAGGCACATATATAATGAAGATGGGTGGGGAAGCCCAGAACTTGTTCATTCACACTCCAGAGATTTCTGTCTCCTTCTTTCTTGTTGTTACTGTGACACCCATGAGCTTTTTTGCCTCATTCTCCAGTGGCAACCTCTCCTCCCACCCTCCTGAGTGGGTGGACAGCAGGATGGGCACTGGGGGAGCAGAATCCCTCCCCCTGAAAGTAAAGATCCTGTTCAGGGCCACCGGAGGAAGCTGAATGTGCACAGCTCTATGGGACCCAAAGAGATGCATCCCAGAGGGCCAGTTCACTTGAATTTTTTTCAAGTGAATTTTTTCAACTCTTTTTGAGTAACAGAAGGTACTTTAAAGTTAGCCAGGCTGCAGTTGAAGCAAAATATTACAACAGTAATGACCAACATCTTGGCTCACTCTGCTGAAAAGAGATGTGGCAAAGTGTCCTGTATTTTATTACATGAAAATTCATTCATTTGAGCTAAAATTCACTGCACTCACCACTTTATATCCCTCTTCTGTTTGTGGAAAGGGAATTGCTAAACCACAAATTTTCACCTGAAAACTGAAAGCTTTTAGAAAACAGTGTGGCCAGCTTTCAGGCTTCACAGCCATCCTGTCCTCTTCTGCTTCTGTTTGCCAAGTGTGAGCAGAATTTAAAAGTTTCATTTAAAACTCAAAGAACCAAGAAAAAATATTCAAGAACTCAGGGGCCTGTGAGTGGGAAATACAAATATTTTGAAGTATTTATTCTATCATTATAAAGGCTTATTTTTTTAGTATTTCTAAACCATCTGTAAATGGATGTATGGAAAGAAAAGATGTGATTTTGAAACGAATTTGAAAATTAGAAAAAATAAGAATAATTTAGATCCAGAAGCACGAAAGAAGTAAATTTATTACATGGAAATTTCAGCTATGGTCTGAAGTGAAGTGTTAGCAAAACAGGTTTTCCACAATTTGATATGAATACAGCTACACATTTTTTCACTATATAAAACTGCTGTGTTTTGCTAAGTTTTTAGCCCTCGTATCCATTCCAACAGCAACTCACACAGTAATTTTCTACTGAAAACTAGAGTAGGTCAAAAGTTTATGTTAATATAGTCTCTTGTCTAAATTTGTTTTAAAGGGGTAGTATTGAACTTTTAAAACAAATTCAACTTTCACTTTATCCTACTAAGTTTGGCAAAATAAAAATCTATTATTCTCTGTTCTCTGTATTTTTCCCTATTAAGAGTCTATTTTCAAAGGACGGATATTCAATATGACCAAGAGGAGAAAGTCCATTATTGCTACTTTTACACTTTTCATAAGCTTTTAGAAGTAGAATCAGATAAAAATTGACAGCTCATAAAGTATGTTTATTTTCCTTTTGTATCTGTCCAATAAAGTAGTTGATGAATATTTCAATGCACTTTTTATTCTGCATTCACAGGTTTTCTGCAGTCCTACAGGTAAGACAGTATGCTCTACATGCTCTCATATAAAAAAAAAAAAGGAAGCATAAATATTTGTCTTTATTCCTCCAGGATCATGAAAAATCGACCTTCTGAGTATGAAATAAACCAGGTTTTCTGCAGGTTGCCCGAGCTGTTTGTTATTTATCAAGTTCTCATGCACTCATGTTCTAGTTAAATCTCATCAGTGTATGTCAAGTTTTAAAAGGTACACTCATTAGATGTTTAGACTCAATACATTCCAGAAGAATCTTCCAAGTTTACATTTCAGGGGAAAAAGGTGTTCTCCGCGTATTTTTACTACTCTTTTACTTCACACCATTATATTGAAATGAGGATTCCTGTTAATCTGCAAAAAAACCCTTTAATTTCATGTCCCATCAGAATTATGCAGCAGAAAAAGAAAAAGTATATATTTGGAGTCCCACATTTGACCCAAACCCAATGAGTTAGAGCTGAACTTAAAAGTTTTTCTTTATTGCTTTTATAAACTTTGTCATTTGTGTAAATCTTGAAGTTCAGCAAAAATAAAGAGAAAAAAAAGGTGGTTATTTGTGTACATGCCTTCAACCCTTCTTGGCAACATTTTATTCTTGGTAACTCGATAGTCATAAACCTTAAATTTTTCCTTCTGAAAAAAAAAGAAAAGTCTTTATTGAATAAAAATAATATTCTTCATTATTTTTCTAATGTAATATCTTTAGAAAAGTGCAATTAGAACAATCATTGTCAAAATATATAAAAATACGTACTTTTGAAAGAGCTTTCAAATTTTAGGTAATTTCTAGAGCCTTTTTCCTTCTTTAATCTGAATAATTGCTTGTAAAGACATTCAAGGAGAAATTCTGTAACTGTTAAAGTAATACAAAGTCTGCAGAAGCCAAGCATGTCTCAGTTGATATTTTTACTCCTCAGGTGTCTTCAATATCAGCAACTTTAGCAGAGAGCTGAAAAAGCATGGTGAAATCTATTTTCCATCTCATCAAGTTTTATTTTCACACAACAATATTGTAATTTACAACTATTATCGGAACAGGACACAGTGGATCCTGTGTCAGGTTAGTGTAACCCTGTGTAAGAGTTTATCCAGTTTTTGTTAAAACTGTTAAAATATTTCCACAAGATTTTGCCTCTCTTTTCTTCTTTTGTCATTTCTCCAATTTCTCCATTTTCATACTCCCAAGAAAAGGTGATATTTTTATCAAAAATAGTTTTACTTTTTTTTTTTCAATTTAAATTTGGCTTATTTTCAGAAAAAGATATTATGAACTGATTTCGAAGAAATTCTCCAGATCCTGTGTATATTTCTATTCTGTGTTCTCCTGAATATCTGAAGCCTCCTGATGGTTTGAGAAAGTCCATCTTTTAGTTTAATGCTTTGCCCATCTTCC